>CM034532.1:6521359-6744140 GCA_020002185.1 Paraescarpia echinospica | reverse complement strand
AAAGTTAGATTAAACCGTTCCACGACGCTCGCCTTGGTCTCCTCGTTATGCGTCACGAAATGATGAACGCCGCGACTCTTTAGCAACGTTTGCAGGGGTCGGTTCAAAAACTCGCTCCCCTTATCGGTCTGCAGCGTGTGCGGCGTCTCGTCGTCGTCGTCGTTCAGCAGGCGCTCGAAGGCCGCGACGAGCGACGCTTCGGACTTATTCTTCAACGGAACGCACCACGCCCGCTTCGAAAACACATCGATCACCGTCAATAGGAATGTTATACCGTCGTTGTGCGTTTTCAGTCTAGTCAAGTCGACCAGATCGGCTTGCCACTGCTGGTTTCGACCGCCCACGATGACGCGACGTCGTTTGAAATGACGTCTAACCGGTTTGTGTAGGGTATAGGCGTCCTGCGACGCTAGCCACCTCTCGACGGCCGGACGTCGGAGCTTCGACGCCCGGTGCAACGCGTCGACGCCTCCGTAACTCCCCACCCGTTTCGGATCGAAGTACGCGTTATTCAGCTCCTCGTCGTCGTCCTCGTCGACGTTTCGTTGCTGTCGACGCTTTCGTTTTGGACGACGACGACTCCACCCGGACACCATGACGTCGACGATGACGATGATGATGATACGATGATACAGAACGCGATAAGCGCGATGATGAAACCGACGACGACGACGATGATGATCGCGCGTCGTGACGTCATCACGACAACGTATCCCACGCCGTGACGCCCAACGAAACGGATCTGCGTTTAGGTTCGCCTCGCATCCGAGTACGACGTCTCCGCTCAGTCGGCGCTGCTGATGAACTAGACGTCGACGGCATCGTCATCCTCTCTTCTAGTAGCTGCTTCCGTCGTCGCTCCACGTACGAACGATAGCGCGGGTTGCCTACGAATTCCATAGGGATATTCATATCCTTCATGTGCAATCCGAACTCCCGCCATCCTACGGGCGCCGTCGTCTTCGATCTCGTTCGCATGAGATCGTTTACTAGATCGACCATATTCCTCCCCGCGATCGCTTTACCGTCGTACACGAATTCACCGCGATCGTTCCATCGAGACAACGGATCGGCTTTCATTTTTTCGATCAGCATTCTCGTCTTCTCTTTCAACGTTTTCGGTATACTGGCTACGATTTCGCGCTCTATCGTCTCCGACGATGGTGGCGCCACCGCCGCCGCCGCTGCTGGCGCCACCGGTACCGCGGGTGTCTCGCCGCTGTTCACCACCGACACGCGTACCGGTTGCGCCGCTCGAGCCGCCTCTATCGTATTGTACCGACTCAGCAGTTGATTGTACGACGCTACCTTTTCTCGTTCCGATAAATCCGAACGTTCTAGAATGTCCTTCATGTCGCTGTCAAGACTACTCAGCACACGTGATCGAGGCGTGCTCGACGACTGATCGACGCGTGGCAGGAGGCTTTCCACCAATCGTGGATCGACCAACGCCATCTTCTTCGCGTACTGCATCAATTACCGCCGGCGCCACCGCCGAACACCTGTCTGAGAAGCGGCAAGATAACGGTACTCGCTAACGGCGCTAGCAGGGCCGTCAAAAAACCACCCGCACCCTTTTGCAAGATGACACGCTTCTGCTTACGCGTCACGTGTTTGTCGACGAGTTTACGCAGGTGATCCCGGTATTTCGACAATACGCGTTTCTGTTTCGGCGACAACTTCACGTTCCCTTTCAGAATGTTGTACGCGCAATCGCACAGACTACAAATGAGACCGGTGTCCGCGTGGGCGAGTAGCGCTTTTCGCAGAGCGATGTTCCGCCTATGTCTCTCCAACAGCTGCAGGGCGACGATGTGTCTCTTTATTTGATTCGTCGGTCCCGCCACCTTCGGTCGTCTCTTCGATCCCGTCACGCGCCCCGTCATAGCGACTAATAAACGTACGCCCCGTCGTCCCTCTCTTCTTATAGTCCGCCGACGCCGCCGCCACCACCACCACCGCCGCCACCCTTCCATACGTACACGTACTGAAGGCCATCGTCCGGAAATATGCACGTACGCAAACGCATGTCCTCTTCCGTTTCCTGTTTCAGATCCACGAATAGATACCCGTACGCCGACGACGTCGCGTCTTTGAAAGCGTCTCTCATGTAGTTGACCTTTCCCGGGTACATCTGTTTCGCTAGTTGACCTACTTGACCCGCGTCTCGAGGACTCTTGAATAGCACTATGTATTGAGCGTTCAGGCTGATTGTACGGTTTTCTTTCCCTTTCGGAAACATGTTCTGACGTAATTGTATGACCGACGTATTACAATGATGACTTTTTTTAGTAAATAGTACCGTCACCCGGCTATCGGTCTCCTCCATGAGGTCGTCGAGTACTAGAAGCGTTCTCGCTTTACCGTCTAAACGTTTCGGATCCGGCAGGCCGTCTACGAACTCTATTTTCGAAGACATAGACGCGTAGCCGCTCTGCCACTGTCCGTAACACCACAGGATTTTCTCCGGCGGCGGATCGATCATAGTGTCGTAACGTATCAAACGCTCGACGAACGTCGTCTTACCGCATCCCGTAGGACCGGCTACTATACACGTAAAAGGATGCTTCAACGACGGTCCGTTCATTTTTCACGACTGAACGACGAACACTTTTTTACGCGTTTTTATACTCATCGCGCAACTCCATCAACAGTTTACCGAGCGTGTTCTTCCCCGGATCGCCCGCGATTCCGCTACCCCAGAAACCCTCCTTACTCGCTACCCATTCCACCAATTCGACGTCCCCGGTCGCCAACAGTGCAGCCTTCAAATTGCTCGATCCGTCAAACTTCCTCTTCAACAACATCTTCATACATTCCACCCTAATGTCGGTCCATTTGTTTCTCATTCTCTTTAGTCGAATGTCGTAACTGCGTCGTTTCGCTGCGTAAGAGCTTCGCGAACTTTTGATTATTTCGGCACATTCCACGTCCTCGTAGAATATCGCTTTCCTATACTGATAGGCGTGCTCGACGGATCGAAAGCCTCGACCGAACGCCGACAGTCGACGCATATACATATTCGACAAGAACGACCGCGATCCACCAAACCTTATAGGCGACGACATCGTACCGACTACCGATCACCCGCTACCGCCACCGCTTATATACCACCGACACTAATAAAAAGTTGCGACTAACCTTTCGATCCCTAAGATTTTGCCCCGGTTATATCTCACCGCTAGGTGGCCTCTCGATTCTACAAACGCATTACGTCAGCGTTGAGGACTACGTTAAAAGTACGAATGTTCCATGGTTTTAGCGTGGTTAGCGCGATAAACGCATTATTGCTTACGTCAGCGCGCTCTAGGTACGGCGTTGATCGCTAGGACTAAAATACTCTCTGCACTCACCGCTAGGTGGCATCTCTCTAGTGTACTGTCAATCATCCAATTAGTATCAAATTACATCGCTCATCAATCACGTTTTTTATAAGTAGGTTTCCCAAACTCATTAGTGTCAACCACAAAGCCTTTGATCTTTTTTTATGCATAGGATTAGTCTCGCATTTTTGCTGACTCAGCGGTGTGCCCGAAAACGATTAGGGGTCATTAAATTATTTTTTATAAGTAGTCTTTTGAGATCGTACAGGTCCTACTATCTACTCCTACGTACTGTATCACCAACTGAACGTTAGTGTATTTATGCATTTGGTTTCGTTGTAATCCCACAACTAGACGTATTTACTTATTATTTAAACGCATTGGTTTCGTTTTAATCCTACCACCAGAACGTTCACCGCTAGCCAGCTATGCTGTCATTCAGGGTCCATAGTCCACTCCAGCAGCAGCAGCTCTTATCGCTGCTGTCAACATAGGGTACAGTGGGGCATCCACATAGGGCTGACGGGGGGAATCTGCATACAGTGGTTTTATCGTGGTTATATAGTTGCGTCATATAGTGCTTAGGTCAGCACACGCTTGACAATCTGCTTAGGTCGGCACGCGCTAGGTAACTGTCCTCACCGCTAGTCCCAACCTTCCGTCTCTATGTTATATGTGTATGCGGGTGACTGGACACTGTCAGAGTCCCAACATTCTGTCTATATGTTATATGTGTATGGGGTGATTGAACCCTGTCAGAGTCACAACCTTCCGTCTGTATGTTATATGTGTATGGGGGTGACTGGACCCTGTCAGAGTCCCAACCTTCTGTCTTTATGTTATATGTGTATGGGGGTGACTGGACACTGTCAGAGTCCCAACCTTCTGTCTATATGTTATATGTGTATGGGGGAGGCTGGACACTGTCAGAGTCCCAACCTTCTGTCTATATGTTATATGTGTATGGGGGAGACTGGACACTGTCAGAGTCCCAACCTTCCGTCTATATTTTATATGTGTATGGGGGTGACTGGACACTGTCGGAGTCCCAACCTTCCGTCTATATGTTATATTTGTATGGGGGTGACTGGACTCTGTCAGAGTCCCAACCTTCTGTCTATATGTGTATGGGGGAGACTGGACACTGTCAGAGTCCCAACCTTCTGTCTATATGTTATATGTGTATGTGGGAGACTGGACACTGTCAGAGTCCCAAACTTCTGTCTATATGTTATATTTGTATGGGGGTAACTGGACACTGTCAGAGTCCCAACCTTCCGTCTATATGTTATATGTGTATGGGGATAACTGGACACTGTCAGAGTCCCAACCTTCTGTCTATATGTTATATGTGTATGGGGTTGACTGGACCCTGTCAGAGTCCCAACATTCTGTCTATATGTGATATGTGTATGGGGGTGACTGGACACTGTCAGAGTCCCAACCTTCCGTCTATATGTGTATGGGTGTAACTGGACACTGTCAGAGTCCCAACCTTCTGTATATATGTTATATGTGTATGGGGATGACAGGACATTGTCAGAGTCCCAAACTTCCGTCTATATGTTATATGTGTATGAGGGTGACTGGACACTGTCAGAGTCCCACCCTTCTGTCTATATGTTATATGTGTATGGGGGTAACTGGACACTGTCAGAGTCCCAACCTTCTGTCTATATGTTATATGTGTATGGGGGTGACTGGACCCTGTCAGAATCCTAACCATCCGTCTATGTTATATGTGTATGGGGGTGACTGGACCCTGTCAGAGTCCCAACCTTCTGTGTATATGTTATATGTGTATGGGTGTAACTGGACACTGTCAGAGTCCCAACCTTCCGTCTATATGTTATATGTGTATGCGGGTGACTGGACACTGTCAGAGTCCCACATTTCTGTCTATATGTTATATGTGTATGGGTGTAACTGGACACTGTCAGAGTCCCAACCTTCTGTATATATGTTATATGTGTATGGGGGTGACTGGACCCTGTCAGAGTCCCAACCTTCTGTATATATGTTATATGTGTATGGGGGTGACTGGACATTGTCAGAGTCCCAACCTTCTGTCTATATGTTATATTGTCGGCGCGCAGCTGTATCCGATACACCGAGTGCCTCCTCAATGATGGCGTCCAACACGTTAGCGTCACGCACACCGCTTCCTCCCTACAGCACAAAGCATGTCCTAGTCTTTACGTTCGGTGACCACCGTCATCAACGCGTCTACGAAGTCTCGCATACATTCACGCCTGGTGCGTTGCAGCAGCAGCGCTTCCTACAACACATTATTATGATTAGTCCCCCTGACCTTCCTTCTCCTCCTCCTCCCTCTTTATTGTCCCCTCCACTTCACGCTCCAGCAGCGGCGACATACAACATAGCATTTTCTCAACCGTTTTATACTTTCCAAAATAAGGCGCATGCGCACTTAACACATACCACCTAGTCTACCGTTATCTTACAAAATAACGCGCATGCGCACTTAACACATACGACGCGTAACTGACTAGTTTCCGAGGTATTTGTTTTAGGAAAAAAGTTAGCGGTCACGACAGTACATTCATCGTCAAATGTGTCTTTACATCGAATTTCTCTAATATCACTTCACCACACGATTCCCTACCCCTAACTAATCATACACAACGTCTACTTTCATGCTTTTAGCTTTTCGTTTATTGTTTTTGAAATGGCATTGTCTACAGTTATCTTTCAACATAACGCGCATGCGCACTTAACACATACGACGCGGTTACCGTTATCTGACAAAATAGAGTGCATGCATACTTAACACATACGACGCATTTGTTTTAGGAAAAAAGTTAGCGGTCACGTCAGTACATTCATCGTCAAATGTGTCTTTACATCGAATTTCTCTAATATCACTTCACCACACGATTCCCTACCCCTAACTAATCATACACAACGTTTACTTTCATGCTTTTAGCTTTTCGTTTATTGTTTTTGAAATTGCATTGTTCTCCGTTCACATTCCGGTCGCGATAAGTCACGCGCCACAGCTTACACAATAACGCGCATGCGCACTTAACACATACTGCCTAGTCTACCGAGGAATTTGTTTTAGGAAAAAAGTTTGCGGTCATTTTAGTACATTCATCTACAAATGTCTCTTTACATCGAATTTCTCTAATATCACTGCACCACACGTTTCCTGAGCCCAAACTAATCATGTACAACGTTTACTTTCATGCTTTCAGCTTTTCGTTTATTGTTTTTGAAAATGGCATTGTTCTCCGTTCACATTCCGATCACGATAAGCCGTAGTGTCATGCGCCACCGCTGTTTTTGACGGCGCGCGCGCATTGCTCATTTCATTCCCGATTTTGCAGTCAGATACGCGTGACCGTTTGACAATTTCACCGTTTGACAATTTCACACAATGGATAAAACATCGTCTCCTCGTACGCCGCCAACACATCGGTAAGACTGCTTTTATGCATGCATGCATGTGTGCGTGCATGCATGCATGGTTCCCACCCTTTGTTTCACAGTTGTAAGCACGTAAGCCTGTTTGCATGCGTGTGTGCGTTCATGCATTGTTGCCCTTTGTTTAAACAGTTGTAAGCACGTAAGCCTGCTTTTACGCATGCATGCATGCATGTCACAATGGATAAAACATCGTCTCCTCACACGCCAACACATCGCTAAGACTGCTTTTATGCATGCATGCATGTGTGCGTGCGTGCATGCATGGTTCCCACCCTTTGTTTAAACAGTTGTAAGTGCGCACATTCATACATGGAGTCGCAGCATACACTTGACAGCGCATTTCACCATTTGACTATTTCACGTATGAATACAGCAACGCCTTCTCGTAAGGCAACACAACGGTAAGCCTGCTTTTACGCATGTATGCATGCGTGCATGCATGCATGGTTCTCATTTTATTTTGGTGCCCTTTGTTTAAACACGCGTACATGTATTGTGGTTTATTTCAGTAAGCCTGCTTTTACGCATGCATGCATGTGTGCATGCATGCATGGTTCTCATTTTATTTTGGCACCTTTTGTTTAAACACGCGTACATGTATTGTGGTTTATTTCATAGAGAGATGCAACTGCCTACACGTACGGCCGCCCTGTCAACAGCAGCAACAAAGCCAGTATGCACGGTCGCCCCAACATCACGGAGTGACCGCCCTCGCCATGCATGCAAGCGTGCATGTATGCATGTTTAAACACACCTACATGTATTGTGGTTTATTTTCATAGAGAGATCCGACTGCCTACAACAGCCCTGTCAACAGCAGCGACAAAGCCCAATTCGACGACGAGCGCTGGAATAAGTGTCACCGTGATGAATATACAATGCACACAGTAGTCTATTATAAATACTCTCTCTACTACTCACGTTTCCACTCGTCTGTATCCACTGCATAAACACCCTACGTACAGTGCCACCAACCTATTCACTGAACGATAGTGTATTTATGCATTGGTTTCGATTTAATCGTACTACTAGATTTATTTACTTATTTAAACGCACAAAGCATTGGTTTCGTTTTGATCGCACCATTAGAACGCACAGCTCTAGCCAGCTATGCTGTCGTGCCGGGGCCAAAGTCCACTCCAACGGCAGCAGCGCTTATCGCAACGTCACTGCTGTAAACATAAGGTACAGTGGGGCATCCACATAGGGCTGACGGGGGGAGTCTGCACACAGTGGTTTTATCGTGGTTATATAGTTGCGTCATATAGTGCTTAGGTCAGGACACGCTTGACAATCTGCTTAGGTCAGCACGCGCTAGGTAACTGTCCTCACCGCTAGGTGTTTTATTACGGTTATATAACCGCGTCATATAGTGCTTAGGTCAGCACGCACTAACGTTGATCGCTAGGGGACAATCTGCTTAGGTCAGCACACTGTCCTCGCCGCTATATAGCCGCACAATCAGGCTACGGAGTCTGCACACAGTGGTTTTATCGCGGTTATATAGTCGCTTCATATATTGCTTATGTCAATGCTGAAAACATAGGGTACAGTGGGGCATTCACATAGGGTTGACGGGGGGAAACTGCACACAGTGGTTTTATCGTGGTTATATACTCACGTCATATATTGCTTAGGTCAGCACGCGCTAAGTACGGCGTTGATCGCTAGGGGATAAACAAACTAATCTCTACACTCAACGCTAGGTGGCAGCTCAAATGTACTTAGAGGGGGTTATCCATCACGTTTTTTATAAGTGGGTTGCCGAAAACGATTAGTGTCAAAAAAGCCTTTGATCTTTTTTTATAAGTAGGTTGCCGAAAACGATTAGGGGTAATTAAAACGTTTTTTATTAGTAAAGTTTTGCCCAAAGGTCACCAAAAGTGGCGTGCACGGGGCCGATTTCTAAACCGTCGCCAACGTTTATGCAGTGGTTTTATCACGGCTATATAGCCGCACAATCAGGCTACTTTGAGAGGTCTACTCTGCGGTCCGTGCTTGTGTACATTCTATTCAGCAGGTACGACGTTGATAGCTAGGGGACAATCTGCTTAGGTCAGCACGCGCTAGGTACGACGTTGATCGCTAGGGGACAATCTGCTTAGGTCAGCACGCGCTAGGTACGACGTTGGTCGCTAGGGGACAAACAAAATGATCTCTACACTCACCGCTAGGTGGCAGCTCAAATGTACTTAGAGGGGGTAATCCATCACGTTTTTTATAAGTAGGTTCCCGAAAACGTTTAGTGTCGAAAAATCCTTTGATCTTTTTTATAAGTAGGTTCCCGAAAACGTTTAGGAGTAATTAAAACGTTTTTTATTAGTAAAGTTTTGCCCAAAGGTCACCAAAGGTGGCGTGCACGGGGCCGATTAGCTCTCCTATACTACTCTCGTAGTAGTACGCCTTGCACCTCGCAGATCTCTGAGCATTGATGAATGGTTGCAAATTGTCCGACTGTCCTCGTCATGAAGATGTAACCCAGCCATTGCGTACGCAACTTAGCACCTCAGACAAGACAGCGTCTTTCTTTGTGTAGTCAGCAACGGTTCTGGGCGAGATCGCGAAATCTTATACAGCCTGTAGCATAATCTCATCTACTTCCGTGGTGATTTGGCTGACGGCCTCATCGTGGTCAAATGCGAGATCTGGACCGACAGGGAGTCGAGAAAGAGCATCAGCTTTGCAGTGCTCTGGAGAAGAGCGATAGCGAATGTCACAGTCATGGCCCATCAACAGCAATGTCCAGCGCTGTAGGCGCTGTAGCGACATCACTGGAAGCGACTTATCTGGTCCAAAGATCGTCAGCAGTGGCTTGTGGTCGGTTAGAATGGTGAAGTGACGACCATGAGATACTGGTAGAATTTCCGGACGCCGTATATAATCGACAACGCTTCTTTTTCCACTTGCGTGTAGCCGCTCTCTGCCTTTCTGAGCGTCTTGGAGGCGAACGCGATAAGCTCTCCACTACCACCAGGCAGTGTGTGTGAGATTACTGCTCCGATGCCGTACGGTGACGCATCAGTGGCTAGTACGATCGGTTTGCACGAGCCATGTCTTCTCTGCGAGCATTTGTTTTGAGCTGCTCGAACGCGAACGTATGCAGCGACTCCTGGGATTCCTGCAACCACATTGTCAACCAATTTTTGAAAAATGGCTGGCGCAGGAGAAGGACCGAAGCAGAGTCTGTTGTACTGGTACAATCCCTTGTGCGTGTTGATGACGAGCAATTTTTTTGACTCGTCATCCAGCTCGACCTGTAAATATGCATTTCGCATATCCAGCTTGCTGAAGTGAGTACCCCCTTGCAACTTTGCGAACAGTTCTTCAATTCTGGGAATTGGGTGTTGCTGTACATGTAGACACGGATTGACTGTTGCTCTGTAGTCTCCACAAATTCTCACGTTGCCTTTTGGCTTTTGTACTACAACGATGGGGGTAGCCCAGTCCGAGTAATCAACCTTTGTGATGATGTTTAGTTCTTGCAGACGTTTAAGTTCTTTCTCAACTGCGTCGAGGCGCGCGAAAGGTACGGGTCGCCTTCTCTCAGTTGCAGATGCCCTTTTGTTTTGTTGCACCGACCCAAGCCAGGACTGAAGATGTCCGGGTGATCAGCAATGACTTTCTTGACTTCAAGGTCGTCTGCTTCTACAGCGTGCACGTCAGTTGATGATAATGCCATAGAGCTCACTGTCGGGTGGAGCAGCGAGTTGACGTCGACTTGTAATGCCTGTATCCAAATCAGCCCAAACAACGAGACACCGCTGTCGACGATGATTAGCGGTAGTTGCAGGACTGTCGACCCGTACTCAACGTCGACAGTACATTCACCTCTCACGCTGATCTGACGCTGGCCGTAGGCGCAGAGTCTGACTCTTGATCTGCAGAGCCGGGGGGGACCGATTTTCTTCCAGAATTATTCTCCAACGAGCGCGATTGGAGCCCCCGTATCGACCTCAAACTCGGCTTCATGGCCATTAATTAGCAGCGCCTGACGCGGCTTATTAACAATGACATGTGCGAACAAGGTCATGATAGTCATTGAAGCAGTGTTGCAATCAATGGCGTTGCTTGTCTTGCTCGAGCGTTCGGAGCGGCAGACTGATTTTATGTGGCCTACTTTTCCACACTTGCGGCACTCGGCTTTCTTGGAAGGACATTCAACTCTCAGATGTGTTGTGGAGCCACACCCAATGCATCGTTGTACATGTCGCCGATCTTGTCGAGAATCGGGCGCATGAAATGTCTCGTACTTGTGGGTGCCCATCTTGGCTCGTCGCGGAGGACGCACTTTCTCCACAGCCAGGACTTCCTGTGCATGTCCTGGTGTAGGCCCATGTGCAGGTCCCTTCACGATGGCAGAAAATGCCACGTATAAATCTGCTGTCTTTAGCACACTCTCAAGAGTTGGCGACGACTCCCTGAGACAAGCCCGGCAGACCTCGTCGTGCGGAGTGTTCAACACAATCATGTCGCGAATGAGCCGGTCAAGTGCTGTGCCGAAATCGCAGTCACGCCCAATGCTGCGCAGATCTGCCACCCAATCTGAATACGACTGACCAGGTTTCATTTTACATTGATAAAACTGGTGAGGCAGCCAGCCCGTGCAATGACTCTTTATAATGTTCATCGAGCCTCTTGACTACCTGGTCAAACGTGGCAGCAACTAATTCAGATGTGCTAAAGAGTTTGTTGACAAGTTGGTACGTGTTTGCCCCTATCCAGGACAGAAAGTACGCCTTTTTCTTGTCTGGGTCAACAACAGCATGCGCGATCATATTGTAGAATGCCCGGTGTCTACTGTTATTTTTCTTTATCGCATCTGCCTATTCCGTTTGTAGACTCGGTATTCTAATTTGAGCACCTATTGCAACGTTCTTCCTCTGCGTTGATTTCCTAGACAATTTATACATCGATCTACTCAGTTCAGCCAATGCGTCACTGTCTAATAGAAATCAGATACTCACAGAGGAAGATTCTAATTACTCAATCATCGCAGAAGACTTTCCATTGTTCGTTTCAAGAACTTTAATACACACAGTTAGCATGATACAGATCAGTACAATCAATAATGGTCCACCGTGGGAACCAGACGTGATGTTACATCGTTATGGTGTGTAAATCTTCCCTGCACATTCTCTGCAATTCTTTTTCTCAATCGCGCACTACTCTTTCCTTAAATACTCGCTACTTCCCTCTCTTCCTAGTGACTCGCGATTCCCATTGGTCAGTGCCTCTTCTGCATTTCTTAATATGGCGCGCTACAATCGGGCTCGCTACCTGGCTACCTGGTCTCTGATCCCGCATTACCTTATCTGCTAACTGACTCATCTCCCGACTATTGCCCAGCCCAGCTATCTCTGGAGATGACCTGAGCTAAACCTATGGGAACATCCTGTATCTCAGATCTAATTATAAGAACACAAGCTACTAGACTAAAGCAGTTCTAAGCATATACTTATTAACATAACTTCCTATATAATAATTACTATATTTCATGGACAAGTAATTACTAGGAATTTATGCAAAGCTTAATTCCTTACAATATGCTGCGTAAGCCTCTGAATGTAGGTCCCCCATTTATCACGACCGAGTTCATAGCTTTGGAACGATGGCACCCTGCTCGTAGAGACTGCTTGTGCGTTTGTGGTAGTGGACGGAGCTGAAAACATGGCCTGTTGCATGGCAGCAGCCAGTAAGTTTCGTAGATCATCAGGACTCAATGATATTGCCATTTTGACAGCTGTCACAGTTTGATGCTGAACGTGCCGAAGGCGAATGTCAACAATGTCAATGCTAACATGCACTCGTTACCGTTCTTTGCGATGTCAACGAGTTTACGTGGGCGATACAGTAACAGTTAGCAGTGCGAAGACCACTGCGTCACGATATCCCACTTCTGACACCATTTTGTCGCGTAATTGGTTATTTATTACTGACAAATGAAACACAAAATATCACTGATAATTATAGCCACGTCATCCTGCTCTCGCTGCAGTGTCACACGACAGGATGTCCGCAATAATTTTATAACCGAAACGAAACCACGACAATGAGTAGCCATGCAGTCAGGAAAACGGGTGATTGATGGAGTCGTGCACTGCAACAGTCAAAGAAAAGCGCCGATACAAATTACAGTTGACTACACAAAGTAGTAGTAGTAGCATGGTCGGCGCGGCGCGGTGCAAGTGCAAAGTACCCGGATATAGGTCAAGTGCAAAGTACCCGGATGTAGGTCAATGTCAAAGGTCAAGGTCAAGTACCAGGATGTAGGTCAATGTCAAGTACCAGGATGTAGGTCAAGGTCACGTGGCACCCCTACCGGAATTTCCCGGAACTATAAAAGTGCCCCTATCGAAATGTTTCGGTACTAAAACAGCGCCCCCTATCGGAATTTTTCGGAACTATAAAAGCGCCCCCAAAAAGTTCCGAGTACTACCGACACTAAAAAGTTCCGAGTACTACCGACACTAAAAAGTTCCGAGTACTACCGACACTAAAAAGTTCCGAGTACTACCGACACTAAAAAGTTCCGAGTACTACCGACACTAAAAAGTTCCGAGTACTACCGACACTAAAAAGTTCCGAGTACTACCGACACTAAAAAGTTCCGAGTACTACCGACACTAAAAAGTTCCGAGTACTAACGACACTAAAAAGTTCCGAGTACCGACACTAAAAAGTTCCGAGTACTACCGACACTAAAAAGTTCCGAGTACTACCGACACTAAAAAGTTCCGAGTACTACCGACACTAAAAAGTTCCGAGTACTAACGACACTAAAAAGTTCCGAGTACTACCGACACTAAAAAGTTCCGAGTACTAACGACACTAAAAAGTTCCGAGTACTAACGACACTAAAAAGTTCCGAGTACTACCGACACTAAAAAGTTCCGAGTACTACCGACACTAAAAAGTTCCGAGTACTACCGACACTAAAAAGTTCCGAGTACTATCGACACTAAAATCTCTCGTGTGACGTGGCATCCGTAGTCTCGTGACATATCTCGGTTAAGTCTAGAGGAATTGATGCAATAACACGTTAAGATTAGTGTTTCGTTTGTCCAACTAGTTGATCTAAGTTCAATTCGTGACACGTGTTGGTCAAAGCATAGTGTTTCGTTTGTACAACTCGTGTCTCGTCGGTACTCTCGTGTGATGTGTCATCCGTAGTCTCGTGACATATCTCGGTCATAGTCTCGTCTCTTTTCTCGTCGGTACTCTCGTGTGACGTGTCATCCGTAGTCTCGTGTGATGTGTCATCCGTAGTCTCGTAGCATATCTCTTGTCTCGTCCGTACTCTCGTGTGATGTGACATCTGTAGTCTCGTGTGATGTGTCATCCATAGTCTCGTAGCATATCTCTTGTCTCGTCCGTACTCTCGTGTGATGTGTCATCCGTAGTCTCGGTCATAGTCTCGTGACATATCTCTGCCATAGTCTCGTGACATATCTCGGTCATAGTCTCGTGACATATCTCGGACATAGTCTCGTCTCTTGTCTCGCCGGTACTCTCGTGTGACGTGTCATCAAAAGTCTCGTGATATATCTCGGCCATAGTCTCGTGTGATGTGTCATCCGTAATCTCGTGACATATCTCGGTCATAGTTTCGTCTCTTGTCTCGTGTGACGTGTCATCCGAAGTCTCGTGCCATATCTCGGTCATAGACTCGTGTGATGTGTCTAGTTGATCTAAGTTCAATTCGTTTGACACGTGTTAGTCAAAGTGTAGTGTTTCGTTTGCGTGCCTAGTTGATCTGAGTTCAATTTGTGTCACGTGTTGGTCAAAGTGTAGTGTTTCGTTTGTACAACTCATGTCTATAGACCGTACTCTCGTGTGATGTGTCATCCATAGTCTCGTGACATATCTCGGTCATAGTCTCGTCTCTTGTCTCGTCGGTACTCTCGTGTGACGTGTCATCCGAAGTCTCGTGTGGTGTGTCATCCGTAGTCTCGTGACATATCTCGGTCACAGTCTCGTCTCTTGTCTCGTCGGTACTCTCGTGTGACGTGTCATCCGAAGTCTCGTGCCATATATCGGTCATAGTCTCGTGTGATGTGCCTAGTTGATCTAAGTTCAATTCGTTTGACACGTGTTAGTCAAAGTGTAGTGTTTCGTTTGCGTGCCTAGTTGATCTGAGTTCAATTTGTGTCACGTGTTGGTCAAAGTGTAGTGTTTCGTTTGTACAACTCGTGTCTATAGACCGTACTCTCGTGTGATGTGTCATCGTACTCTCGTGTGATGTATCATCCGTAGTCTCTGAAGCAAATCTCACGCGATAACACGTCTATTTTCCTGAAAAAGGAAGGAATTGACGCGATAACACGCCTATTTGCTTTGCTTTGCTTTGATAACCCGTCTATTTGCTTTGCTTTGCTTTGATAACCCATCTATTTGCTTTGCTTTGCTTTGCTTCTGAAGCAAATCTCACGCGATAACCCGTCTATTTGCTTTGCTTTGCTTTGCTTCTGAAGCAAATCTCACGCGATAACCCGTCTATTTGCTTTGCTTTGCTTTGCTTCTGAAGCAAATCTCACGCGATAACCCGTCTATTTGCTTTGCTTTGCTTTGCTTCAGAAGCAAATCTCACGCGATAACCTCTCTATTTGCTTTGCTTTGCTTTGCTTCAGAAGCAAATCTCACGCGATAACCCGTCTATTTGCCTTGCTTTGCTTTGCTTCTGAAGCAAATCTCACGCGATAACCCGTCTATTTGCATTGCTTTGCTTTGCTTCTGAAGCAAATCTCACGCGATAACCCGTCCATTTGCTTTGCTTTGCTTTGCTTCTGAAGCAAATCTCACGTGATAACCCGTCTATTTGCTTTGCTTTGCTTTGCTTCTGAAGCAAATCTCACGCGATAACCCGTCTATTGTGGTGTATCTCGTCCATAGTCTCGTCTCTTGTCTCGTCGGTACTCTCGTGTGACGTGTCATCCGAAGTCTCGTGTGGTGTGTCATCCGTAGTCTCGTGACATATCTCGGTCATAGTCTCGTCTCTTGTCTCGTCGGTACTCTCGTGTGATGTGTCATCCGAAGTCTCGTGTCATCCGTAATCTCGTGACATATCTCGGTCATAGTCTCGTCTCTTGTATCGTCGGTACTCTCGTGTGATGTGGCATCCATAGTCTCGTGTCATCCGTAGTCTCGTGACATATCTCGGTCATAGATCACACATCACGGTCACAGTCTCGTCTCTTGATGTATCTATATATATATATATATATATATATATATATGAATCTATGAGTTCATTTTCGATTACCCATGCCAGGTTATTTGTTTTACGACAGAAGTTGGTTTCGAAGGTTTTACCGAAGAAGCACGAATTTAAATACTATAGTACGAAAAAGGATAAAAACATTCTAATGGTCCTGTGTACACTTGAACCTTAATACGGTAAACTATATAGATACTGGTACATCTTATCTGGGAGGTTATTATGTACCTGTACTGTTGTAACATGACGCTTCACTTTCCTCGAACAATGAAGATAGCAAAGACTGTGCTGTCTTTTTATTGGTATAGGCTCTTTGGCATCAAGACGGTCGAGTCGCCATTGTGCATTGCACATACTAACATAGCGTGTTTATTTATTTAATAATGATGTTGAACGCAATTATATCTCTAGGCTCAGCTGAAATACAGATGAGAACAGAAAATAC
Organism: Paraescarpia echinospica; assembly: GCA_020002185.1. NCBI lineage: Eukaryota > Metazoa > Annelida > Polychaeta > Sabellida > Siboglinidae > Paraescarpia > Paraescarpia echinospica. The sequence continues at coordinate 6,727,708 of CM034532.1, read as the reverse complement.
TCCTTCAAAACAGTTTGACACCCGTTTGGAACCGTTTTGTATGCAGGCTTTCAACGGTGACCGTTGGTAAGTACTATGATATTCTGTCAAATACTGTTACACAACAAACAGTTTGACCAAAATTGTACACAGATGGCTGATAGTTTGAATGTTTTAGCTGATAAGTTCGTATAACTTCCCTATGGCTTAACACGGAACCAATACACAGACCCTTGAGGCTTGATTTATACCAGTTTATACCGGTTAACAGGGAGATTTTTCACTAGCTATAGCATGTCGATGTTTTTGAGTTGTATATCGGTGTTTGTAAGTTGTTTGTCAGTGTTTGTAAGTTGTTTGTCCGTGGTTATGTGCTGTTTGTCGGTGGTTATGCACTATAGGCCAGATAGCCGTTTAGCCCCTACAAGCGCGGACTGCTGAGTAGTTATTTAGTTCACCACTTATCTAACAGGGGTGCTTTCAGTTGATGATTATATATCCACCAGGTGTTTATGGACGAGAAAAACAAGAGACACGAATATTTGCAGTACTCATATGTGGTTTGCCCACTTGGCCACTAGGGGATGATGTTTGTAGTTCGTGATGTACCCGTCAGGGGGCTCTATTGCTCGCAAGCGTGCAAGAGACACGAATATTTGCAGTACTAGAACATTTAGTTTACAACTTGTCCACAAGATGACACCACTTGTATAATTAGTACCGAAAAATTCCGATAAGGGGTCGCTGTTTTAATTAACCAACTATCCGCTAGGTGGCGCTGTTATAGTTCTGACGGGAACTATTTAGTTCACCAACTATCCGCTAGGTGGCGCTTTTATAGTCCCGAAAAATTCCGGTGGGACGCTTTTATAGTTCCGAAAAATTCCGATAGGGTGCGCTGTTTTAGTTCCGGAAAATTTCTATAGGGGGCACTTTTATTGTTCCGAAAAATTCCGGTAGGGGTGTCACGTGACCTCGACCTACATCCGGGTACTTGACCTTGACCTACATCCGGGTACTTGACCTTTGACATTGACCTACATCCGGGTACTTTGCACTTGACCTACATCCGGGTACTTTGCACTTGAACCGCGCCGCGCCGACCATGCGCGGTAAGGGACCTCTATTACTACTCAAAGTGTATAATATGCCAAGAACAAATGACCAAAGGACTATTTAATGTACGTGCAGGTCAAAACAACAACAACACAAAAATTTGTTTTGGCAATGACAGTTAGGCAGGACGAAACTTTCCGCAGGATGCGCTATTATGAATTATTTCTCCTCCATACTAGCATGCATCGCACATCGAAGAACGCTTGGAAAATAAGTGAAACTATTAACAAGATATAGCTGATCTGACATGATTTATCCCCTTTTATGTGGGTTTGGCTCGTCTGAGAAGTATGCAGTAGTGCAGAGATAGGGGCCTACTGACGCCATTAGCCATATTCGAACAAAAGTTAGCGATGCTAGTGGTTTGTTTTCAATGGGTAAATCACCCTACAAAAAGGGTTTTATTATTGTGAACTAACATGGATACCCATAGATTTTCAGGAAGTGGTCACCGTGGAGTACGAATGGTTTTCTCAACAATATTTTTTTTAGAATATCTTATTATCTATAGTGCATTCTTCTTGCAGCTTTTAGAATTCCATAAATCACAAAATTGTGATTACAATCGTGGACAAAACAACTAAAAAACATTTTTTAAACCAGCCAATTGCACCTCCGCTTGAGGTTCATCAAAAACGCCAACTAAATTTCCACATTTCAAGATATAAAATCCTTCGATTTTAACAATTTCGTACAATAATTGTAAGATGTTGACAGGTTGTCCTTCCGCATTTTACGATGAAAGTACCGTGATTCACAACAAAACATATGTTGCACCGCGATCAATTTTGTCACGAACTGGCACTACATCAAGTAGATTACGTTATAATATCGTTTTAAGTTCCAGAATACATAAAATACCTGATTTGGTTCACCCATATATGCTTCTCAGTTTCAACTTACGGGAACCATAAAGAACTACAAGTATTACTTTCAGAATAATGATTACAGTTTAGAACAAAACATAACACCATGCTAATTACAGATACGACGGGAGACATTTGTTGGAACCAACGCTGGTGGCGTGACGTCACACTTCAGTGCTCTATATAAAGCATTTAGGGAAAGTTTTCTTTTCGCATGTTCTGGATGAATGTCGCTTATAGTTTCCCATGTTTTTTAATGTTATTTTGTATTTGTTAAAACAGGATTCATAATGCAGTTGTTTGGCTGTTCGTATGCTTTTTAATTAAATATGCTGTTATAAGATATCAGGTTAGTCCGAATTATTGATTGTTCTGGTGAATCAGGCAATCATTTTAAGCTTCATATATAATTTGTCTCTGTATCGTATTGATTTGAGCAGGCCAAGTGTAATCCATATTGATTTTTTGTGCTTATATTTTTTTAACTTAACCATTTTGTATGGTATGTGTTTATTTGTTTGCGCATTTGATTGATTCGTATAAAATTTTATAATTTATGTTTGGGTCAGTAGATGGGGACTGATTAAGTTTATTATAAACGTGCGTTGAAGTGATTTCATTTATGAATTTGCTTCTTGATTGTGTACATTAATTTTAATGTAATTAGGTGGTAGTTGTTTGTGGGAAACTGTGTAAAGTATATGGTTGATGTCCCGACAATTGTTTCGTTAGAATTATTGATTTCGGTGTTATTATAGGATCGGTTAATCTACAAAACAAGTTATCTGTTAGAGTTCCATTATTATTTGAAAATCTTGTGGGGAGTATAATATGGGGGTAAAATCTATAAGATATTAATTAATAAAAAATCACTAAAACCTGTTTTATTTTATTTAGGATGGTTAATATTGAAATCACCAGCAACAACGATGACGGATTTTGTTTTGTCAAAGGATGAGATAATTGGTGTCAATCCATTACGAAACTCTTGATAATTTTCATTGAGGTCTCTTGGAGGTCAATAAATATTTCCAATTATATATCTTTTAAGAGCCCACCTCCAGTTATTTTGATAAATTGTCCGTCCCAGTGTTGAAACTGATTTAGAGACAGGATTACATTGAAGTTGAATTTGTTGTTTAAATAAATGACTAGCCCGCCTTTATTGCTACATGTTTTGCCTTGTGTAATGCAATGGCATCCCACAATTTGTAAGTGTGATAAATTATCGTTATCAGAAAGCCAGCTTTCCTGAAAACATTAAACTAAATTAAAATTGTATCTGGTTAAGTTCCTCTAAGAAAACTTCAATTTCATTGTGTTTCTGCTAGTAGTTTCACAAACTTGTCAAGATCATAATAAAATATTATGTTGAATGACGTATTGGTTGAAAGTCGTACGTAATCAGCTGCCTCATTTAGCTGTAATACACTAAATACAAAATACACTTTAGCACCTCCTTGAATCCATGGAAACGATTCGTTAGTTGATATAATTTAAATTAATATTTTTTATTGAAACATGCAGTAACGCCCGACTGTCCACTGTCAACAAAAAGCCTTATTTTATCATGGCAATAGGAAGTTAGCAATCTCCATGCTGTGTAGCATGTCACCATATATGTCATCATACAAGAAAAGCATGTCTGTGCAACAATAATAATAATAAAAAAGACAAGAAATATCTAGAAAAAACATTAACAATAGGCCTACGTGTCGTGACATGTGCTTAGTCGTTGGTCTTGGGAGTGCTGGCAAATTGGCAAAGAAACATGTGTATATACATGTACACACGTACATATATTTCGTAACTATACGTTTCACTCTAGATTGTCAAGCAAATCAAGCAAACTAAATTACTTTTATGCGGCAGCACTGTTCGTACTAAATGTCTTCTTAGGATTTACACGACTAAATGATGTCCAATCAAATATTGCAACGGGACATTGTCCATGAGCATAAATAAACATTACAGCATGTTATGTTTGAAACAATTGCACGTAATGACAAAACAACAAGACTCGTGATCGACTGATCATAAACATAACTCATTTATCCGTGACCGTGTCGCAGGAAAGAATCAGCCCAACAATATTATAAAGTTCGATAATATGACATTATAGGCCAGGATGTTACATCCCCCTTTTTTTACTAAGTAACGAGAACATAAACTACAACTATGGATTATATATGGCGCATATTATTATAATTTAATATCGCAACTAATCTACTGTGGCACATATTTTACTAAGGTAATATGGCAACTCAATTAATTATTCAGTGTTAGGCTATAAGTCGAGCTTGTCGGGTTGTGTGATTGCTCGTCCCGACGTCGTTCGATAGGACAGCTGCGTCGCGTCGTCTGTTCTTCGTGCGCGTTCATGTTGCTGACGTGATGTCGCCTGCTGCTGCGCCGGCTGAACTTGTGATGTGACGTCACCGCCTTCAGCTGTCGGAGTCTCGTCAGCGAAGTGTACTCGTCGCGGTGACCCCGTCGTTTGTAGTTGACGTCGGTTGCGCCGCAGGATGCGACCGTTCTGCGCCTCGATGAGGTAGGAGCGCGGTTCGTCGCAGGTTGCCGTCACAGTGGCTGGCTGCCACCGGCCTGACACGTGGTCTTGCATGCGCACTTGCTGCCCTGTCGTGAGTGGAGGCAAGTCGTGTGCACGCGTGTCGTGATACGATTTCTGCGTGTCCTGACGCTCCTGTAGTCGTGTGTGTGTATCTCGTCTCGGTGCGTCAGGACGTTTCTCAGCTGAATCGGGAGGTCGCCTTTCATCTTGCGCGTGTAGAGCAGCTCGCCCGGTGATGGCAAGTGATGGTCTATTGACGTCGTTCTCAGGCAAAGCATCGCCTTGTGCGGATTGACTCCGCTCTCCCTGGCCTTGAGAAGAGTGCGTTTCACTGACTGAATATTACGCTCGACGAAACCATTCGACTGCGGGAAGTGAGGAGAGCTCGTTACATGCTCAAATCCCCATTCCTCTGCAAACTTCCGGTAGTTGATACAGTCGTAGTGCGGCCCGTTGTCGCTCATGACCTTCTCCGGGGCGCCGTGTTCCGAGAGGATGTCCGCCGTGGCCGTCACTACTGCGTAGCTGGTACACGGTGTCGGCATCTTGCGTATAAACGGAAACTTTGAGTAGTAGTCGACGATGATCAAGTACTCGGAGTTGTTGTAGTGAAACAAATCGGTCCCTAGAATCTGCCACGGTCGTGTCGGCAGTACGTGTGGTAGCAGTGTTTCTCTGGGGTTTGTCCGTTGATGTGTCTGGCACACGTCGCATCTCTTGATGACCTCCTCGATGTCCTTGTTTATAACATCCCAGAAGACACTGCTTTTGGCTCTCAGTTTGCATTTCTCTACGCCCTGGTGTCCCGCGTGTAATCTCTGCATCACATCGGCCCTCATACTGTCGGGTATCAGTGCGCGATCACCTTTCAGGATTATCCCGTCCTTTACGGACAGCTCGTCGCGATAACACCAGTATGGCCGCAAGTTTCTCGGGATTTCGTCGCGTTTCTGTGGCCACCCTTTGACGTTGACGTTCAGCAGATCGCGGAGTACCGTGTCTTTTGATGTTTCGCTCCATAGTTCGTGGATCTTGTTCGAGAACTGTACCATGCTGACCATGACATCGAGGTCGATTTCGTCTCTGCTTTGAGGGTTTGGTAGTCTCGATAAACCGTCTGCCAGGAGCAACTCCTTTCCCGGCCTGTACTTGATTGTGACGTTGTAGTGTTGGATTCTCAAAAGCATTCTTTGCAGTCTAGGAGGAGCTGCTGTCAGGTTCTTTAGCTGGATCATTTCAGGGTTTGTGGTCCCTTTCGATCACAAAGTGCTTGCCGTAAACGTATGTTCGGAATCTTTCGGCTCCAAACACAACAGCGAGTAGTTCTCTCTCTATGTTTGCGTATCTTCTCTCAGCGTCTGTCAGACTCTTGGATGCATACGCAATGGGTCGTCCTTCTTGAAGCAGGGCAGCTCCCAATCCTCTCCCTGACGCATCAACTTGTATGACTGTGTCCTTGTCACGGTCGAAGTAAGCCAGTGTTGTCTCCATGCAGATTGCTGACTTGACCTTCTCGAAGACTTCCTGATGTGCCTGTGACCATTGGAAGTCGACGTCCTTCTTGAGCAGGTCTCTCAGGTTTGTCGTACTCTGTGACAAGTTGGGTATGAACGGACCCATGTAGGTGACGATGCCTAGGAATTCTTGCAGTTCTGTTGCGTTGGTTGGAGTTGGAATCATGTGAATATCCTCGACCTTCTTCGGGTCAGGATGGACACCTTTGTCGTCGTATACAGTACCAAAAAAGGTGATGTGTGGCGCCTTTATCGTACACTTCTTACTATTGAACACCAGGCCGTGTTCTCGCGATACTCTCATCAAGTTATGTAGGTGGGCGTCGTGTTCCGCCTCGGTGCGTCCGACTACAGCGACGTCGTCCGCGATGCCTACGGTGCCTGGGCAGCTCTCGAGGATCATGTCCATTTTCTGTTGGAAGACATCTTGCGACATGATGAGCCCGAACGGCATCCGAATGAAGCAGTACCTCCCAAACGGACTGTTGAAAGTCGTCAACAGGCTGCTCTCCTCGTCAAGTGTTACGGACCAGTAGCCATTTTTGGCATCGAGCTTCGAGAAGTGTTTCGCGCCCGTGAACTTGTGTGTGATCTCCTCCAATGTGGGTGTCTTGTGGTGACATCGCTTTATGGCTCTGTTGAGATCTTTGGGATCCAGACATATCCTCAGCGTACCGTCTTTCTTGCGAGAAAATGCCAGACTCGAGACCCAGTCGGTCGGTTCAGTGACTTTCCTGATGACATTCTCTTTCTCCATCTTGTTGAGCGCTGCCAGAAGTTCCTCCTTCATCTGAATAGGACACTTTCTTGGCGCGTGTATGACCGGTTGCGCATCGGGATCAGTGACGATGTGGTACTTTCCTGGGAAGTTGCCCAACGAGTCGAATCGGTCTGGGTATTTCTGCTTCAACGTTTGCGTCGAGTCGATTGCATCTGTGTCACGTGTGCCGGTTTGTTCGACAGTTAACTTCTCAATCGCGCAGTGTAGGGTTACCAGTCTGAGTTGGCGAGAGTTTGGGAGTCCTAGGATCGCTGGACCGTCTGTCTCTGCCACGTAGAACTCAGCATCTACCCAGACGCCTTGGTGGTACCGACATGGTAGCTTGATCGTCCCGTACTGTGGTATGCGCGTCCCGTTGTACGCAGATAGGATGGTGTTGTTTTTTAGCGTGAGCGCTCCGGGGGTCGGGTGTTGTCCCGTCATAGCTTCGGGAAACATCTTCATGAAGATTCTGAGTGGAAGTATGTTTCCTTGTGCCCCGGTGTCTACTTTGACCTGTAGATCGACTGTCTGGCCGTTGCGTGCACTAGGTAGCTTGACGTCTAGTGTCGCAAATACTTCGTCACGTGTATCCTTGGTGCTGTTAAGTGTCGTCATCGATGCGAAACTGAGGTGTTCGAACTGGTCAGCTGCTTCATCGCGTGGCTCGCGCTCTAAGCCTACTGCATGGACTGGCGTGTCGCGCCTGCCGCGTCTGCCACGTCGTCCGCGGGATGGGCCGTCATAGTGACGTCGTGGACGCGTGTCACGTGACTTGGATCGGCCGTGACGTCCTCCTTGGCCCCCTGATGACGGTTTCCTGCATACTGACTCCCAGTGGTTTCTGCCACCGCACTTCCTGCACGTAGAACCGAAGGCGGGGCATTGGTCCCCTTTTTGATGAGACCGTCCACAGTATCCACAGCCGTCGCTGCGTCTAGCAGAATTACTATTAGCTCTGTTCACATAGTGCACGGCGGTGTTATCTTGCACTCCCTGCAACTGAGTCATGTGATTAATCGAAGCCTCAGTTGTTCGGCCTATGTTGACTGCCTTTTCCAGTGTTAGCGTTTCGTCATGGGCTAATAGTTGTTTCTGTACTTCAGGTATCTTAGTTCCAATAATCAACTGTTCAATCAACCGTTCGTCGGCCTCTGCCGGGCTGAATCTGTACTTCTGAGCCTGTAGCGTACATCGCGTGACGTAATCATCAATGGACTCTCCGGCCGCCTGGTTGTACTTCTGCAGGTAGAACCTCTGTAGGCGAAAGTTGACTTTTGGTTCAATATGATCCTGGAATTTCCCCCACACTACGTCTGGGTTATTTTTCTCAGTGTCTGTTAGTGCCCAGGAATTGTACATTTTAATGCCATCATCTCCCGCGTATAGTAGTATGTGGTTCACCATCATTTCTTTCTTGGTGTCCTTTACGGTGAAGTAGATTTGGCATTTCTGCTTAAACAGCCTAAATGTTCCTGGCACGTCTGCACTAGTCCAGTCCACCCTTGGGTGATCAGACATTACGTTGTGTAGTGTGTTGGCTAGTATGACGACATTCAATCTTTTTATTGACAGTCACTCAATTCAGACACGCAACGACTTGCGGCTAGCACGAGGTACAGTGCTACACCCTAGCGGATGAGTTCATACGAGCGTGCCGCGATGACACTCGCAGTACACGTGCCGCCGTCTGGCGAATTAGATGACACTAGAGTTGGGTCACTCGAGCCGATAGAATCGCCGACGTCTTGTTCCGTCGTCGCTGCCGCGCTGCGTACGTCGTCGTACGGTCGTGCCTCGCGTAGGTTTTCAACGGCTAAGGGGCGTTGTTGAGTCGATTCGTCGATGTCTTCACGGATTTTCTAGTAGATGCGCCGCTTCACTTGAATGGCTTCGTATGTATTCACACGCGCTTGTCAACGTAAACGTTTGTGGGCCCAGTGATGTACGCGAAAGTAGTTCGGTTTCACTATTGTTGCCACGTTGGTGGTGCGATAAACACACCAATGTACTGCCAATTCGTTAGGTAGTGGGCCAGCAATGTCCTTACGTTGTGTGGTTTCTTCGTTAATTCGTTTCGAACCGCTGCCACCATGAAACAATTGCACGTAATGACAAAACAACAAGACTCGTGATCGACTGATCATAAACGTAACTCATTTATCCGTGACCGTGTCGCAGGAAAGAATCAGCCCAACAATATTATAAAGTTCGATAATATGACATTATAGTCCAGGATGTTACAATGTTTAACAAGATTTTAACAAGATTGCCATCCAGAAAATTAACTCTAGATGGTAGGTGGACAAGGAAGCCTTTTGGCTTATCGAGAGTCCAATACTTTTTATCTACGTGTATCCTGCTGTTTTATGGTATGTGTAGATTATTTTTTTTTATTCACGCTACTACCACCAACACAATCAGGAGATAATATGTTCCAATCATTTACAGTCCTTTGTGAGAAAGAGAACTTTCTTATATCTAATTTACACTGCTCCTTTATTAATGTAACTTCATGTCCTCTGGTCCTTCTATCTTTCTTAACTGAGAAAAATAAATTTCTATCAATATTTTCATAACCATTCAATATTTTAAACACTTCTATCTGATCTCCTCTAAATCTCCTGGTCTCTAGTGTTGTTAAACTACATTTTTTAGGCGTATTTCGTAACTAAGATCCCTCAGTTTTGATAGATAAAAGTTCATCATAAAACAATGTCAATGGATATAGTAAGCGATAATATTTGTAAATAGTCCTTTCCTATTTATTTCAAGATGCTAAAACAATGAATGGGGTAAAACACTACAGGTATTTAATACAAACATGAACGCGAATGAAATTACAACGATCGCTGCCTCAAACATGTGATTTATGTCCCTTGACGTCTTTGTTGACGTTCATTAACTATACAGTCGCGTCGGATCCGCTACATCGTTGTCAACATGGCGGGAACGGAAGAGTTATCCGAAGAACACATTTCATCGGTAGACGATGTTGTTGTAGATGACAACATCAATACCGAATCAGAAAAGACAGAACGGATAGTAAAGCTGCCGTTGTCGAGGATAAAACACATGGTGAAACTCGATCCGGACGTCTCATTGGCCAGTCAAGATGCAGTCCTTATGATAGCGAAGGCTACAGTAAGTTCGTATCACGCTTTCACAATCACACTACAGACATACGTGATACAGTCACTCACTGACTGACACGGTGTCAGTCGCCGAGTCAGTGCGTGCGTGAGTGGTGTGTGTGAGGTGATTGTCAATGGACGTATGCTGACCCTGTGTGTCAGTAGGGAGGTCGGTGAAAATGCAATAATTCATCAGATTGGCAAATCAAATGTGATACACCATTGGAAAGGTCTATTTAAGAGATAAACAGCCATACCAGTTTTAACTCTCTGTGATGAAAATTGGCGTAGTTATAAACAATTATGTAAAGGCCATTGAATAAATTTGTGTGACAGTTTTTTTGATCTGAAGGAAATATGAAAAAATAATCTTGTACAATACAAACAACTTAGCTAAAACTTGATATTTTATGTATTTCCTTTAAATATCATTTACGAAAGGAATTATACATAAAATTAAGTTAACTAAGCTACTAACCTTTTGGAAAAGCTTACAAAAGTGTCTCGAGGTCCCCCACTTTCAAATCGTCATCCATATATATACAGGTATGTCTACACAATATACATATCTGGCTCGTTGTCATACTCCACATTGAACCAGCTTGGGAAGCCTGCTACCCACAGGTTGGAGGATATGCTTTAATGGTTTCCATTATGTGGATATCAAAAAAATCTGATATGTTTTAGAAGTGGCAGGTATACCAGCAAAATCATGTGGACATTAGTGAGTACGTGCATGCATGTCATGTATGCAAAGTTAGTAAAATGTGCGTGAGAGTATAATATATATATATTGCTATGCAACTTTGAATTATCTGATGTAATGTATCTGCAAAGATCCATTTGCAGAGAACAGCGATGGCTGGAAGTAGGATATGAAGAATCACTTCCGCATTTGCATCTACATCAGAAAGCGTTGTCAGCATTTCAAACACCTTGTCCTTCTTGATGTGAGTAGCGTCTCCAAAGATAGGCGTACTCGTCCCACTCATTAACTCATTGATGTTTCTGCATGACTCCTGGCAGAATGACACGAGTTGCTGGTAGTGAATATTCATGTCCAAGATGTGAACACTCGTCTTTGATCATGCATCAGAGGGGCAGGTGACCAGCTTGCTGATGAGTCCAAGTGTTTTACATCCAGCGAGAAACTGGCGTTTCTAAGACGTTTAGAACAGATTTCAACAACCTGTTTGACGCACCTTGTTTTTTTTTTAGAAAGCACCTCATTTCATTGCTTGCAGCATTCGAAAATAAAATATTGAAAAAGCATGTATATCAATCACCGCTGAAGCAAAATGTTGCACTGTACCAACACCAGGAAATGTGAAATCATGTTATATATTCATCTACAAATTAAATACTTCTAGGAAGATACAGTGAAAAACAACCAAAAAAAACACACCAAGCCAGTGTTTATACATGCAGTTAGTTACAGCAAGATCAACAATGCAGTGTAATTAGAGGTACATTAGATGTCTAATTTATGGAGGGGTTGTCATTTATTTGTTGTCATTTGTTATTTATTTTGCATGATTATAACATGAAAATAAACTTAAAATATTCATATAACGTCCACCATGTAATACCTGATAGCATGTCTGTGCATATGTAAACACGAATAACAAATGCATGGCTAAAACACAACTTCAGAATACACGATTGTAATAATGTGTACGCCGGGTATGTGAGCGATAATAGAAGAAATTCGTTGCCGGACATGGGGTACCGCTACGTTCGAGCTTGGGGCAAAAATGGGCAAAGTTGTATCTCCGCCAAATTTGCATTAATATTACGTTTATACATTACTAAATAGCACAGGTGTAGTTTGCCAGAGTTTCCGCAAGCTGTTCATACCTTAGATCCTCTCTAAATATGACCAATGTTCAACATATCATACTTTTCTTAATTTTATTTCAATTCGTATAATAAACACGCCAAAAGAAAGAGCATCATTTTGCGATTTCAACCATGTCGCCAAACATAGCATGGCGGGTAATAACGCGAGTACATGATTTTATTAAAAATACCGCCCTTCCGCGAGATTAAATATGGCTGCGTCCGCAATGAAACGAAATTTCGGTGGGTGTCGTTGTTTCATCACGAGTATCTGAATGAAGCATTACGAATTCGCAAAAGCAAGTATTTTTATCACAAAGAAGACATATTTATGTTTCTTTTGATATAAAATATATGATCAGTCTTTATAAATCAAAGGACTTACAATTTTTTAAACATAGGCGATTTAGCATTGCGTCCCAATGGAAACGCGTTTGCGTGATTTCTTCCGACCTCCCTAGTGTCAGTGACATTGTGCGTGCTTGCGTGTGTGTGTCCGTCACTGTGTCTGTCTCTACGTTAGGTATGTCAACATCCGCTGGGCGGCAGCACCGCTCAGTGTCGGTTTAATGCGTTCCAGAAATGGCGCAGGTTTTTTGCCACGCAGTCGATCTGCTGGATCACATGGTCTCGGAAAACGTTGTGGATCTTGATATGCATATTAATTTTGTTTACTGTTGACATTTATATCGACCAATGAATGCCATCAGAAGATGCTTGGCAGGTAAAATCTGTTACATTGTATTCGGCCGGGCAAGATTAAGGTTGGTGAACTTTGCAAAAATATTAATATATTTTAGCGTGTATCTTAAAAATGCTTAGGTGTCTTTGTGAAACTAGAATCCTAGCTTTCATATGGTATAACTATGAATCTTGTATATCCATGCGGAACGCAAGGAAGACTAATCTTAGATAACCGGTAACGTGTCTGTTTGATGCGTTTTGTATGTCGCTCGGCGCATTAGCGACTGTTTATAATGTATGCGCTGAGGCGAGGCGCGGCGCCATTCTAACGTATGCGCGATCGATATTGTAATCTGTGCCATCCTCACTTTTATCGGTTAAATGTTAGAAAGTTGTGATTGGATATTTGTTATATTCAATACTGTTTTCTAGTAATCCATATTTTTAGGACAAGTTACGAAATTTCGAAAACTGACATTTACGGCGATGTCTGTTGATGTCACATCTGTGGCTGTGCGCTCTACTTCCTTTTCAATCAATATAGGAATACGTTCTTAGTCTGAACAATCAACATTTTTAACAGTTCATTTTAGTAAGTTGTGTTAATAAAATGTAATACGTGTATACTATTATTGTGTCTGTATCAGTATTTTTATGATATAAATTACGAACAGTTAATATTTCCACTTTAATTTGCATCACCTGACACCTGTATTCCTATAATATTGTAATTCACATTTTAGTCTGTAGTCATGTTGACTATCCATTTTGTTGATGTTAATAATATTTACTGTTTTGTTTGTGGTGTTTTTATGTGAATTGTAATATCTTGTTGTGATTTGTATTTCATGCCACAAATACTCAGGCATTCTGCTGGTGAAGAATAAAGATAAGTTACGATATATCAAACAATCTTGCATACTCACATACAAGGACAGAATGTTTACACTGTCACCTCCACGTGGCTTCTGTCGTGAATCACAACATCGATGTTGTGTGCACTAAGAAAAGTGTGGTATTACAATGAAATTACTCTGTAAATATGTGCAGAAATGTACTGTTTTTTATTTTATTTTCAGAATGGATTCCGAAGCACGCAAGGCCAAGCTGCTGATTGTTAGGCACAGTTTTGTGCGTCGTATGTCAGAAACGTGTACCAGCAGTGCTGAGTACCGCTATTTATGTCCCGACCTTCTCCTGTCATGTTTGACAAGGTCGTCTTTCTAGGAAAGGGGGGACTTACCTTGGGTGGTTTGTTCCGTGAATTTGGAGCTGTGTGTGCAGAGGTGCCAAATGTTGTTTTAATCGACATAAGAACGAATGATCTATGCAATGGCTGTGAACCTAACGAATTGACAGAAGGTATCGTGTCATTTGCTCACAAACTGACCTCAATACCTTCTGTAGGTAGTGATATGCCATATTCTAACACAAATTCCTAAGTCCGGCAGCAACTATGTTGTTCCAAATGATTTTGACCAAGCAGTTAGTACACGAATAGCTCAGCTGATCACTGATTCAAATCAAATTAATTTCTGGGCACGTCGTGAATTGTTTCTTCCAAAGCATTTTGCAAGAGACGGAGAGCACATGAGTACCATTGGCATGAAGAGATATGTCAGTAGCATGAGGAGAGCAGCTGTTATAGCTTTCAAGCGATGCCAACATCAGGTTTAGCTGCTTTCTTCATGCTACAACATGTCTGTCACTATTTTTTCTAATACATTTTTTAATCTTCAAAATTGTCACTTCAAAAATCAGTTCAACCAAAAACAACCATTGAGTCAAAATTACTTTTCAAAACACAACTGCAAAACATAGAATTTGGCATATCCCTACTTCACTTGCATCAACTTTGTCTAGATCATTTGTTTCTGTGTTGATGATGAACATCTTTGGTGTCACTGTATACATAACTTCAACTGCATGCAATAAACCATCCATGTTAAGTCTTAATCCTCCTTGGCAGACAACCTTCCATTCATATATAGACAGCTAAAAATTTGCAGTTGTTTTTTTTACCTTTCAAAATTAAATTCTGATTCAATTAGAAATCATCATTGTTAAAATATTCTAAGAATATTTATTGATTTAGAAATTGCTATTGTATTTGTAAAGTAATTTTTCAAATTACTGACTTACCTACGCACGAGACTGTGCCTAACAGGAAACAGCTGTGGGCCTGCACCAATGTCAATAATGGCAAGTGTTCGCATAGGTCAACTCTTCAGGAATTGACAAAGCTCTTTGATCTCTGCAGAAGTGTCTGGCATCATAGTCGCTTCATAATCATTGCTCAACTCAAATTTACGTGGAATAACAATGTGCACACTTGAAGAACATTGCTGAGAAATGTAGACGTCGCTACTAGGATGTTTCCGTTCTTCAACAACTGGCAGAGTTGTGGTATCAGAGCAGAAATGGGTAGTGCGGCTGTAGTTATGCTTACATCCGTTGCTCAACTGGCAGTTATGTGCAGTGAAAATATGCTCACATAATGAAAGCTGCTATTCAACTGAGAATTGTAGACATTGCTCCTTGCATGGGTCGACTCATCAGCAACTGGCAGAGTTCTCTCTGATCATGGTAGAAGTGGCTGGTATTGTAGCAAACCTAGTGCATACTTTCATGGACTTTCACACACAAATTACGAACTTCAGTGCATATTGCATGGACTTATGCATATTACTTATCGTGAATTATGAACTATAATTCAGTGCTTATTGCACGGACTTATGTACGTTACCTATCGTGAAATTATGAACATTTATATAATAACCTGGTGTTTTGGACATTAACCTTTGTAAAATATTATGAATGGTGCTGCACTGTTTACGTTATAATAAATTGCCTTGATGGTTTTTCCAATGATATTACGTTTTGTAAGATTGTTCACACTCAGTTATAGGAGCCAAGTTAACTTTAACCTCCCACACCATTACTTGATTGACCTATAAAATGTGTTCTTTTTATTTTCATGGTGAACTCATTTTGAATTCAGTCAAAATTTAGGGGAGTGATACATGTCCAATGTAAATCTGCTATGCACTGTTCAGTAAAAGGTCCTTTAGTACACAAAATGGTCCGGTAAATATTATTCTACTAATCCCTGTTCATATGTCAAATGTGAGCACTTGTTTAAATAAGTAGGCCATGTTAAAAGAGGCATGTTCAAGGTTACATAGCATGAAATTATATATTAACAACTTCCATCCCTCAAACGTTGATTGCGCCACTTTCGAATTAATTTGTACTACTAGTAGGTTGTATTAAAAATTGGTACTTACAAGGTCACAGTTCATTAAAGTTTATATGTATTATTGTCTTTGACATTTGTAATCCCTCAAACGTCCAGTGTGCACATTTATTAATTAATTACGCCATTAATTTCAGTACATGCGTCAAATGTGAAATATAGGTCAACTAAATAGGTCATGTTCTAATAGCCATTTACAAGTTTACATCACATTAAAGTAATTATATTAGCAATTTTGCACCCAAATGATAATTGCCAATTTCCTAATTCATTTTCACCTAAATTATGTCATTTATATGGAATTAATCCCAGTATGTAGGTCAAATCTAGGTCAAAATGGAATGTAGGTCAAGTGTGAAGGTCAAGGCAAGGTCACCAAAATTTACATTTCCTAAAGGGTTGTATCATGATTCATCCAGTGGATGCATTTATGAATTAATTATGCCATAAATTCAGGTATATAGGTCAAATGTGAAATATAGGTCAATTAAATAGGTCAAGTTCTAATAGCCGTTTAAAGGTTGCATGGTATTAAATTCATAATATTGTCAATAGTCATACTTCAAACGTTAACAGTGCTCATTACCTAATTAATTTTCAGCTAAATGATGTCATTAATAAGAATTAATCCCATGCTGTGGACCAAATCTAGGTCAAAAGTGGAATGTAGGTCAACTGTGAAAGTCAAGTCAAGGTCACCAAAAATTGACATTTCCTTAAGGGTTGCACCATTTTTGATTTCACATACGTAAGTTAAAAGGTTCCAATGTTATTACTATTTTCCAATCAAATAAATGCAGTCCTGATGCAGACTGTGCACAAGAAATGGACTGAAAACCAATAGACAAAAAATGCCACCATTTTAAGATTTAAAAGTTGAATAGCGCCGCAAATATTGAAGATATCAAAAAAATCAAAAAGGGTAGTAAACTACATATCATTATCCATCATCTGGCACCATTTAAATGATTATATATAACATATTCTATTTTGTTGTTGACATACCTATCTATGTGTATGTGTGTCTGTGTGTGTGTGTGTGTCGAGGGTGAGGGTGGGGAGTGGTGTGTGTGTGTGTGTGTGTGTATCGAGCCATGGACCTGGTGAATTTGGCCCACCTTATAATAGCGTAAATAGTCATTATATCGGCACAGCCACAGTCATTTTTTATTTGTTTTTGCCCCATGGTGATATTTGCATTTGTTATTAATATATGATTTAAAAATTATATGTCGACATTAACGTACACCACATTTTATTGGTTAATCGATAGGCAGATAGTTGTTAAACAATGCTATTCTTCATGTTTTATTTAATGTGTTTGAATGTGGAGTCATTTTGTTAATCTCGTGTTAAATCTCCTGTTCATCTAACCCATTCTGAAATGGTATCACTGCTGAATCACATGTCACTCAAAACTGCCTACAGTACAAGGCCAAATTCACGACGGGCCGAATTAATCTCTCCATTCATGTGCACGTATATGCATGGGATTGCATGCATGTGTATGACGTAATGCCAGTAATGGTTGGCGCATTTGCATTCAAGTGAAGGCTCTAAAGAAAGTCTAACTCTTAAGGCTAAGATGAGACCATGAAGTTTTGTAATTTTGCCTGAATCCTTTTGTATTGATTTAATTTATCATTATGATCATGTAGGTTGGGCTATTGGGGTGAATCCCTACGCTGAGGCAAGAATTCCGTTCCACCAGACCTAGGGATTTTAGTGTCTCGCCCAAAAGACACTAGTTTTGGGTGACTTTCTGCAGCAACCAATTGTTGGCTGTACAACCAATTGTTGGCTGTACAACCAATTGTTGGCTGTACAACAAATTGTTGGCTGTACAACCAATTGTTGACTGTTCAACCAATTGTTGGCTGTACAACCAATTGTTGGCTGTACAACCAATTGTTGACTGTACAACCAATTGTTGGCTGTACAACCAATTGTTGACTGTTCAACCAATTGTTGACTGTTCAACCAATTGTTGGCTGTACAACCAATTGTTGGCTGTACAACCAATTGTTGACTGTACAACCAATTGTTGGCTGTACAACCAATTGTTGGCTGTACAACCAATTGTTGGCTGTACAACCAATTGTTGACTACAACCAGTTGTTGGCTGTACAACCAATTGTTGACTGTACAACCAATTGTTGACTGTACAACCAATTGTTGGCTGTACAACCAATTGTTGACTGTACAGAACAATTATAATTGACATAAACACAACTACTTTTAGTAGTGTAGTTAAAATTAAATGTTATCATTCAACCATTTACTCTTCTGACAGGAGTTGTTCATTCAAGATCTGACAAAGGAGGCATACACAAGTACAATGCACAGCAAGAGGAAGACCGTTCAGAGGAAAGACTTAGGTACTGATAGAAGGGAGTGACAAATTGTCACCTGCATCAAACATGGAATAATCATGATATGTAACTAAAAATGTAATAAATTGACTGCATTGTTGACCTTTTGATTGCAAGACTGCACTAACAAATGGCAATGCTGTTTGTTTGCAAGGCAACAAGCAGTGCCAGGCACCAGGTTGGATTAAACAAGTTTTGTCCAAATATTGTAGAACAGGTTTAGGAGAAAACCAATGATGCAGTAAAATATATCAAATCAAATGAAACCTGCTCTAAACATAGATGTAGGCTACAAGCTTGTGTCAAGTGACCTTGTATTTTAAATGTTTACAATGTCCCAGACACAATGGGGCACAGTCAGAACTGTATCATTCTATTTCTCTTCTTCAGATGTCGCTGTGGATAATGTGGACTACTTTGCTTTCCTTGATGGTAGGTTTGTACAATGTTGTTATAGCATTCTCGTGTACAGCAGCGATGTGGTTGAGAGAGATATTTTGACCAGAATGAGTACTGGATCTTGCACGTGTATGAACTATTCTTCAAAAACTGGTACCAATACGTACATGTAAAAATACCCTAAATAAGCGGTGTACAATTTTTAGTCCTTTGGCCAAAGGTCCAAGGGACTATTGCCATCACTCTGCGTCCGCCATTAGCTGCCGTATCTCGGAAACTGTTCAGCAACTTTTTCTCTAATTTTGCATAGACATCTTAGGGCACTGCCACTATGCACGAGAAATCTGTATTTGATTGAATCATTTTAAGGGCTCCCTAGGGCCTCCAAGGACCCCAAAACTGGTAAAAATGTAACATTTGGCCTATTTTTTCAAAAACTGTTCAGCAACTTTTTTTCTAATTTTGCATAGATGTATCTTAGGGTGCTGCCACTATATACAAGAAATCTGTGTTTGATTGAATCATTCTAAGGGGCCCCCCAAAGTGCAAAAGTTTTACATTCTCTGGTGATGTGGTTTTGAGAAGGGTCCTTGAGACCACCACCAACAGTAGATTTTGTTTAACGTGCCACAAAGTCAACACCATGACTAAACTCTGCATCCTAGTGCTACTGTTCCATTGAGACCTTGACTTATCTTTAATTGGTAACAGCGCCCAGGCAGAGTAGACACCCCCAACAGTAGATTTTGTTTAATGTGCCACAAAGTCAACACCATGACTAAACTCTGCAGCCTAGTGCTACTGTTCCATTGAGACCTTGACTAATCTTTAATTGGTCACAGCGCCCAGGCAGAGTAGACACACTTGTTCCCTGTTAGACTGAACAGTTGCCTAACACTTTTTATCTTCAAAACTATTGATTTTCTATAATTGCAAGTTGTGTTTATTTTGATGTTCATTTAATTATTATAAAATGGTGTGACTGTGGTGTCTATTGATTAAAGATGTATTTCACCAGCTACCTGTAGGTGACAAACATAGAAAATTAATATTCTGGACAACTATAGAGTGAAATATCCTACACTTTATTGATATCAAAAGTTCTGCTATACACAAGGAAGAAATCTGTATTTGATTGAATCATTCTAGTGTCATCAGC
Organism: Paraescarpia echinospica; assembly: GCA_020002185.1. Taxonomy (NCBI): domain Eukaryota; kingdom Metazoa; phylum Annelida; class Polychaeta; order Sabellida; family Siboglinidae; genus Paraescarpia; species Paraescarpia echinospica. The sequence goes on along the minus strand of CM034532.1, from coordinate 6,708,058 downwards.
ATATAGTAGAACACATTTTCTACATCATCATCCCTAAGGTTGTTGTAAATTTCACCAGCTGCCATGTCAAGTCCGTTATAATTGTGACTAACAGTGTTCAAAATGATTCAGGTAAATAACAAATAACAAAGGAAACAAGTTTTCTCCTTGCCATACCTATACATCACATGAGAAGAAGGCTGACACAGCCTGGCCCTGATTTATACATGATTTAGCATTTTTGTATATGTTGTATACAACTTTCAACACAATACCATTAATACCTCATGAAATTATCTTAGACAGCAGGGAGGACCGGTCTACTAAATCAAATGCTTTCTTATAATCGATGAAGGCACAATAAAGTCTTTTGCGTCGAGACAAATACAATTCAACCAATACCCCTATTTGAACACTGCCTGTTCTTCACCTATTACATTCGCTTTGTTTAGGTATGTGGTCAGTCTGGTGTTCTGAACAATCACTAATGATTAATGAACACTTGTGCAGAATGTCACCCACTTGGCAGGTTTAATTGATCTATTTAGCAATGAGGACACTGCTTAGGCCTCACTCTGGACACTGTCACTCACAGTGTTGTGTATTGTCTTAGTTGGTGCATTGAGCTAATCTACTTGACCATGAATCAGTGGTGGCTCTGGTTGTGTATTACACCCAGCTGTGGAGCTAAGATTCTCTGCCTGCTATTGTTTGATGGAAACTGTGACTAATGTGTAATTGGTCACTGGCAGTAGCTTGTGTCAACAGACAGCATTAAGCCACTAGACCCCTGTTAAACTGGACAGTTGCCTGTAGGTTTTAAACTGTGTCAAACAGTGAGTCTACCTTTTGCTCTCAAATAATCTGTCCTCTTAGTTTTACACATGAAGACATAATCTGGCATAACTTGATAAGTCTTTGTAGCAGCACATTTGTACTTCCAGTGTATCATTGCAACATAACATACATATTACATACTGTGTGCCACATTTGAATGTTGTGCATGTAATATTTCCACGCAATCCATTTGCATATATAATGTAAAACTTCAACAGCCGTTTTCTTCATTTTCACTTTTTGATCCCTACCATGTTCAATGCTCCATAACTTTGCCAATTTTTGTAGCAGTCATATTTTTTGAAACCGTGTAAAGCACCCTACCAAACCTTTACAAGGATGTAAGAAAACAATGTTAAAATTTTTCCGACTTATCACTCATTTGGTCAGCCAGGGTCACATGTAGACGTATTAGTCCAAAGAACTTCAGGGCCACTTGGCCCATTTTTTGTAAATAATTTAAGTGAAAACATGGTACAAGGTGTCTTTATGTTAATTTGTAACTTAACTTTGTTTATTAAAACAAAATCATACTTATTATTCAGAGCCACTCTTAGTTTTTTTTAATCCAATGTGTCTATATAATTATTGTGCAGACTTATTTCAGTAAACTTTAATTGGTTTACTAATTTCTGTTTACAGGGACGCTGGACACGTGATGGACATTTGACAGACATCTACCTTAGGTGCCGAGATCAGACATGACTTTCAAATACATGCAACATTTGTGCAAAGACCTATTAGGCTGGATTGTTTACTTACCAGTATATCAGTTGCATCATAGCTGCTGCCTCATAGTGGGCTTAAATGTACTACTTTCAAAGGCAGTGTTGATGTTGAATAAACAGATGAATCATTCCGATGTCATGAAAGTGACATTTGACATGCTGTGCACACGAAGCGTTTATTCGCAAATAACATAATCTGAATAAAAAAGTTATAAATTGGTTCACTATTGATAAATACTGTGTTTTTTCTTTATTTCCAGTACCGTCATTTATTGCAATAAATTATCAATACAGGCTTAATTATTCACCCAGTCCAACGTAGATGAGTTTATGATTATAAATAACTGGTGGGTTATAACATTTAATGTAAGTAGTAAATAAAATTATCTTTCAATGAAATATTCTTATTTTAATTTGTAGATGTACCTGATCATCTATCCCTATTATTGAAGCCCTGAGAGGTGCAAGATATTCAAAATACAATCCATTAGGTGGCACCGGTGTACTGTTGATAAAAACTATTTCTCATGCATGTTCAATTTCTGATCCACAAGATGTCAGGTTACTTGGAATCGACATAGATACTAAGGAAGGCAAATTGTTTCTGCTAAGTGTATAATATCCTGTCGTACCAACCATCCGACAACTATGAGGAGTTTTGCAATTATTTGGGTAAAATTGCTTCAATTATTGCGGAAAAAGACAAGCAATGTTGTTATAACTGGCGGTTTTATTGCTGCTTAAAACACTCCTTTTGATGCGGAGGTAATTGATATGTGTGACACTATTGGTCTGATAATCTCAGATTATGAAAAATTTGGTCGAACCCCAATACTTATACTTACGTAAATGATGCACACAATTCTACCTCGTGGTTAGATCGTTAGCTGCCGTATCTCTGAAACTGTTTAGCAACTTTTTCTCTAATTTTGCATAGACATCTTAGGGCACTGCCACTATGCAGAGGAAATCTGTATTTGATCGAGTCGTTCAAGGGCCCCAAAACTGGTAAATGTTTACATTTTGCCTATTTTTTCAAAAACTGTTCAGTAACGTTTTCTCTAATTTTGCATAGACGTATCTTAGGGTGGTGTCACTATACACAATAAATTGTATATGATTGAATCATTCTAAGGGCACCTCAGGGCCTCCCAAAAAGCTAAATGGTCACATTCTCCTTGTATCTGCTTGAACTTGCTGATCAAGTTTGGCAGAGTGCCAATATCTTTTAGATTCCTTGGAACAACAATTTCAAACGATCTTAGCTGGTGCACAAACACACTGTGCATTACAAAAAAGGCATAACAACGCTAGTTCTTCCTGAGGCAGCTCAGGAGATTCGGCATTGCTCAGGAGATTATGATACGATTCTACCGAGCAGTCATTGAAAGTATCCTCACTTTCTTGATTGTAGTGTGGTTTGGCCGAGCCAGTCAGGAGGAGAAACTACGGCTAGAAGTTATCGTGAAGGGCGCATCTAGAATCATTGGGCGCGAGTTGCCATCCATTGAATCTATTTACCATGCTCGCTGTGCGCGAAAATCCAAGAGCATTGTACGGGATACTACCCACCCAGCCAACCATCTCTTTGAACTTCTTCCCTCTGGCAAGCGCTATAGAAGTATTAAGATAAGGACCACTAGATTTATAATAGTTTTTTATCTGCAGGCTGTGAGTCACTTGAACCACGAGATGCCATGATACTGTTTTCAGTCGGTTTAGATTATATGTCGCCATGTTAAATTATTTATTTATTATTTTTTTTGTTATTTATTTATTTTTATTTATTTATTTATTAATTTGACTACATGTATGTACATACTTTTTAACTGTCAGCTTAGTTTTTATACCTCAAGCTAATTTATTTATACATTTATTTATTTAACTACATGTATACTTTTTAGGTAATGTTCAGACAGTATTAATATTATGTTATCAAGTTCACTTTATGTCAATAGATTTACGACTGTTACAATATGTTGGCAGTTGGCCTTGGTTTAAATGTATACTAGTTTTAGCTTCTGATTGTATATTTTGCGTGTGCATGATGGGGGGTATGGAAGACAAGCGTGCATGTATGTTGATGCCACAACGGCAAGAATTCCTATACATTTGAAATGCTACTTGGTAATAAACAGTCTTAATCTGAATATCTTGTGTAATGGACACCCCACCCCCACACCACCCCACTCTGGAGCCTAGCTGTCCAGCTGGCTATTGTTCCATTGAGACCTTAACTAATCTTTAATTGGTCACAGGCAGAGCAGACACATTTGACCCCTGTTAAACTGAACAGTTGCCAGCAGCTTTTAAGCTGTATCTTCAAAACTACTGATTTTCTATAATTGCAAGTTGTGTTTATTTTGATGTTCATTTAATTATTATAAAATGGTGTGACTGTGGTGTCTATTGGTTAAAGATGTATTGTCACCTGTAGGTGACAAACATAGAAAATTAATATTCTGGACAACTATAGAGTGAAATATCCTACACTTTATTGATATCAAATGTATTCTACTGTTCCGTTTACACTTGCTATGCCTTATGTAGACATGGTACTATTTAAATCAATGGTATCAATATAGACTGATAATTACAGATTCACAATATAATTGACATCTTAAACAACCAAATGTCAACCATTAGAAGAGTTGACATATTCCGCTTATACAAAAAAATCTGTATTTGATTTAATCATTCTAGCGTCATCAGCATATAGTAGAACATACATTTTCAAGAAAATGTTTACATCATCATCACTAAGGTTGTAAAATTTCACCAGCTGCCATGTCAAGTCCCTTATAATTATGACTAACAGAGTGTTGAAAATCATTCAGGTAAATAGCAAATAACAAAGGAGACAAGTTTTCTCCTTGTTTTATTATTTTAATGTTAGCTTTTTAATGCAGTGCATATCACAATTATTCATGCATTTTTAACCTTGTTTTATTTTTAGACTAATTGTGATGTGCGCACAATTGTCATTTAAGATGCCGCAAAAAGGGCAAGACATCAAAGTCTGATTACAAGATTTACTTACTGTGTTCACTAAATAAGCATCTAAGAGCATGTGTAGCATTTATGAGTGTTTGTAGCATTTCGGAGCATTTGTATCATTTCTTTGTAGCATTCAAGAACGTTTGTAGCATTTAAGAACGTTTGTGTGTCGCTAAAGTTGCTGCAACTCCAAATTATCTCCAGTATTACATATTCACAATTGTAAAAATGGTGATTTATCAATAATATAGCTGAGGAAATGGTTAAAGCAAATTTAACCAGAATTATATCGAATGTTATTAAGACGTTTTTTTATACATGTTGCAGTTATACCAGCATGCATGCTATGTGTATATACCTTGTGAACAAATACACTTTTATCATTCTTCGTCGCTTTCTTCGTTCCAGTCTGGGGGAAGATGGTAAGGGCAAAATTACAACAGAAAATATGTGCACATTTTCTTAAACAACCTTTAACTTTGCTACATGCGAGATTGCAGCTCACCAACTCTCCTGCAAAGTTTCTACAACCACTGGAAATTTGCCTAAATATCAGAGTATCTGAATAAAATTAAACTATGCACGAGAAATGTGTATTTGATTGAATCATTCTAAGGGCCCCCGGGACCCACAAAAAGACCCACTTTTCATATAGCAACACATAATCATAGTCCCGTGCTCGAATATTTTATTTCTCGGTGTATCTTCACTGGCATGCATAATGTCTACTAAACATGTCAACATTTTACTTCCATCATCACCCTTAATGATCTGTAACTATGATTCACCAATAACTATTTGATTAATAATTACAAACTCGCAATATAGCCCAAAGGACTTCAGGGCCACTTGGCCTATTTTTTATACTAGTGTTATATCGTATTGACATCTACTTGATGACTTTATGAAAACTATTATTATCACCTTGGTCAAAAACAAGTCTGATGACACAAGGAATGTTAATAACTACAGACCTATAGCACTCGTCACAGTTGCTTGTAAGATCTTTGATATTATGCTGCTTGACTTTATGGAATCGTATCTGGATATAACTGACAATCAGTTTGGATTCAAGAAAGGATATTCCACTGACCATCGTATTTATGCATTAAAACATGTTATTCAGTATTATAGAAGCTACACCAGTCCTCTGTATACTTGCTTTTTAGACGCATCTAAAGCATTTGATAGAGTGAACCACCCAACTCTTTAGAAGATTGCCTTAATCGAGGTGTACCTGTCCTACTCGTGCGAATCTTGTTATACTGGTACAGAACCCAAATGTTTTGTATTAAATGGGGTTCCACAACAACGACTTTTTAAATGTATCTAACTGTGTTCGACAAGATGGGATTTTGTCTCCCTACCTATTTACCGTATACATCGATGATTTAAGCAATGTGTTAAATAATGCAGGTACAGGTTGACACATACACAACTGCTCTACTAATCATATGTTTTATGCAGATGATTTATGTGTTATTGCGCTTAGTCCCAGTGGTCTTCAGGCTTTGCTGAATATTTGTGCAAATTTTGGTTTTGAAAATGATATTGAATATAATCTGACCTGAAGGATGATGAAGATGTGTGAAGACATCTGCGTAGCTTTTATGCCAGGTCTAATAGCTAGCATAATCCATAAATTTCATCACTGTTCCATCAGTGTTCAACTAAATCTGTTTCATGCATATTGTTATACAATTTATTGTTCCCAACTCTAGGGGTAAATTTTAACAAGGGCATTTATTTCAAACTTAAAGTTGCCTACGATATGCACAGACGGATCTTAGGATACCACCGATAGGACAGTGCAAGTAGCATGTTTGTTAATAATGCTATCGATACTTTTGACGCCATATTGCGTAAGAATGTTTACGGTTTTAGAAAACGGATCCTCAACATTAACAATGATCTTATAAAGTGTTGTACGTTTGTACACACATTGTTAATGGGCCAATGTGTGTACAATCGTACATACACTATCAGATCATTGTTATTGGGCCAATGTGGTCTTGCTAGGCCGAATCTGTGTATATTGTGAAACGGTGATTCTATATCATGTTTTACATATTTATTTATTATAATGTTTCAATACTTATTTATTAACTTCATTTAACTTATTCATTATTTAATCAATCTATTTTTAAAAAGCTATGTATTTTTAATCCTTTGGCCGAAGGTCCAAGCGACTATTGCCATCACTCTGCATCCGCCGTCCGCCGTTACCTGCCGTATCTCAGAAACCGTTCAGCAACTTTTTCTCTAATTTTGCATAGACATATCTTAGGGCACTGCCACTATGCACGAGAAATCTGTATTTGATTGAAATGCTCCCTAGGGCCTCCAAGGACCCCAAAACTGGTAAAAATGTAACATTTTGCCTATTTTTTCAAAAACTGTTCAGCAACTTTTTCTCTAATTTTGCATATACATTTCATGTGGTAGTGTCATTGTACACAAGAAATCTGTATTTGATTGAATCATTCTAAGGGCACCTAATGACCCCCCAAAAAGGACCAAAAAACTGGTAAATTTTCACATTTTGCCTATTTTTTTAAAAACTTTTAAGTAACTTTTTCTCTAATTTTGCATAGACATTTCATGTGGTAGTGCCACTGTACACAAACAATCTGTATTTGATTGAATCATTCTAAGGGCTCCAAAGATCCCCTAAAATGCTAAATTTGCTAACTAAATGGTCTACTGTAGCAGCAAATCTATCATGCTTCCAGTCCTTTTGTTCAACTAACCCCTTTTCCCAAAACATCTGTCACACCTCACTGTGGCTAGCTGGTGAAAGTGTGACTAATCTATAATTGGTCACCCTCTAGACCTTTACATTCTAAGGGGTCATCCTGAAACAACCACATGTCAACTATTCAAAGAGTTGACATAGTTCCGCTATATACAAGAAATCTGTATTTGATCACCAAGGTTGTAAATTTCACCAGTTGCCATGTCAAGTCCCTTATAATTATGACTAAGTGTTCAAAATCATTCAGGTAAATAGCAAATAACAAAGGAGACAAGTTTTCTCCTTGTGGTAACTCTACATCACATGAGAAGAAGGCTCACACAGCCCTCCAAAATGCAAAATGTTTAGACTATCCCCTAACAGTAGATTGTGTGTATTGTACCAGAAACAGAACACTATTCCCCTTCCCAAAACATCTGTCACATGCGGAGTCTGTGTCTTGTATGGATATATATTTTTATGCAGTTGTTTTATATAAGCAGAAAGTTAATTGATATTAGTTATTCTTAGGCCACAGAAAAGTAATTCCCGGTTTCTCATCAATGCATGTATTAAAAAATAAAATGTGCCACATTTTATTTTCTATTATAATTATTCCTCTAAATGCAAGACGTGGTGCAATAAGTGAACAGTAAGCATGTCAACATTTTATTTCCATCATAACCTTTAATGATCTGTAACTATGATTCACCAAAAAACATTTGATTAATAATTACCTACAGGGTTGTTTGATTTATGCCGGGCAGAAACGACAACAATAGGAAATACATGCCATTGATAGGCAAACGTTTTCTTTTTATAGAAAACGTGAGTTTCTTTCTGTACCTGTGTACGTATAACCATTTGTCCGCCCTGCTCACAATAAACATCACATGAATGATAAAAGGAAGATCACTGCCACTTAACTTGTGGATTATTATTATTATAAACTGTTCTGCTACTGCTTGGTGGACAGTTAATTAGTGGGTCAAGTTCAAATGCATCAGCACGTTTTTCACACCTGCATGGTAGTTTAGGCTCAGTAGTGTGCTGGCAACAACTACTAAACCTATAGGCTTGTGTGAAAAGGATAGTTGGCAGAACTAACTTCAAAGCACCATTGCATCCATTTAGCCAGGCAGCAGTCACACTGTCCCAGTGTCTGCTGCTATGTTTATATAATAATCATATAGGCTTAATGATCCCAATACACCAATCTGTTGGCACAATGTCAGATGATAGAACTAGGTTAAACATCTTAACAATAACTATAATTAGTTCTGTGGGGGTGTTTTTTTCTCAAAAACTGTTCAGTTACTTTTTCTCTAATTTTTCAGACATTTCATGTGGTAGTGCCTGCTATTGTTTGATAGACTCCTGTTAAACTGGACAGTTGCCTGTAGGTTTTAAACTATGTCAAACAGTGAGTATCTTTTGCTCTCAAATAATCTGTCCTCTTAGTTTTACACATAAAGATATAATCTAGCATAACTTGATAAGTTTTTGTAGCAGCACATTTGTACTTCCAGTGTATCATTGCAACATAACATACACACTGTGTGCCACATTTGAATGTTGTGCATGTAATATTTCCATGCAGTCCATTTGCATATATAATGTAAAACTTCAACAGCCGTTTTCTTCATTTTCACTTTTTGACCACTACCATGTTCAATGCTCCATAACTTTGCCAATTTTTGTAGCAGTCATAATTTTTGAAACTGTAAAGCACCCTACCCAACCTTTACAAGAATGTAAGAAAACAATGTTACAATTTTTCCGACTTATCATTCATTTGGTCAGGGATCACATATAGACGTATTAGTCCAAAGGACTTCAGGGCTACTTGGCCCATTTTTTATTTATATGTACCAATTGCAGAGGGATTTTTGCCTAAAATAAATGTATTCGTAACACATATTACACATATAAATTTTATTAATTAAAGCACGTTATCAAAATACATGTTTTCTACAAAAGCAGCATTCCAAACTTGACATAGACAAATGTGAAAACGGTTGCAGATGATTATCACCAGACCATTTAAAATGAAGAACAGAGATTTGTGTTTACCCAGACTGTCACGTATATTTTATAAACGTGCATTTATTGGTAAACTGCAATAGATGTGATGGGACTGCGAGAAATTGTTGACACATGGCTGTTAGATCTTGGACATGAAGCTGTACATAAATATTCAAATCAACGTTCAGTCTTACAAATACATGGGTTGGGAAATGGAAGACAAAGTATCCAAAATATAGGACATTTTCCAACAAATAGTACAAAGTTAATATCGCTGGCTAATATCACTTATAAATGTACTATTATGGTTGATCTTAACATATTTCTCTCACTTTAGTGGCATTTCTGACCAGACTGGCCAGTTAATATATCGGTCACATTGCAGAATACACAACTGCTCTAATGACGACTCTTGCTTGTCCCTGTTAACGATTTTGCACAATGATTTTTGTATGTTGCACCTCTGAGCTCAGATTCCTGGGGATTTAGGCGCTATAGAAGTTTGTCATTATTATTACTATTAGATCAGCATCAATTACTCAAGCAGTCTGATGGCAAATAAACTTAAAAACCAAATCAACAAGTATCTGACTAAATTTACCATAAAATAACCACAATATTTTTATACAATTAAACTGACACTGCCTCGGACTGGACAAATTCATATAACAAATAATGGCATTCAGCAGAAATACCGATAATTATAAAACGATAAAGGTAATTACATAAATGGTGATTGGGATTATAAAATGATAAACCACCAATATGATTATAAAGTGCCATTTGTGTTAATTTCAAACTTAGTGAATATTTTCTACACATATTACATACAAATATTCCATTAGTCTCGCTTTTCAGACTCTCACTTGCCTTTATAAACTCACCATGAAGAATTTTGAATCACCAGTTGCCATCAAATGGACTGTTTGTTTTGGATTAATTCGTAGATACGTGTATAAATAATTGTTTATATATATTTTTCGATTATGAAAATAAGTTTCAAAATAGCAGTATACAAAATTTTAAGTTAAAAGGACTCAAACAAATTTCCGCTGTAAGCACAAACCGTGACTAAATATTGAATAGTTTCGAAAGCACACTATTACCCGATAAAAGTTTAGTTATTTAATTTTTAATGTTTCATAGTTAGCCTGAGTGCCAATTATGATCTCTACCTGGATTTGGGGTAAAGTGCTTACCAGATAACATTTACAAGATGAGTTAGTGGGTATATCACAGACAACTGTGAGGACTGCAAAAAGTGTTGCCATCTCACAGTGCCTAGGTAACCCAGGCTAACATTCCACAGGCCAGAACTGGCACATGTTGATTACAGGATGTCATTACCCCATTGACATAGTTTTGACTTGAAATAGGATTATGACTAAAACATATCCTAACTCTGCTGTACCGGGTCCATAGGTGAAAGTGCTACAATGTCGGGCAACTCCAGTGTGTTCTGAACATTTCACGCTGTTTAGTCATAGAATCGTGTGCGCAAGTCAATGCATGCAACTACAGTTCTGCCAGTGACTGTTGTCCACTGTCTGTCCCACGGATGGACTGTTCATGTTCTTCGCTTTCTGCGGTTCTTCCTAGACTTGGGTTTCCATGTGTTGTCAGGGCCGTTGGTACGATTGTTGAAGTTAGGACGATTGTTGAAGTTGGGTCTCTGGTTGTACGTGGACGGGTCGAACTGCCTGAGGAACTCATCCAACTCGTCCTCTCTGGAACAAAACATCATTTTATGACCCAACATTGGAGAAGGTGGTGCTTAACAAAGACAACAGGAAGGGTTTTGTGGTGGTTATGATAATCCAACAATGGAGGACTTGCAGGTGATGATGGACGAAGACAACCTAATAATGGAAAGGACCCGGTGATGATGGACGAAGACAACCTAATAATGGAAAGGACCCGGTGATGATGAACGAAGACAACCTAATAATGGAATGGACCCTATGATGATGGATGAAGACAACCTAATAATGGAATGGACCCAATGATGATGGATGAAGACAACCTAATAATGTAAAAGGACCCAATGATGATGGACGACGACAATCTAATAATGGAAAGGACCCGGTGATGACGGATGAAGACAACCTAATAATGGAAAGGACCGGTGACGATGGATGAAGACAATCTAATAATGGAAAGGACCCAATAATGATGGAAGAAGACAACTTGGCAATGCAAAAGAAAATGAAGACAAAGATGGGGAAAAACCTGACAATTATGATTCATCAATACCAAAAGAAAGTGGAATTGATTAGAGGGTGACAATAATAATAATCAGGTCTCTATTGTCAATAAAATACAACTATTAAAAGGCCGTCATCAGACACATAAGGGGTAACGTCGTATGTTTCATAAGTTCTGAAGCCACCCAATCATATTATAATGGTTTGTCTTTTGGATTAACTGACCCATAAGATAGACTGAAACGTGTCATATGAAGCCTGTGAACCAGGACAAAAGCAGACAGTACTGTAGACTGGAGGTGAGCGTGAGAAAGGATGTTACCGGGTCCTGTTGCGAGGTCTTGTCATCAAGTGCGCCTGCACTTGGTGCAGATTGGGCTTGAGTTTACTCAGCTTGCCCTGTCAACAAACACCAGTTCTACTTACTACAAGTACACAATGCAGCAGCAATCAAGAAAAACATCCTCATTTAAAATCCAAAACACTCCAAAATCATCTGAAATGTGACCCATTCTCCAAGCATGTGCACATACCACTGTGTACAATAATAACAATAATTCTTGGAAAACGTTGTGTGCTGAAAACTGAGCCCACCTCCGACCCATGTGACCCCCCAGTAAATCATGACCACTCCATAAAATTTTCCAAAACAAAACCCATGTGATCCCACAACACGCTTGTCCATGATGTGTACCTGACAGGACACCCACTTTATAAGACATGATGTGTACCTGACAGGACGTCCACTCTATAAGACATGATGTGTACCTGATGGGACGCCCACTCTATAAGACTTCATGTGTGCCTGACAGGACGCCCATTCTATAACACATATGTGTACCTGACAAGACGCCCCCTCTATAAGACATGATGTGTGTACCTGACAGGATGCCCATTCTATAAGACATCATGTCAAATAGTATGTACTTGACAGGATGCCCACTCTATAAGTAAGACATGATGTATGTACCTGACAGGATGCCCACTCTATACGACATGATGTGTACCTGACAGGACACCCACTCTATAAGACATGATGTGTGTACCTGACAAGACGCCCACTCTATAAGACATGATGTGTGTACCTGACAAGACGCCCACTCTACAAGACATGAAGTGAGTACCTGACAAGACACCCATTCTATAAGACATGATGTGTACCTGACAGGATGCCCACTCTATAAGACATGATGTGTGTACTTGACAGGACACCCATTCTATAAGACATGATGCATACCTGACAGGACACCCACTCTATAAGACATGATGTGTGTACCTGACAAGACGCCCACTCTATAAGACACGATGTGTGTACCTGACAAGACGCCCACTCTACAAGACATGAAGTGAGTACCTGACAAGACACCCATTCTATAAGACATGATGTGTACCTGACAGGATGCCCACTCTATAAGACATGATGTGTGTACTTGACAGGACACCCATTCTATAAGACATGATGCATACCTGACAGGACACCCACTCTATAAGACATGATGTGTGTACCTGACAAGACGCCCACTCTATAAGACACGATGTGTGTACCTGACAAGACGTCCACTCTATAAGACATGACGTGTGTACCTGACAATACACCCATTCTATAAGACATGATCTGTACCTGACAGGATGCCCACTCTACAAGACATGATGTGTGTACTTGACAGGACACCCATTCTATAAGACATGATGCATACATGACGGGATGCCGACTGTATAAGATATGATGTGTACTTGATGGGACGCCCACTGTATAAGACATGATGTATACCTAACAGGACTCCCACTCTACAAGACGTGATGTGTACCTGACAGGATGCCCACTTTATAAGACATGATGTCAGTACCTGACAAGATGCCCACTCTATAAGACATGATGTATGTACCTGACAGGACGCCCACTCTATAAGACATGATGTGTACCTGATGGGACGCCTACTATAAGACATGATGTGTACCTGACAGGATGCCCACTTTATAAGACTTCATGTGTGCCTGACAGGACGCCCATTCTATAAGACATATGTGTACCTGACAAGACACCCACTCTATAAGACATGATGTGTGTACCTGACAAGATACCCACTCTATAAGACATGATGTGTACCTGACAAGACACCCACTCTATAAGACATAATGTGTACCTGACAAGATGCCCACTCTATAAGACATGATGTGTGTATTGTGTACCTGACAAGATGCCCACTCTATAAGACATGATGTGTGTACTGTGTACCTGACAAGACGCCCACTCTATAAGACATGATGTGTACCTGACAGGACGCCCACTATATAAGACATGATGTGTACCTGACAAGACACCCACTCTATAAGACATGATGTGTACCTGACAGGACGCCCACTCTATAAGACATGATGTGTACCTGACAAGACACCCACTCTATAAGACATGATGTGTACCTGACAAGACGCCCACTCTATGAGACATGATGTGTACCTGACAAGACGCCCACTCTGTGATGTTGTAGATGACACCCTCCATACAGGCAAAGTAGCTGTAGCGGAAGCCGTAGCCTGTCTCTGCCCACAGGTCGTCCTGTGCAAACAAACACTCACATCAGCTGGTGTGAAACAGTGATTTCAGGTGACCCCAAAACGTGATTTCTCAAATTTTTTTTGCATTTGTGTCGTATAAAAATTGCCTTTGTAAACACCCTCCCTAGACCAATTAGGAAGGGCAATATGTTTGGCAATGACTGTGCAGTAGCATTGTCCTATTGAGATTACGAATGCAATTGAGTTACTTATACACCTGCACGATAGCATTAAAAACTATGCCTACTGGGCGAGAAAGGTTTAGTCTGCCCAAATATGCATCTGCAGTCTGTACAGGAGAGTTAAGCACTAGTAACTAAAGGTAAGCTCTTATATAGCGAAGTATCCAGTATTTAGGACTGCTCAAAGCGCCTTACACTTTACTCCCTGGCAGACCTGTTCAATGGAACACCATCTCGACTTCTCTGGGAAGCATTCAGCTATGCTGCAAATAATGCGCGAAGACTATTCATACATAACATCCACCACTGTCTATAGCCAGGTACTCATACATACAGCTCAGTGAACTGGAGCAATGTAGAGTGAATGAACTTGCCCAACGTTTGACACCACGACACCTTGCTCTTCACGTACAGTTAAAAAAGGCAGTCTTTTCCTAGTTTTTAATTAATTAATTACTATAATGTTCTTAAGACTATTCTAACTATGTTGAAGGTATACAGCCTCTCAAAATGTGTTTAGTAAGCCAGCAACAACGTTCACAATTTGGAAGGTACAACAATGGAGAAGGTTCAAATAGTAAACAAAACATCCAGTTTCAAAACAATTGGCCATACAGCGGACTGAGGTAAGTGCACTACCAATGTTCAACAAGCAATATGTTGGCGATACAGCGGACTGAGGTGAGTGCACTACCAATGTTCAACAAGCAATATGTTGGCAATACAGCGGACTGAGGTGAGTGCACTACCAATGTTCAACAAGCAATATGTTGGCCATACAGCGGACTGAGGTGAGTGCACTACCAATGTTCAACAAGCAATATGTTGGCCATACAGCGGACTGAGGTGAGTGCACTACCAATGTTCAACAAGCAATATGTTGGCCATACAGCGGACTGAGGTGAGTGCACTACCAATGTTCAACAAGCAATATGTTGGCCATACAGCGGACTGAGTTGAGTGCACTACCAATGTTCAACAAGCAATATGTTGGCCATACAGCGGACTGAGGTGAGTGCACTACCAATGTTCAACAAGCAATATGTTGGCCATACAGCAGACTGCGGTAAGTGCACTACCAATGTTCAACAAGCAATATGTTGGCCATATAGCGGACTGAGGTGAGTGCACTACCAATGTTCAACAAGCAATATGTTGGCCATACAGCGGACTGAGGTGAGTGCACTACCAATGTTCAACAAGCAATATGTTGGCCATACAGCGGACTGAGGTAAGTGCAATACAAGCAATATATATCCCATTTTCCCATGTTCAACATAGCAGACTTCCTGTTACAAATTACAATGCCCGCTGATTCAACTGACTGCCTCTCTTTTAGTTGCACACTAATTGTACAGTTATGTGTACACTCACCTCTCTGGCTGAATGATAGTCATAGCAGGAGCTACAGTAGCGGGCAGAGTACATCCACCGATCCGTCGCTACACGTAGGTGGGTGCCACCACATCTATCACACATCAGACGATCGGCAGCCTGCAAATAGTTCACCAGTGCAATCAGGGTTCATATACTTGAGCCATTTCCATTATTTTTCCAAAGCACAAAACATACATTTTAAGTTTATTACTAGCTTACACCCTTGAATCTTCATTGGCACCCTCCAACCTCCAGAGGTGGGTGATTAAAGGGAATAAAAACATCTATTGCTCGAATTCATGTTATATTAGATCCTGCTATCTATTTCCACGTCCACCAAGCCAAAAAAAAAAATTCAATTAATTAGAAATTCCACATTTTACGGTGTGCATCCGGACATTTTCGAATATGCATATTTTTGGCGCGCTTTTCGGAATGCCGAGATGTGACGTCATTTATGACTCAAACTCGCATCAGGCCGACAATTTCCATGCATTCAGAGCATGTTTACAAGTATAGCTTTTGGGTCGAAACGAGCGTCAGAACGAGTTATTGTGCAATATTCCGACGTAATACAAACACTAGTCATCATAGAGGAACAAGCAGTTATCTTATGGTTCCACATGAATCGAATGTTATTCAAAACAACGAATGCGAATGGGCCTACAAGCCAACTAGGTTTCGCCGAGCTTGGGCTCGTTTTCAGAATAATTATATCGAATGCAACCAACGGGAGATAATGTACACCAATAAACATACATAGCAAACATATATTGTATCCAGCTACATAAAGTAACGTGTATAATCTCATAATATCACTAGAATATCGATATATGAAGGAGTTATACAATTTATCATAACAACTTAAATCAGTCAGAGTTTCCGCTGGTCCCGCTAGCTCAGTGGGTAGGCGCATTGTTTACTTGTCATTTATTTTATAATTGGGCGACGCCGGTTCAATACTGACATTATTCGTTGTTTTGAATAAAATTTGATTCATGTGGAACCTTAAGATAAATGTTTGTTCCTCTATGATGACTAGTGTTTGTATTACGTCGGAATATTGCACAATAACTCATTCCGACGCTCGTTTCGACCCAAAAGCTATCCTTGTAAACATGCTCTGAATGCATGGAAAGGGTCGGCCTGATGCGAATGTGTGTCATAAGTGACGTCACAATACCACGTGATCGCCTAGCTCATTAAAATTTCATTTTCCGCGGGAATCGCTTCACAGACGGGCTTAAAATCTAATTTATGCTACAAATGTATTTTTCTGTATTTGTTTAATGTTGTCAAATGTTACATAAAATGTTAAACTTTGTGTACACACGGAAAAAGGATTTTAGCTAATGCCTTATTTTTATTTCCTTTTAACATTATGGGTGTCAGCGATTTCATTTCTGAGAACTTAGAATTCCAGGCTTTTCCACATCATTTAGAACATTCCAGGCTTTCACGGCCTTGATTTTTAACTAATGGAATTCCATGCCCTGTATGAACCTTGTGCAATTAAAACCCGACACATCACTCGGATATATTCACATTTCATTCATGTTATCAGACGTCTGATTACAATCCTAATACTTGTATTCTTAAGCCATTTTAACATTTGAGAATTATCTACACCAAGACATTTTCGTACTTGAATAATTTTGAAGCAGTTTATGTATATAACTATATGTTAAAGTTTGCATGTAATAACTGTAATTCAAACCATGAGTATTATCTGCACTTTTTCATTTGTTTTGTTGTTAGTTTGTAGCTTTCATCTGGCTGTAAATTGTCCTGCTTTCACAGCTGTATGTTAGAGAGCAGATTCCACGTTCTTCAAACAACTCTTCCACACAATCTTAACTGCGGAGTGGAATCAGTCCTTACCTCCTTCATTTCTTTCCTCACTTGGTCAACAAAGTCATTCTACAAAACACGAAACAAACATGATCTACATTAATAGAGTATCTACACGTACATTTCTACAGCAAATAATGTTGATGAATCACAGGAATCTTTTAAATCTTCACAATTATTAGGAAAATAATTTTTTTTGAAAGTATAGAAATGTAGGAACTGCAATTAAAATGTAAGAACTATAGGAACGCTGGACGTCTTGCTGGTGTACTATCTTCTTCTTCTTCTTCTTCCAGTAATCCACTACCGTCATTACTGACGACTTCGTGGATGGTGTGGTGTTTGTTGCGTGCGCCAGGTGTGTAGGTGTGGTGTTTGTTGCGTGCGCCAGGTGTGTAGGTGTGGTGTTTGTTGCGTGCGCCAGGTGTGTAGGTGTGGTGTTTGTTGCGTGCGCCAGGTGTGTAGGTGTGGTGTTTGTTGCGTGCGCCAGGTGTGTAGGTGTGGTGTTTGTTGCGTGCACCAGGTGTGTAGGTGTGGTGTTTGTTGCGTGCGCCAGGTGTGTAGGTGTGGTGTTTGTTGTGTGCGCCAGGTGTGTAGGTGTGGTGTTTGTTGCGTGCGCCAGGTGTGTAGGTGTGGTGTTTGTTGCGTGCGCCAGGTGTGCATATGTGCAGTGCTGGTTGTGACTGTTTATAAAATCATGTGCGAGTGCAAGTTAAAAACAAACAGAGGTCACTCTTAGTTAGACTTTGTTTGTGGCAGTGTCGACAAGGCACTGCTTGAAAGCATCTAGGGAGGGAGATTGAACTGATTGGGCGGTTAGGTTATTCCAGGGTACTATTGTGGTTACAAAAAGTAATGTTGGAAAGTCTGTGTTCGGGATATTGAACCATTAATTGGAATGGATGTCCTCTGCCCCCTCAGCAAAGAGTTCTGTGGCGCAGTGGGTACGGGCTGGTTTTGTGTATAGGCTGGCATGGATGTCGACTACACCGAGACTAGCATGAGAACATACAAACATGACGTTCAATTACTAGACACTGTAAATATGTCCATTCACTATTCGCATACTGCGATCAAGTTATAAACAGTTGCTTAGATGAATAAATATATTTTTGCTAAGAACTAAATTCTATAATAAAAGCCGCTATTCCCATATATCATGCTACAGACAACACCTAACCACGATATTACCCATCTTTAACTGTAGCTTAAGTACAGTGTGAGGCAGGAGAGAAGCAGGCCACTTTCCACTACTAGCCTATAGGCCCATACATACTAAAGCATGCTTTTCTGGATGCAAGATAACAATATATTTTTCACTGAAGACGTGCGCAATGACTATTGACAATGAATGTCATTGTATGTAGTCAATACATGTATTTACAGCATTCGAAATAGCACTTGTCCGTTTGTCCGGGACAAGTGACAAATAAAATGACTTTATGTGGTTATCCGGTGGACAAGTGGAAATCTATAGTAAATAGTGACGCGTGCAACATTGCATTACTTTTTATTTGAAGAAATTCAAATGCAGATGAAGTTCGCTAGCAATCGCGCACATTGCAGTTCTGTTAGTGTGTCGGCGTCTGGTCATTCCGCCGCCAGTATGTTGTACGTCAGTGTTCGACCGAGTTTAGTGCCTGCGTTGGGTCATCCGCTGAGTGCACCGACCTAGCTCTGTCATATGCGTTGGACAGACTCTGCATCAGCCATCGTTGATCGAGGCTGTATTTCAAAAAATCGTAAATCGTTCTGTTTGGCCGACGTACAACTTGCTTCCACTCATGGATCATATTTGATGAACTTTGGAAATACTAGACTTTATTTCGGTACCTGTTATTTAAATAATTATATAGTTTTAACCATTATTACACCTAACCCATGCGGACTCGGCAATCTTCCCAAGACATGTCATCGAACGTTAGTCGATCCAGATCGGTGACAATTTTCAAGACTTGTAACTGGCTCTCCAGTAAATCTATGGTGGTGGTTGATAAACAGAATATTAATGACATTTCAGAAGTGTTGTATCTATTTCACATTTATTTTAACCATAAATTGCGAGTTCTCGAAGCCGAGTTATGCAAGATGCGCGGCCGGGTGCCAACAGCCGTTGACATGTTGGCAACTAACGTCAATTACAGCGGTCTGCACGCGGCAGCAACGTTATGACGTAACTAAATCTATAAATTATATTCCGCCTAATAAATGTAATTTGGGCACCGTTAAAACTGTTTTAACATCATTGAAATGATAATACAATTTTTTTTTTAATATGCGTTTGTTTGCTGGTGATCAATTGAATATTATCTTCGTTTGTAAAATACAGAACTTTGTTAATATTAAAGGTCACAGAGGTTGAACAAAATAATATCAGATTATATAGTTTATTATGACTTTTGTGACAACATTTCCTGGTTTTGCATTGGTCGTGTTCCAGATGGTTGAGTGGCATCTTCAATGACGTGCGTACGCCTCTTGTGCCGATATTTTGACCAATCACAAGCGAACACCTCCGTGTACCGCGTGTAGGCAGTTACCCAAGATGGCGGCGTCCACGCCGGAATTGAACGCATTGTGATGCACCGAATTTACAAGTGTTTTCGAACTAATACATGCGAGTACGATCGCTTGTTACACACTGAATATGATGCATCGTTAACATCGGCCACATTAACACTGGATTTTTCGTCTTTTAAAGCTAGGGAGTCACACGGACTCCTACCAAGCAAGGGAGATATAAGGAGTCCATAGACTCGGACCCACGGGCAACCATAAAAATCAAAGCCTGCATTGTAAATTACTCAAACAGAAAATGTTCACAAGATTCCTACCATTGCTGCGTCAGCTTCCTGTGAATACCTGTGCTCAGCCTCTTGTGTTCTTCTCAACTCCTCGCGTTTCTCCTGCAAACACCGCCTAATGTTATAAAAATGAACATGTACAATTACACTTTCTGGCATAACAAACCCGCTGGTATTGTAGATTCAAACATATCGTATCGACATGGTAGGATTAGCAAATTCAGAGCAAGGAGATTCACGCAAAGGTATCTTGTGTGCCTGGCATAAAGCGGTGTGAGGTAAAAGTGTGGCATTACGATTGATCAAAGCACTTCGTACCTGCTCACTGAAATACCAACTCAGTTTCGATGTGAAGCATTCAACCGTGCTGCAATTGTTTCGTGAAATCGATTAATGACCTTTCATTGCTGTTTATAGCCGACTGTTTACACAGCTGCCAGAAGTGGGGCAATGGGTGGTAAAACTGGTGTACTCAATTCTAAAGGCTTATCGTAACAGAAATCACTTACTGGGTCGCCAATGACGTCAAATGCGTTTTGCAGAATCTTGAAGGCTTCTTCTGATCGCACTTGACGGTTCTACAAAAAAATACAGAAGAACATTATATCTCAAAGGTAATTATAATTGCGTCACATAACTGTGGTTTACAACATGGACCATTACAACAGTCCGTAACACTCACTCACCGACATGTTTAGAGACTAGAGAGAGAGACAGACACACAGCATGATGGAGAACAAATATACATAGTTGCTTTGGTAAGTTAATAACGACATTGTTCCTATCTGTCAATGATGCAACTCACCATATATGATGATGAAATATGGATCCAATGCGCCAAGCATTAGTCAGTCGATGGAATAAAACTAATGCAACAAACGACAGCTGTTGGACAGTGGCAGCCACACACTGGCCTTGGGGTCAATTAACAAGATTGCCATCCAGAAAAATAACTCTAGATGGCAGGTGGACAAGGAAGCCTTTTGGCTTATCGAGAGTCCAATACATTTTATCTGCGTGTATCCCACCCTTTCATGTGTCAATTTAATTTTTAAACATATTCACGCTACTTGCAGCAATACAACCAGGAGATAATCTGTTCCATTCATTTACAGTCCTGTCTTATCTAATCTACAGTCATTTGCAAAAGTTTAAGACCAGGCACGATTTTTAAGCATTTTATGGTATGGCATCAGATTGCATCAGATAATGTCTGGATTGCATCATCCTATTTGGGCATTGAAGCAATACGCCTAGTCAGTACTTCCAGGTCATTTGTTTGCTGCTGTCAGTACCGATTAGGTGTTTTTCAGTTTTGTCTTCATCCCTGAAATGGGCAAAAAATCGTCTTTGACAGAGGTTCTAAGGGCACAAATAATGACTCTACATGGAAAAGGATATACGGAAAGAGACATTAGTGCTAAATTACGTTATTCCAAGACAGCCGTGCACAACGCCATCGTCAAATTCAGTACTGATGGCACTTTTTGTGACAGTAAAAGGAGTGGTCGTCCACGGAAAACTACGCTCAAGGATGACCACGCAATGAGACACATCGTAATATGCTCGCCAATGAGCTCATGCAAGAAAATTCGGGCTGCTTTACTCTTAAAAGGTACGGAAATAAGTCTCGGTACTGTTTCGAGACGTCTCAGCAAGGAATTTGGGCTCAAGTCCCGCAAGCTGGCCCGGAAGCCACGCCTGACAACTGTGATGAAAAAATAGATACTGGACTTTGCCAGACGACATCACCACTAGACTCTCGCGCTGTGGAAGAAAGTGTTGTTCTCAGATGAATCGACCATACAACAGTTTATACCTCGCAAGAGGCACGTTAGGCGGCCAGTAGGTAAGCGATTTGATGAGAAATATAAGGCAGCCACAATGAAATGTCAAGTCAGATGATTTGGGGTGCCATGTCATGTTTTGGCCCTTCTGGTCTGTATTTTATTCCACCTAACACCACTATGAATGGACCTAGGTACGTGGAATTGCTGAAGGAGAAGCTGAAACTGCAAATGGACATCCACAAATGTACGATTTCCATGCAAGGTGGCGCTCCTTGTCACCGATCCAAGGTAGCCACTGATTTGCTCAAGAAGAACAAAATCTCCGTGCTGGAATGGCCTGGGAACAGCCCAGATCGAAATCCCATTGAGAACCTGTGGACTATAATGAAGGATTAGGTGGCAGACAAACAACCATCAAGCGCTCAAAACTTGAAACAAGCTATCACAGATGTTTGGGTCACCGAAATCACCCAGGAGTACTGCGAATCTCTGGTTTCTAGCATGCCATATCGCATCCAGGCGGTCATTGACAGCAAAGGAGGCCACACTAAATACTGAAAAGTAGAGACACTGACACTTTTGGACGACATAAAGTTTCATATTATGTTGTACTACGTTTATTTGGCAAAATAAACTGATATAATGTTATGTGAAGGCCAAAAAATCTTAGTTTTGTCAAATTTCTTTAAAAAAATCGTGCCTCGTCTTAAACTTTTGCAAATGACTGTACACTGCTCCTTTACTAATGTAATTTTATGTCCTCTGGTCCTTCTATCTTTCTTAACTGAGAAAAAAATATTTCTATCAATATTTTCATAACCATTCAATATTTTTAACATTTCTATATGATCTCCTCTCAATCTCCTGGTCTCTAGTGTTGTCAAACCATATTCTTTCTGGCGTATCTCGTAACTAAGGTCCCTCAGTTTTGATATAATTTTAGTCGCTCTCCATCTGCACTCTTTCTAGCATATCTATGTCCTTCCTGCGATATGGCCTCCACGCTTGAATACAATATTCTAAATGAGGCCTAACTATTGTTTTGTACAGCAGTATTATTAGCTCTTTTTCCTTATACAATGTTTTGCCTAATAAATCCAAGGATTTGATTTCCCTTTGAAGCGACAATACCGCACTGCTCTGAAACCTTCATATCAGCACTAATGGTTAACCCTAAGTCCTTTTCTTTTACAGTAGCTCTTAGTACAGAACCTCCCTTTGTCCCTTTGTATACTGTACATCTTCGTTCCCATGTCCTGTGTGGAGGCATTTACATTTCCCAAAGCTGAACAACATTTGCCATTTTTCAGACGATTTGATCAACATGTCAAGATCATCTTATAAATGCGGTCTATTACACTGGAGTGTAACATATTACTCTTACTTACTTTCCTTCCTATCACTATTACATGCTGAATGCAACATGTTACTGTTACATATGAAGCAATTACTATTAACATTTTTCATCGGAACTATATCATGTCTACAAAAGAAGCCTGTATTACTCCAAACATAGATTCCTTTGAGGTCCAGTATATGATGGTGGCTTACGTGAAGAATATCTAAACAATAACTCAGTCTGGTTTCAGGTTAATAGATAGATATTTAATAGATATTTGCACATAACAACCTAATCAAATTGAACAGCTGTGGTTGAAATTTGGTTGCAATGTTCAACAGTAATATAAAAGTAATAGGTCAGTTACTATTACACTGCTTCATATTACTATTACTATATGTATAATATATAATGTATTACATTGTATTTTGGTCAAACCTGTTACTATTACTTCAGTATGTGTAATCGATACTATTACATATTACTACTACCCCAGGCCTGGCCACACACCTTGTCTGGGTGAACGAGGATGGCTTGTCTACGGTAGAACCTTTTGATGTCTTCGTCTGACGCATCATGTCCAACTCCTAAAACACTGCATACAAACATAGTTTCATTTCGAGTACACAAATAAGCACTATCTGCAAACAACCTGATGCTTTGTGCCCATCTACGAAGGGTCTCAAATGCACAGGAACTATAGAAATGCAACAGTAAAAATATAGGAATATCAGCTGCATACTGCGTTAAATCAATGTACTGCCGAGGTTCACTGATAGCTTCGATATGATTGTTATGGTATGATTAGCACTACATCACAATTAGATCAGTGATCATCAACTGTAGATTTCTACTTCAAACATAATGTTGGAACGGTGAATGGCAAGTCCTCATACTTAAAATATAAGAATCTTGCAAGGTAGCAGAAGACAGTATCTAATAGTTTCACTGTTCGTTACTGCAAATGGAAGTCAAGTATGATGAGCATGGCCTCTAGTGACTGCTGCAGAAACATTAGAACTACTTTTGTGTCAAATGCAGACAGACAGCAAGACAGACTTACCTGTACGGATTCTTTACATCACAGGTCAACAGTCTTCTTACTGCCTCATCACCTGTAAGTTCAAACATTCAGTTCAATAACTGTAAGTTCAAACAATCAATCCAACACCTGCAATTTCAAACACTCAGTTCAATATGTGCAAGTTCAAACTTTGTGTTCAACACTGGCAAGTACAACTATGTGTTCAACACCTGTAAGTTCAAACACTCAGTTCAACATCAGTAAGTTTAAACACTCAATTCACCACCTACTAGTTCAAACATTCTGCTCAACACCTGTAAGTTCAAACACTCACTTCACCACCTACTAGTTCAAACATTTTGCTCAACACTTGTAAGTTCAAACACTCAATTCACCATCTACTATTTCAAACATTTTGCTCAACACCTGTAAGTTCAAACACTCAGTTCAACATCTGCTAGTTTCCACATATAGACACACTACCACCGGGACTAGCAATAAAACTAAAGATTAGGTTAAATCACTGTCAGACTGGACAGGAAACAATGTAAACAATACAATTTACAGTACTTTTTGGTGCTCAATGTAACAGAGATGAACACCTTTTACAAGTCACTCCCAGCAGACATGTTCTGTCAAACATGACTTGTTGCAAGTACCGATACTCGCGGCCATGGTGACAGTAGTTGGAATGCTGGACTCTCAGCAACGACAATTGGTATTTGAATCCTGTTGTAGCCATTTCAAAGCTTTGGCAATTTTGTTTAGTGCATGTGTCCTCGGTTCATTCAGCTGTATAAATGAGAGCCTAGTGCCACCGTGGTGTCTATAAATGAATGAGTGATTAGTCTTGCGCAGTAATTGCGGCATGGCTTAATGCTTCAAGTTGGTATTCGAAAGAACAAATCTGCTGAGGGTGAAGTGCTAAGAACATTGAACGCACTAGATGTCACACTATATAAGATACTTTTACCTTTACTTGTCACTTGTAGAATTACATGTAGCATTACCACATGAACAATTAAAACTGCATTACCTAAACATGTTTTGTTATGCATGTAAGGAGCTTCTACTGAAATAATGTTTTTGATTTCATGAAAATCGGACTACTGACAAAGTTATTAAGTAGGAAAGGTTACAGCCCCAGGGGTTTTCGTTGGAACGGTAAGCATGAAAATGAACACAGAAAGAATAGGATCACAGTATTTCCTGGGTGTACCCCTATTTTACGATTTTTTCATTAATTTCACAATTTAGTCATTAATTGAGGTAATTACTTCACATTTTGCATATATAGGTATTTTCACACGAGGAATTCATTTTGTTTGCATTTTCGTTTACCTAATTTGCATATTTCATAACCTAATTAGCATAATATGGCCAACACATTGGATCACAGACTGTAACAAGATGCAACTCACGTCATGTCATTATTTGTTTAGAATATATGTACAGAGTATTACAAAGTGTAACATGTCTTGTTTCAGTACAGCTAATTTAAATGCCAATTTTTTTGCAAAATTGATGCATCATTAGCATAATTATTACAAAATGGCACCCATATTGAATGAGGAGTCCCAATTTTGTATGAAGAAATTGATATTCCGAGCATGTAATTAACTCTGTAATGGCATTTACAATAGTACAGCATAAACTGTTCCATTGCTATCAATTAATTACCTCAATCTGAATAATTAGTGGCGTAATTTGCACAAAATGGTGGACATATTAAATGTAGAATCCCAATTTTTTTAAACGTATTTTTCCAAAAGCATATCATTAATATTTGAGGCATGTACCGTCTGCAGTGGCAGTGGGGCAACTAGGTCGCACAAAATGCGATTTCCGCACTTTTAAACCTTTTTAAAATATCACATAACATATATCATCTGAACAGTGTAAAACTGACAGGTGTGTATATACATGAACTTGAATTTTAGGCAATGACAGTACCAAAAATTCATGTTTATACAATAATTCGACATAACTTTCGTTTGGTTTACCGCGGAAACTTTGTGCAACGTCAGCAGAGGAACACGTCTTCTAGTTGGTCGCACAGATCTCGTGATGATCCAAATAGGTTTATAAGTGACTGTCGTAGTTTAGTGTCAGAACTGGCAAGATCCAACAGCCGCGGTGGCCGCTGTGGTAATGCTATTACAAGGAAACAGAAAAACCATACCTGTAGTTGGCAACTCTATATTTCCGCCACTTTGAGGCCACTGTGTCGAGTTACCATAGCTCTCAGGTTGCTGTTGTCGACAGTATTTATCCACCGCCTTCTTTACCAGACTTTGGCAGACCAATACGAGGTATATGATCCTATCAGACAGATGCATAGCAATAAATGTCATGAACAAAACTGGTGAAGTAATTAAATCATTAAATCACAGCAGAAGTGTATTAGAGTTCAGGAAAGAAATACATTGGCTAGCTAAGAATGCCCATAACAATTTTCTGCCAACCAACAGTGTTCTTATGTTGAAACAACCTTACAAACAGGAAGCAATCGTTTTACTTTTTTAGAAGAATCAGACAAACCTTTCAGTGTGCTACAATGAGAATATGTTGGCAAGTTGGTAATGGTGCCAACCTCCTGAATACTAACCCAACCTGCCAAACACTCACAGGCCCACTGCCAGAAGGCAGATGTCTTTGATGATGATCAACAACAGCCACAGGACAGCGAGGGTGGATTTGTAGAGTACCTCCCACAAGTACTGGCCTGAAACCACACAAACACACAAACGATACAATGTAGGTGAACTCTAGACACAGGTTAGTCCTTTCAACATTACAAAGTTTCGTATTTCAAACAAATTAATCAGTTCTTGTGATCACATTTCAACAAGATATGATTGATTACTAAGTATAGTTTTAGACTATGGATAGAAAACTTTGGAAAGAAAAAACACAGCGAGTTGTTTGGCAATATTATATCTGACACCCCCACCACTGTACTGTCTGTACAACAAAAAACAAGGAGAGCAACATTAATTAAGCCAAACTGACATGTGCTTCTAAAATACGGGTAGTTTTATCTAGCCAACCCAAATTTTGTGGTTATAAATACTGATTTATGTACAGTGTCACCAGATGTCAGTGTATCTTTAATCAATTAACGTGTAACAAGTTTTTCTTTGAATACATTCACAGTTGTGTCATTAGTAATCTGACATGATGCTAGACACTTACCAGCGCGCATACACGAGTCGTGAATTTGATCCAACAGTTCAAGATAATTCACTTTGGTTTTCACCACCCTCGTTCCCTTCGATGTCTTCGCTGGTCCATTGCATCTACTGCTGTGTGTCTCATCTGTCACTTTGCTGTCCCCTTGCACACTGTTATTGTTGTTGCGTGTCCTATCTGTCACTTTGCCATTATCTTGCATGTTGTTCCGTCTCTTATTGTTCACTTTGTTGTCATCCTGCACATTGTTGTTGCGTGTCCTATCTGTCACTTTGCCATTATCTTGCATGTTGTTCCGTCTCTTATTGTTCACTTCACTGTCATCTCGTACATTGTTGTTGATCTGATGAACTGACCTTGCTCTGAATGCACAGCCATTGCTTGAGATCGGTTTGCTGTTGTTGAGTATACATGGACTCTCATCTCTCTTGCTGTTTGCCGACTGCTTGCTGTTACTTGTCGACTGCTTGCCCTTGCTTGCTGATGTCTTGCTGCAATTTGCCGACTGCTTGGTACAGCTTGCCGACTGCTTGTTGTTGTCATTTGACTCACTGCTGTTGGTTGCCGACGGCTTCGTTCTACTTCTGGAACGCTTTCTATCGCGTGCTGACAACTTGTTGTCACCAGCCTCTGTCCTGATGCCATTTAACGTGGCCGTGACTTTCTGCGACGTACCACACTTATCATCAGTTGTTTCTCTACAGGGTTTGGCTGCTGTGTTCTCCACATGAAGCTCTGGATCACATGTACCAAAAGACTGCGTCTGGTAGAAGTCGTTTACGTCAAAGCGGTCCTCTCTGAAAGACACATTCGCACTATCTACCTCAGGGAGGCCACATTCTGATGATGACAATTGTCTGTGTTTGGCATCGTGTAGGGGAACATCAAACGAATCAAGACCGTATCGTGAACGCACATTCGCACGCCTGTGTTTGTGTACTGGTTGAGCAGTTACAAACGGATTAACATCGCACTGTACACCTGTGTGTCCACATTTGTGTTTGCGTGGGGCCACAAACGAATTATCAGTAGGTTGTAATCCTTGGCTGTCTTTGAGTACATATCGCGGAGTCGCAAACGTGTCGAGACCATATGCAGAGCATGGGTCTATGGGGACCGGATCAAAGGGGACATGTCCAACTGTGTGAGACTTCGAATGAGTGGAAGACTTCGAAGTCCTGACGGGCTCTGACACTGGTTCACTGATCAAGCGTTCCCCACATGTCTTCTTGGCATGACTCCCACATGGAGTGCTCTTGGCTACCTCAGAATAACTATGTTTCACATGTGACACTGCCTCGCTGGTATGTTCCGTGCCATGACTCTCATTGACGGCCTCTCGACCAGTGTCGTGAACGGCACATCCGAATGGGTTATACTGACTCCCATAGAAGTAACTGAACGTATCCCCTGCCCACGGTGTAGCATTCACCTTGAAAGAATCTCGTAATGTATCAACATCATCACTTGTCACAGTGGTGTCACCAGACAGCGGTGAGTAAGCATCAAAGGACGACAGCCGATCATCCAAAGATGACAACCCAGGAGTGAGGTCATGGTCACTACCACCAGGCTGGACAGTTGACCAAATGTCTGACAGGTCGTCTGTCTGGAAGGCAAGGTTGGCGGCACTCTGACTGTAGGCCTGCCAGCTGTCTAGCTCTACACCACCGCAGTCAGGGAAGTGACAGAGGTCTGAAGCAGCACCCAGCCCAGCCTGTCCTATGTCGTCTGTCTGCATGGCGGTGTTCACACGGACTCTGAACAGACAAGTCTCGCCGAGAGTGGCTTCGGCTAGCGGAATACTTCAGCCTGCAGACAGGGTCTGTCATACCTGCAAAATATGATCAGTCGTCTCAGTTATGATTCAGTAGTTTAACAAGATTACCACCGAGACAATTCACTCCAGAAGGCATGATACCAAGGAAGCATTTGGTGTATCGAGGACCAACATTTTTATCTATAGATGTGTTTCCCGTCTTTCTGGGCTACAGTGCATTATTTTTTGAGGTGAGCGATAGCTCTCACTCCCTACCTCTCGCTCTAATCATTCATCTAGGGAGCGATTTATCGCTCGCGTTAACTGCCATTATCGCTTGCGTATGGTGAACTCTAGTGGCAAAATATACACCCATTTGTTTGAAAGAAAGTCTGTTCTTGTCACGAACGTTGGCGCACAGTTGCCGACGTTTCCAGAGCCACGACTTAAGAGTTTGCTTATTGCCCAACAGGATTCTTGTTGGCCGGTCGTCGTTTAACAGTCATAGATCATTAACCAGTTGCAATTTTCCGCACCTGGTAGCGGTGAAATCGAAACGGTGCCGACAGCTAGAGTCCGTCCCATAAAAACAAAGCAACTTAATCATCAGCGTTGTTACACTGCTGTCATTTTCTGTAACATCATCGCTAGTACTTCCTGGCTCAAATGTGGTATCAGCATGCAACTTTTCACTCTGTGCCAATGCTTGATGTCCCGAATTGACCCGATCGAATTAATCTTGCCTAATGGATACCGCTATGGCATGGCCAGCATCGATGACGTTTTGGCATGACTGGACCGTGGTGTCACCAGACGGACAAACAGGAACACCACCTAGTGGATAAAAATAAAACAAATAAATCGCTCGCACTAAATTATTTGGCATATTTAGGCGAGCGATTTATCACTTGCCTGGTTTTTTTAAACATGAAGCACTAGGGGTATATGTGAATTTTGTTTTTAAATATCCATGCTGCTAGCACACAATCAGCAGTTCTATTCTCTTATATTGGTTTTCCATTAAATTATTATTATGGGAGGGATCGATCTGGAAAAAGACATGCAGATATAGAACTATGTGCCCTTTCGAAATTTGATGTGCCCCAAATCAGTTAATTAAAATGTTATTAATTAATTTGCATGATAGTATGGTCGCTTAAATAACATGGTAAATGTGAACCTTAAATTTTTTAATATTAGGCATATAATCATGTTATTCTTGAGCTTGTTTTGAATTTTATTTAGGACTTAGTCTCGCTTACCAGACTCTCACCTAGCTGCATGACTTCACCAGAATGATAGTCTGGCTCTGAATGGCCGTTCTGAATGTTATACACTAAATGGCAACACTGGTATACTCATGAATTAAAGCGTCATAAATTTATGAAGTTATATGTGACGTATTGTCAGGATTTGCCGTGTATTAATAATTATTAGTCTCGCTTAACCGACTCTCACCTGGCTGCGTGACTTCGCCAGGAAAATAGTCTGGCTCAGATTCGCGTTTTGACTGCTCATTGCCCGTTAGCATGTCTATCCCCCAGAATGTTTATATATTATGTATGTTTTCGATAACGAAATGAAATTACAAAATAGAGCCGGAAATAGTATTATACAAAATAAAATGAATCTTAAACTAAATGGACACAAACAAAAGTTTCGAGTACTCTGTGGGATTTGAACCGAGGACCCTAAAAATAGCAGCTCGACACACTACCGATTTAGCCACCAAGATCAGCACATTTTGGTTGTACTTTGGCGACTACCTGGGTACATATATTAGTTAGCAGTCCGACCGTTGCGCGAGACATCAATTGCACTTTGTTTAGTTAAATTTGTCCTTGTTTGGTAGTTATATCATGCTTATTCACACTTAGTCTTTTGTTTCAGCTCGAGCATAAGCAAAGAAAGTCAATACGGAATCTTTGACGGCCATGAGAGCTGCCACCTGGTGAATATGCATGTGATTAAAAGGCATTAAACTACGAAAGTTTAATGTCGGTTTATTTTGTGTGTGACATGTTTCAATATTTATAAAGTTTAATGTTGAATAGTTGTTAAAGTATAGTATTATTTAATAAAAGTATCATTATTTAATTTGTTATTTCATAGTTGGCCTGAAAGCCAATCATCATCACTACTTGAATCTGGGGTAAAGCCCCCTACCGGTAACATTGGCTGGAGCTTAATAATACAGGCCATAGTGATGGGACAATGCTGCCACCTCACGGTGCCTGAATAATCGAGGCTATTCATGACTGCCTACATGACATATTTCTGGGTACAAAATATATAACCATCAATATCAAAGTGCTCAGAAATGTTGTTTTTTGTTCAAAATCTGTAACGTTACAAAACTAGTTACATTCTGGGTAGGAATGCCTAATTTGTTGTGGACTGATCATGCTACTACAGTCTGGTGCTCCAAGGGAGATTCTAACTGAGAAATACGATATAGCAGTTTGTGACAATGAGTGACAACGGTTCACATAAAACTAAACATTCACAACTAAAAGTATTCAAAGAACCATGTTGATTAAACATTAAAAAACTCATTGATACACGGATGAACAGATGAATGGAATAGCCTCAGTCAGGCTGTGGTTGAGATTGCATCGGTGCAGTCTTTTGAGAGGAAATTAGATCATAAGTTGTGGAAAAATCACTCAATTAAATTAGCCCAAAGAAATTGTTTTATACAGTAAGACTATCACGTCTTTTTTCCAAAGTTTATGACCCAAGGTGACGGGGGCAGTTGTAATGAATGTACTGTTTGTGAGCCTTGGAGACAGAGGCATGATTTATAAACATGCTTTTAAAAATGTATATTTTTTGTTTATAATGTACTCCAACTGTAATATTTAGCAAATATACATGAATTTTAAAATGTACATATAGTGTACATGTATCGATAGATAATATTTTATATAGATATGAATGGATTGCACTTTGTTCGGCAAGAGTTGAAAGTTGACAATGAGCGATACTATGGTGTCGGCGACAACAAATGCTGTTCACGGTGTTCGACTAAAGCTTATAAACAATGTCAACGACAGGCAAGGGGTAGGCAAGGCAAAAGGGTATTGATTAGGCTGTTCAGCGTTCAAAATAGCACTAGTCCGTTTGTCCGGGACAAGTGATTTTTGGCCCGGACAAGTCAGATGACTCTACATGGTTATCCGGTGGACAAGTGGAAATTTACAGTAAATACAACATTGCAAACTTTTTATTTGAGGAAATTCAAACGTAAATGAAGTCTGCTAGCAATCGCGCGCGTTCCAATTTTGTTAGTGTGTCGGCATCTTGTGAGTTGTCGTTCCTCCTCCAGCGTGTTGTACGTCAGTTTTCGTCCGAGTTTAGTGCCTGCATTAACAGGGTCATCCCCTGAGCGCACTGATCAAGCTCTGTCATATGCGTAGGACAGACTCCGCATCAGCCATCGTTGATCGAGGCTGTATTTCACACAATCGTAAATCGTCCAGTTTTGCCAACATACAACTTGCTTCCACTCACGGATCATATTTGATGAACTTTGGAAATAGTAGACTTTGTATCATCATCGAATGTTAGCCGATCCAGATCGGTGAAAATTTTCAAAACTTGTAACTGGCTCTCCGGTAAATCTATGGTGCTGGTTGATACATGGAATATAAAAAAAATTCAGAAGTGTTGTTGTATCTACGTAACATTTATTTTAACCATAAATTGCGAGTTTTCGAAAGCAAATTATGCAAGACGCGCGGCCGGGGACGGGGCGCCAACCGCCGTTGACATGTCGGCTTCCGCCAACTACGGCGGTCTGCGCGCGGCAGCAACGTTACGAAGTAACTAAATCTATAAATTATATACCGCCTGGTAAATGTAATTCGGGCACCATTATAACTTTCATCATTGAAATGGTAATATAACATTTAGAAAAAATATGCGTTTGTTTGCTGATGATCAATTGAATATTATCTTCCATTTTGTAAAATACAGAACTATGTTAATATTGAAGTTCATAGAGGTTGAACAAAATATTATCAGATTAAGCCTATATAGTTTATTATGATTTTGTTGACAACATTTCCTGGCTTTGCATTGGTCGTGTTCCTGGTTGATTGGCATCTTCAATGACAAACTAATGCCAACATTTTACAGCAGTGTTATATGTAATATATATACCATATTAAACATAGACATAGTTTTTGGAACATTATAAAATAAATAACAAGGAAAACAATTGTTTCATTCCTATTATCGAAATAATTATTTGTTATTAATAAAAGCGTTCATATCAGCATCACTAAAATGTAGCTCCGTGGTGCAGAGGCTAGAGCTTCGGACTGTCAACACTGGAGAGATCCCTGGTTCGAATCCTGTGCGGCGGTGTCGAACCTTGGGCAAGTTCCTTCACTATACATTGCTCCAGTTCACTCAGCTGTATGAATGAGTACTTGGCTATAGACAGTGGTGGATATTTGTGTACGATTAGTTTTCGCGCAGTAATTGCAGCGTGGCTGGATGCTTCCAAGAGAAGTCGAGATGTTGTTCGATTGAGCAGGTCTGCCAGGGAGTCAAGTGTAAAGTGCTTTGAGCAGTCCTGAGGACTGGATACTGCGCTATATAAGAACTTACCTTTTACCTTTAAACTATTGGTATACATCTTGTAACGTGTCTACTTTTAATATTTGAGATGAATAATAATGGACCGGAAAATAGTTGCAAATATAATTTTGCAATTTAAAAATTTGCAGATTAAATCAAATTGTGTCTTTGACCACAAGTCACTCAGATGTACATGCAACGAAACAGCAGTAACATTGTGTTGTTGTCATAAAAATAAGACAGACTTTTACGTTTTTCCAAAGCTTCGATTCCCCTTGACAACCACTCGGACAAGTTAAAATTTTGGCGGACAAGTAGATCTAAAAACTTACTTGTCCGGCGGGCAAGTCAATATTCTGGCTTATTTCTATCGCTGCTGTTCTCAGTGTCCAGTCATCAATGTAAGATGTGACTTAAATAACTCCATTCAGGCCATTGTTCTGTTTGTTGTCCGCACGGCCGTTATCTGTGTTCAGGCACAGCCTGGAGCAAACCAGAGCACTATTTGGGCCTCAAAATGCCCTAAGCTAAGGCTAAGTCTAACATTTAATGTAATATTTAACGAATTATCGCATTAGCGTGTCAAATGTAGGCAAAACTAGTTAATAACAGAAAAATCGAGGTGGGTCAGGATTCTACACATGTGCCCCTCAATTTTCTCAGATTTCACAAACATGTTTTTGTATGCGTCTTTTGGGCACATGCGCCGTGATGCGGCAAAAAAGTATGGGACATTCCAGCGTACAACGGGTCATTGATGCGTTTCCGCGCTCCAAGGGAATCCCTGTTATGGTCATACTGTGACCAACAAAATGTAGCCACACTTTTGTTATGCACTGCATTTGGGCTTGAATTGTTACACACAGCGCCCCAACAACCATGACATGGTAAATGATGGTTATACTTGCTGCCTTATGTTATGAACCTGTCACTCAGTTAGATCTACCGCATTACCGTTTACGACATTGCCAATGATTCAGTAAGTTCAAAATACGATATACATAAAAATGCACACCTGTACTTTTTCTACACTGGCCGGATTCTACATGAAGCGGACAGTGTCGCGAGTTGAAGTGTTGATTTCAACGACAACGTCCGTCGTCCGCCATCAGACTTGTCCTGTTTTTCAGAGCACGTGATATTCAACAGTGTATGCTCGACCAATCGATAATAATATAGCGGGTAATGGTCGGAATGCACCTCTGCCTGAATGCACCAGTCGCAATGCACCAACTGCCTAGTCGCAATGCTCCAACCGTGTGGTCGCAATGCCCCAACCGCCTGGTCGCAATGCTCCAATGGGGTGGTCGCAATGCACCACTTTTGGTCGGAAAGCCCCACTTTGGAGATAATGACCTGGTCGCAATGCTGCAATGGTTTGGCGCAATGCACCTCTTATGGTAACTATATATTATAAAACTTTATGGTTTCTCTGTTTGTTTGTTTATTTGTTGGTTTGCTTTTCCCCGGGCAACGCAGGGCAAGTCGGCTAGTATAATAACTTCTTTAAGTATCGTCCACGCGACTTTGCGTATATTACTATATATATACAATATATATATATGGGTATAGTGATATATGTACATGGACTTTGCTTGACATTTTAACTACACTATACTGTTAGTAGTGGGTGTCATAGTTAAACAATATACAACTTATTGTGAATTAGGTGATAAAAGAACGGAAGTTGGTAAATATGTAGAATAGTTCGTAGTTCGTTTTTTATAAAGACCTCCATGATGTATATATATATATATTAATAATGTTATTATTATTACTAGATCGTTGCATTTGTTTCAGTTGATTCGTTCGCTACACATAAAACATAAGAATACTGATGGATTATTTTCAAAGACAATCTAGCCATCTCCTCGTTGGTAACGAATGCACCAATCGAATACCTGCTATCGTCCGCGTGGCGTGAACGGGGATGAAGGAAATTGAGAAGAAAGCACAGACACTCAAAAGCAGGTGTAGCGTTGACCAATCTTCACAAATCCACATCACAAAGGGGTCGCCAACATGTGTGATATTCAGTGTTTACATAAACCATGACTACACTACACACATTCTTAGAGAAGAAGAGTATCAACAAATATTTGTGCTACGCTACTTAATTGAACATTAGTTACTATTATTGTTGTTACATCTACATATCTGATCTATTATAACAACTTAATTCACACGCTACACGTGGAATTATTATTACCTTGTTTACACAGTTATTCTGAGGTTGACCAGTTCACTAAATAAGTATTTATTTTATACTAGTTTAAATTAATGAACTGGTTATACAGCCTTGGTTGGCTCTACTGTCAGCCCGGAATTGAATGTCATTTCACCGTCTGTTACACTTGTTTGATTATGTGTGTATGTATTATTTACACAATTCTATCTGTCTTGTCTATATATCTATTTTCTTGTTATTCGGAATGTAACGTAAGACAATATACTAACACAAATCTGACACGCAAGATCTGCTCAGTTCCTAACTTCTATTCAAAACATTCAAGGAGGACTTAGTAAGAACTGGATTACACAGGTAGGCCTTCACGTCATCAAAGTCAACGGAAACCAACTTCAGATAGAAGCTGCTAATGTGGGACGCGTTGTTTCAACGCACTTTGTACAATGCCGTTATTCAAACAAAAGGTATGTTCGATGAAACAATACAAGGGTATTAAGCCAATTGCTATGGCCTCCAATTCAAAGAACAGACAACGTGCAACAATCTACTCAATAGAACAAAGCAGGAGTAGAGAAGCCAATTACACAACCCTCTAAATATTCTTGACACACACACGCCACACTTGTCACTGTTGTTGTTATCAGCCTGTCACATTAAAAGTCAAAGGTCATCATTTCAGTGTAATTTAATTATGAATGTCTACACTTATATAAGACGATATAACCTTCAATTATTTATAGAAAATCAAAACGAAAACTTCCGCGAAACAATATAGTAACTATAATACAGTAATTGTTTTATTAGTCTCGATCACTCCGTGTATTGATTCATGAATAATTTCTATTTTCACTCGGTAACATACTTAGTTTACACTATTTTTTCGATGGCCAAGCCATTCATGCATCATTTATATCGTACAACATATGTACAAAGGGTAAATTAAAATAGACAAATATTTGTTTTTAAATTAGCATAAATAATACAAAAATGTGAACATGCATTAACACATAAAACACATAACTATGATATATATATATATATATAATCGAAAATAGTATATGTATACCTTTATTATTTTATTTAATATCGTATGTATTATATATATATATGTATATATATAAAATACATTTACGATATCAACCATAACCTAATAAAGGTATATATATATGTAGTCCCTCCCCGTCTTCAACCCGCTGTCCAAACCAACATAAATTAGATTTCTTTGATGTCAAAAGCTTTATTTCAATGTACTTTGTACAATCTTTTTGGTACAATGCCGTTATTCAAACAAACCGACAGAGTAGCTAGCCAATTAGTGTCGGCACACTTCTAAAACAACCAACATAAAAGATCTGCTCAACGCATGAGCAGGATGCCTATTAGGCTATTACTACATGACTTCTACACATCAAAGGACAATGTAATCGATATTTCATGATATGTTATGTAATACAATCATGCACGTGTATACGAAGACAAAACATAGTTTACTTTCAAGGATGTACAGAAAGTCAACGAAACATGTTATTTCTACATTAATTATGCATTTAATGTTTTAATATATACACTTGTATTATCTATATGTATGCAAAGGTTTGATAATTTTACAATCAGTGGGGCATTCCGACCAAAAGTGGTGCATTGCGACCAGACCGTTGGAGCATTGTGACTACGCCGCTGGAGCATTGCGACTATGCGGTTGGAGCATTGCGACTATGCGGTTGGAGCATTGCGACTAGGTTTTGTGCATTCAGGTAGTGGTGCATTCAGGCAGTGGGGCATTCCGACTATAATTCTGTATGGGCAATGGTCGGAATGCACCTCTGCCTGAATGCAGCAGTCGCAATGCCCCAACCGCCTGGTCGCAATGCTCCAATGGGGTGGTCGCAATGCACCACTTTTGGTCGGAATGCCCCACTTTGGTGATAACGACCTGGTCGCAATGCTCCAATGGTTTGGCGCAATACATCCTCACAAGCCAGGGATCATTGCGCTGCGCTACGCTACGGCTGGCTGACCAACTGCAGCGACCCCTGGCGCGTGAGGATGGCGCAAAACACCTCTTATGGTATCTATATATTATAAAACATTATGGCTTCTCTGTTTGTTTGTTTGTTTGCAATGCCGGGTAAGTCGGCTAGAATAATTCCTTCTTTAAGTATCGCCCACGCGACTTTGCGTATATTACTTTATATATATATATATATGGGTAGTTATATATGTACATGGACTTTGCTTGGAATTTGAACTACATTATACTGTTAGTAATGGGTGTCATAGTTAAAAAATATACAACTTATTGTGAATTAGGTGATAAAAGAACGGAACTTGGTAAATATGTAGAATAGTTCGTAGTTATGTAGTAGTTCGTTTTTATAAAGACCTCCATGATGCATACATATATATTAATAATGTTATTATTATTACTAGATCGTTGCATGTACGTGTTTGAGCTGATTCGTTCGCTACACCAAAACATAAGAACGCTTATGGATTGTTTTCCCTTGTAAAGTTACACTGTTAAATTCTACACACACAACATGTATGAATTAAAAGATGTAGTCAGAAATCAAGATGACAATTTTATTAATTAAACATATATACACCCGTAGGCCGTATTGTCACCTTCGTGACTACATCAGATATTCCTACAATGTAGAGCACATTAAAAGAAATCATTCTACACATGTTACTGCATTAGCACATCGTAGTCATACATACGGAATGCAACCATATTTGACAGAGGCACAGTTACTACATGACATAATGTCACCTCCGTTACACACCATTCGCCTCCTACATGGCGCAATGTCACTTCCATGACAAACACGTTAATGAACACATCTTAATTAATTAAGGTCAATAAGCAATAATTCAGCTCGGCTTTGTTGAGCAACATGTCGTACAACATTATCCAATCGATCAATCAAATATAAAAAGGAAGGAAATCAATAAAAATGCGGCAAAAATATGGAAATCCTTTAATGGTGTTAGTGGGTGAGTGGTGGAAAGAAATTTGGAGGGAATAAAGTAGCCGTAATGTCGACACTGCTACGGTTATTTTTTTTATTTCGTTCCGATCGCAGTGCTTCAAATACGGGGATTAGTAGTGGTTGGGATAAAGACGGGAGAGAAAGAGGGGACTGTGCAAATAATATGCTGACAATTAACGTAGTAGTATGTTCATAAATCTGGCGCCTGCAAACCTAAATATAATATGTCTGTCTGTCTGTCTGTCTGTCTATATATCTATTTTCTTGTTATTCAGAATGTAACATAAGACAATATACTAACACAAATTCATTACCAGGATTGTGAACATCTCGCTGGCCACAGGAGATGTGTCAGCTAACTTGAAAGCTGCACATGTGACTCCGCTTCTTAAGAAGCCAACCCTGGATACCAAATGTCTTACAAGCTACTGACCGATATATAATCTCAGTTTCTTGTCCAAAGTAATTGAGAAGGTAGTGTCGTCACGTTTGTCACGTCACATGGCACAGCACGACCTATTTGAAGTGAATCAGTCAGCATACAGAAAGGGCCACAGTACAGAGACTGCACTGCTGAGAATCCATAACGATTTACTCTTATCTGCGGATAATCGGTGCGTCTCGTGTCTAGTCATCCTTGACTTGTCTGCTGCTTTTGACACGATTGACCACCAGGTGCTTGTGTCACGTCTGTCTAAGGAGATCGGCCTTTCGGGAACAGCACTAAACTGGTTTACCTCGTATCTCGAAAACAGAAAACAAACTATTAAGATTGGAGATGCCACCACGAACGTGTCGGTGCTGACAAGCGGTGTCCCCAAGGGTCAGTCTTGGGACCGTCACTGTTCACCATATACACGGCTGGTGAACTGGGTTGCAAAATCCGACAACATGGCTTGGATTTTTATATGTACGCTGACGATACACAGCTTTCCACAACATTCAAGATCCCTGACACATATGTTGCCATATCTCAGCTAGAAACATGCATTGCTGACATCAACGGTTGGATGACAGCAAACACACTTCAATTAAATGGTGACAAAACTGAAGTTCTGTTCACGGGATCAGAGGCGCTGCGGAGAAAGATACCTAAAACAACAAATATCAACGTTGGAGATGCCCAAATGACCCCCAGTACATGTGTCAGAAATCTTGGGGTCATGTTCGATGCTGGACTTACAATAGATCAACAAGTCATTGCCATCTGTAGATCTTCTGGTCTGCAAATCCGAAATGTGGGTAAAATCATCAAATCTCTTACGCCAGGAGCTGCCGAACAAATCATACATTCATTTATAACGTCTAGACTGGATGGTTGTAATTCGCTGCTGTTCGGAACTAACAAGTGTCAGCTACGTAGACTGCAGTGCATTCAGAACACGACTGCTCGTTTAATCACACGAACAAGGAAACACGAGCACGTAATACCAGTCCTGAAATATCTCCATTGGCTTCCCATCCAAGAAAGAATTACGTTTAAAATTCTCCTGATCACCTTCAAGGCACTCCACGGACTTGCACCGCAATACATTTCCGACCTTCTTGTTGAATATCAGCCTACACGCTCCCTCCGATCGAATTCTGCTGGTCTGCTGACAGTACCAACCACACGCCTCAAGTCTTTCGGAGACCGTGCATTCTCCGAAGCGGCCCCTGTACTTTGGAACAATCTCCCACAGTCAGTCAGACAGTGTGACACTATTGCGTCGTTTAAGACGGCGCTGAAGACACCCCTTTTTAAAATATGCTTTCACTACCTAAATGAATGACATATAATTGTGAACTTTTTTGTAAAGCGCTTTGAACAGAACTAAGGACTGGATACAGCGCTATATAAGACCTTATTATTACTATTATTATTAAATCTGTCATACAAGATCTGCACAGTTCCTAACTTCTATTCAAACCATTCAAGGAGGATTTAGTAAGAACGGGATTACCCAGGTAGGTCTTCACGTCATCAAAGTCAAACGGAAGCCAACTTCAGCTAGATGTTGCTAATGTAGGACGCGTTGTTTCAACGCACTTTATAAAATGCCGTTATTCAAACAAAAGGTCTGTTCGATGAAACAATACAAGGGTATGGCCTCCAAATAGCCAATTGCTATGGCCTCCAAATCAAAGAACAGACTTGCAACAATCTGCTCAATAAAAAAGCAGGAGTAGAGAAGCCAATTAGACAAGCCTCTAAATATCCTCCACACACACACACACACACACACACACACACACACACACACACACACACACACACACACACACACACACACACACGCCACTGTTGTCACTGTTGTTGTTGTCGGCCTGTCACATTAAAATTCAAAGGTCATCAAGTCAGTGTAATTTAATAATGAATGTCTATACTTGTATAAGAAGATAAAACCTTAAATTATTTCTAGAAAATCAAAACGAAAACTTCCGCGAAACAATATAGTAACTATAATACAGTAATTGTTTTATTAGAGTATCACTCCGTGTATTGATTCATTAATAATTTCTATTTTCACTCGGTAACATACTTAGTTTACACTATTTTCATGCATTTATATGCATCATTTACACCGTACAACATATGTACAAACAATAAATTAAAATAGAAAAATATGTGTTTTTAAATTATAATAAATAATACAAAAATGTGAACATAACTACGATATATATATATATATATATACTGTATTCGATTTATATATACATATATATATATATATAAATCGAATACAGTATATATATATATATTTATTATGTTATTTAATATCGTATGTATTATATACATATATATATATATATACATACATATACACATATATATAAATATATATATATATATATAATACATAAATATAAATAAAAGTACTTATATAGCGCCCAATCAATTAAAATTGCCCTCGGGCGCTTTACATACATGCACACGTATATAACATTATAATTGATATACACGATGTAAATCATAACATAATAAAGGTATAAATATATAGTCCCTCCCGTCTTCAATCCGCTGTCCAAGCGAACATAAATTAGATGTCGTTGATGTCCAAAGCTTTATTTCAATGTACTTTGTACATTTTTTTGGTATAATGCCGTTATTCAAACAAACCGACATGCTTAATAAAACAATGCCAATTAGTATGGGCACACATCCAAAACAACCAACGTAAAAGATCTGCACAACGCATGAGCAGGATGCCTGTTAGGCTATTACTACATGACTTCTACACATCAAAGGGCAATGTAATCGATATTTCATGATCTATTTAAAAAATAGGTGCAAAACACATTACGCCGTGTCTGGGAGTGTTTACATAGAAGGCAGTGCATATCTGGGAACTTTTTGTCAGCTGATTTTTTTCAAACGGCGCTCATTCAAAAACTTCCAATACAAAGCCATTTAAAAAATACCCCTAGCACACAGCAGATACACTCAAGAAATTGAAGAATCCAGTGAAACAAGTTGCGTAAGTATCCCTAAGAGGACGCCACCTCCGCGTGTTGTCAAAGTTATGAAAAAGTTTGAGGCCGATTGCGACCGCTCAAGGAAACCGGTGCCTGGCCGCTTTCGGCCATTCGAAGTGTAAAGGGTTTAGATAGAAATGTGTCCTGACTCACAGTCGCCGTATGTGTTCCTCCTTGGCCGTCTTGTCTTTGCGGTACACACTCAGGTGAGTTCGTATAGTCGACTCCAGGCTCATCCGATTATCACTACAACATGGGGGGGGGGTGTCAAAACTCACAAATGATGGGGGTGTCACTCCCTTCAAATTGTTGAGTGTCACTACACCGCTGCACTGAAAGGGTGTGAAAGAAAATCACTGTACCCACTGCAATAATCAGTAAGTGTAAATACAGGGGCGTCAAACCCCACAACAGACGGGGGTGCCATTGCTTCCAAATTGTCAGGTGTCACGTATAATAAAAGGACGTC
Source organism: Paraescarpia echinospica (assembly GCA_020002185.1). NCBI lineage: Eukaryota > Metazoa > Annelida > Polychaeta > Sabellida > Siboglinidae > Paraescarpia > Paraescarpia echinospica. The sequence continues at coordinate 6,664,987 of CM034532.1, read as the reverse complement.
ACTACTCACAAACTACATTACAGATTGTGTACATTTAATGTTTACAATTTTTATGGTCTTTCTTTTCACTTTTTATTTATCATTTTCAGTTTTATTAAACGTAATAGTAAAAATGCCCATCCTTCGAATACAATGCCCTTCCTCTAGATGGCGCTACTTACTCAGACATCGAAGATAGTTTCCCGAAGTATTCCTACCAGACGTTTGACATGATGTACATTTTAGCAGCTTTTGCAGAGTGCGCATGGTTTCTACGATTGATGTAAATTACATATTATGTTGAGAACAATCGATTCACTTCCGTTTAATGTCCGGTAAGAACCCTTAACCCACGAGGAATTTGGTACAAATTATGGTGTTACTTTTCCTAAATTAATAGAAGTAAACCATTAACACACAATTATAGTCAGACATAGAAACCACTGAAATTTTGTTCTTAAAGGGAATAAAAACATATATGGCTTGAATTCATGTTATATTACATCCTGCTATCTATTTTCATGTTCACCAAGCCAAAAAAAAAAAAAAATTCAATGAATTAGAAATTCCACATTTTATGATGTGCATCCGGACATTTTCGAATATGCATATTTTTGGTGCGCTTTTCGGGATGCCGAGATGTGACGTCACTTATGACCCACACTTGCACCAGCCCGACCCTTTCCATGCATTCAGAGGATGTATACATGTATACCTTTTGGGTCGAAACGAGCGTCAGAATGAGTTATTGTGCAGTATTCCGATGAAATACAAACACTAGTCATCATAGAGGAACAAGCAGTTATCTTACGGTTCCATATGAATTCAATTTTATTCAAAATAATGAATGCGAATGGGCCTCCAAGTCGACTAGGTATCGCCGAGCTTGGGCTCGTTTTCAGAATAATTATATCGAATGCAACCAACGGGAGATAATGTACACCAATATACATACATAGCAAACATATATCGTATCCAGCTACAGAAAGTAACGTGTATAATCTCATAATATCACTAGAATATTGATGTATGAAGGAGGAGTTGTACAATTTATCATAACAACTTAAATCAGTCAGCGAATTTCTGTCGGTCCTGCTAGCTCAGTTAGTAAAGGCGTTGGTTCCTTGGCATTTATTTCGCAATCAGGTGACGCCGGTTCAATCCCCACACCAAACCATGCATTGATTTTTGTTTACACTTTTTTTGGTTTATGTTTTCACGAAGTAATATAAACCAAATCATTTTATACTATGATGCTCTATTTGTAAATAGTTTGGTAGTAATTATTTATTCGCCACAAAAATGAAAATATGGTAATTATATATAACGCGATGTTTCCAAATTTTATTTATCCAGACAGATCACCATTTGTTTTCACTTATATAATTACAATATATTACCGTACAATATATATATATACAATTAATAAATTATATATCCATTACATTATATTTGTTTGGATAAATAACATTTTGAAACATCGTTATATAATTCCCATATTTTCCTTTTTGTGGCGAATAAATAATTACTACACAAATTTAAAAAATACTTACAAACAGTGCATCATAGTATAAAAATGATTTGGTTTATGTTACTTCGTGAAAACATAAACCAATAAAAGTGTCCAAAAGTCAATGGTTTGGTGTGGGGATTGAACCGGCGTCGCCCGATTGCAAAATAAATGCAAAGGAACCAACGCCTTTACTAACTGAACTAGCAGGACCGACAGAAATTCACTGACTGATTTAAGTTGTTATGATAAATTGTATAACTCCTCCTTCATACATCGATATTCTAGTGATATTATGCACGTTACTTTCTGTAGCTTGATATGATATATGTTTGTTATGTATGTTTATTGGTGTAGATTATCTCTCGTTGGTTGCATTCGATATAATTATTCTGAAAACGAGCCCAAGCTCGGCGAAACCTAGTCGACTTGTAGGCCCATTCGCATTCATTGTTTTGAATAAAATTGGATTCATGTGGAACGGTAAGATAACTGCTTGTTCCTCTATGATGACTAGTGTTTGTATTTCATCGGAATATTGCACAATAACTCATTCTGACGCTCGTTTCGACCCAAAAGCTATACTTGTAAACATGCTCTGAATGCATGGAAAGGGTCGGCCTGATGCGAGTGTGGGTCATAAGTGACGTCCCGATACCACGTGATCGTCTAGCTCATTAAATTTTTATTTTCCGCGGGAATCGCTACACAGACGGGTTTAAAATCGAATTTATGCTACAAATGTGTATTTTTCTGTATTTTTTTAATGTTGTCAAATGTTACATGCAAGGTTAAACTTTGTGTACACATGGAAAAAGGATTTTAGCTAATGCCTTATTTTTATTTCCTTTAAGAAGAATGCTGCCAGTCCCATGGACTGAGAAGAAAAGAAATGAAGTCATCCAAATGATTGTATTGCTAGATAACTTAACAATATTCCTATATAGATATTTGGAGTTGTTGTTGTTGCAGGAGCAGCTACCGTTGTTGTGGATGCGTTACATCGTGTTTACACTACCGCCAGGGAGCTACGGGAGGTGAAGGGACAACTGGGGCTAACAAGGGTGTTGTTCTTCATCGTCTTGCTTGTCTCCAGCGGTGTCTTCTTGTTCCTCTCCCCATCTATATGGTCCTGTAGCTCCGTCTACTCTCTCTCGCACTTCAACTGCAACAATCAGGACGAGTGAGTGAGCGAGTGAGTGCATGTGTGTGCGCGTGTGCGCGTGTGCGCGTGTGCGCGTGTGTGCGTGTGTGTGCATCCGTGAGGATGAGTGTGTGTGTGTGTGTATCTGTGTGTGTCTGTGTGCGTGCGTGTGCATGCGTGCGTGTGCATGTGTGTGAATGTGTGCAAGTGAGCGTGCAAGTGAGCATGAGTACGTGAGTGTGATTGAGTGTGTGTGAGTGTGTGCGTGAGGGTGTATGCGTGTGTGTATGTATGTGCGTGGTGTGAGTGCGTGAGGGTGAGTGTGTGTGTTTGCCACTGTGTGCGTGCGTGCGCGCGTGTGTGTGCGTGTGTATGTAGACTGAGTATGAGTGAGCGAGCCACCGAGTGTGCGTGCCCATGTATGTTTCCGCGGTCTTCTTCACCATGAGGGGGCGGTTAAACTGAAGTGTTTTAGAGAGCCTCGAGTTGGGTTTTGTGAGCCTCAAGGTGGGGTGCAATTCAAGGTTTTTGGCGAGCCTCAAGGAGGGGGCATATCGACGGTTTTGGAAAACTTCACCTCCTCCACCCAATATTCATCACATTCCGACGCCAATGCTTTATTGCGCCAGATCCAGTTTGACACGCAGGTGAAACATATCCAACAGTACTCGTTAAGCTACCAACGGCAGAGCGTCAACACACGCACACGCACACGCACGCGCACGCGCACGCGCACGCGCACGCACACGCACACGCACACACACACACACACTCACTCTCACACACACACACACACACACACACACACACACACACACACACACACACACACACACACACACACACACACACACACACACACACACACACACACAAACAACATGCCTACTTCAAAAGCTACAAAGCATACCGAATCATAAATGGATGAAATTCGCCGATCGCTTGACCTTCTGTGCAACTCGTTCGATGACATCAGAAAACAGAACACTGCTACAGATAAGCGCATCTCCGAGTTATTGGAGGTGATCAAGGCAAAGGATGAATGCATATCGAAGCTCGAGGCTCAGGTAGACGATCTGGAGCAGAACTCAAAAAAAGAATGTAATAATTACCGGACTGAAAATACACAGCTACGCATCGACCGCCTCTTCAACTAGACCACGCACGCGCAGTTCATCGTCGACTGCAGCAGAGGAAACACCAACTTTCTCTGAGCGTGAAACAATGCGAACGAACTTTGTCAACTTCACGTTACAGAAGTTGAACATCACAATTGAGCCATACGACATCACGGCGATACACGATCTTCCACCGCGGCGTGATGGGAAACGTCCAGTTTCACTCGGCCAACAAGAAAGCGGAGCTGATGACGAAACGTGGTGCTTTGAGAGGAACGTACATTTACATAAATTACCATATCTCAACCCACAACAGTGAACTCTTTCGCCTAGCGCGGCAGCTGACGCGTGACGGGAAGATACATAGCGCGTGGACGCAAAACTGCTGCGTCTACATCAATATTCGCAAGAACGGGCAACGGCTCAAAGTGAATTAAGACATTCGCTGATCTTGCGAGTGTTAAAAATCCGTAATTTATTTCTGTTTAACAAGATTTAGCAAGACTGCCACCCAGAGAATTAACTCTGGGTGGAAGGTGGACAAGGAAGCCCTTTGGCTTATCGAGAGTCCGACCCTTTTATCTATGCGTTTTCCGCCCTTCTGAGGTACGTGTCGATTTTATTTTTAAACATATTTACCCACACAATCAGCAGATAATCCGTTCCATTCATTTACAGTCCTTTGTGAAAAAAATTCTTATATCTAATCTACACTGCTCCTTTGCTAATGTAACTTCATGTCCTCTAGTCCTTCTATCTTTCTTAACTGAGAACAAAATATTTCTATCAATATTTTCATAACCATTCATTATTTTAAACACTTCTATCTGATCTCCTCTCAATCTCCTGGTCTCTAGTGTTGTTAAGCCGCATTTTTTAGGCGTATTTCGTAACTAAGATCCCTCAGTTTTGGTATCATTTTAGTTGCTCTCCTCTGTACTCTTTCTAGCATATCTATGTCCTTCCTGCGATATGGCCTCCACGCTTGAATACGATATTCTAAATGAGGCCTAACTATTGTTTTGTAAAGCGGTATTATTAGCTCTTTTTTCTTATACGTTATGTTTCGCCTAATTAATCCAAGGATTTGATTTCCCTTTGAAGCTGCAATTCCGCACTGCTCTGAAACCTTCATATCAGCACTAATGGTTAACCCTAAGTCCTTTTCTTTTACAGTAGTATTTAGTACAGTACCCCCTATTGTGTATTCTACCTCGTCGTCCCCATGTCCTGCGTGGAGGCATTTACATTTCCCAAAATTGAACAGCATTTGCCACTTCTCAGACCATTTGATCAACTCGTCAAGATCATTTTGTAAATGTTGTCTATCTCCATCACTTTTAATCCTTCTAAACACTTTTGTATCATCCGCAAATTTCAACACCTTGCTTGTTATTTCATCATCCAAATCGTTGATATAGATTAAGAATAATATAGGTCCTAGTACTGATCCCTGTGGTACCCCACTCAATACCGCTTTCCAGTTTGAAGCCTCCCCATCAACTACTACACGTTGTCTTCTGTCAATCAGCCATTTTTCTATCCAGTTTATTATACCATTTCCTATGCCATGGGCCTTTAGTTTAAGCAGTAATCTTTGATGTGGTACTTTGTCGTAAGCTTTTTGAAAATCTAAGTAGACGATATCTACTGGTGATCCCTCATCTACCCACTTAGTGATGTCTTCCAAAAAACATAATATATTTGTTAAGCATGACCTCGCTTTAAAAACACCATGTTGAGATGGGTTTATCAAGTTATGTTTAACAAGAAAATCCACCATGTGATGTTTAATTAGTCTTTCTAATAATTTGCAAATCACTGACGTTAAATTCACTGCTCTATAGTTCTCTGACTTGTTTCTCGAACCTTTTTTTAAACAACGGGATAATGTTCGCCTCTTTCCATTCTAAAAGAACCACTCCCTCTCCTAATGACAAATTGAAAACTGTTGCAAGCGGTACACTAATTTGTTCTACAATTTCCAATAGCAGTTTGGGCGGAATCCAATTAACTCCAGGTGATTTATTATCCTTCATAGCCCTTTTTTACCATCAAAGTAAAATCAGAAAGGAATAGTAAAAAGCAGTACAGGAGAAATTTCCACAAAGGAAAATATAAGGATATAAGGAAATATTTAGCAAAGATAGACTGGAATAACACACTGAAGAATAAGGCAGCAACAGAATGCTGGAATATCTTAGAGTGAAATTGAATGCATCATCGTCAAATTTGTTCCCTTAAAAAAACACGGGAAACGGTCCAAAAAGAAACACTTATCGAAAGAAGCCATTAGAAAAATTAAGTATAAACAAATGATGTGGAAGTCATATAGACGTACTGGAAATGACGAAGACTACAACATTTATAAAGAAGCACTAAGCCAAGCTACAGCTGAAATTAGAAATTCAAAGAGAAGCTATGAACATAAATTAGCGTGTAGTATAAAACATGACAGCAAGAGTTTTTATGCGTATGTTCGAAGCAAACAGAAAGTTCAGGATAAGGTCGCTCCTCTAGAAGGTAGTGCTGGAAATATAATATCATAAGGATTCTTAATGGCAGAAGACCTGAATGAGTATTTTAGTTCAGTGTTTACCAGAGAAGACACTAGTTCACTGCTGGTACCAGAGGCTAAGTTCAAGGGGGAGAATCAGACTATTTAAGACAGTTAATTGTAACCCCAGAAATGGTAGCTAAGAAATTTAGGGCTATGAAGGATAATAAATCACCTGGAGTGGACGGTATTCCACCCAAACTACTACTGGAAATTGTAGAACAAATTAGCATACCGCTTGCAACAGTTTTCAGAAGAGGGAGTGGTTCCTTTAGAATGGAAAGAAGCAAACATTATACCGTTATTCAAAAAAGGTTCGAGAAACAAGTCAAATAATTAGAGACCAGTTAGTTTAACATCGGTGATTTGTAATTTATTAGAAAGACTAATTAAAGATCACATGGTGGATTTTCTTGTTAAACATAACTTAATAAACCCATCTCAACATGGTTTTCTAAGAGCGAGGTCATGCTTAACAAATATATTATGTTTTTTGGAAGATATCACTAAGTGGGTAGATGATGGATCACCACTAGATATCATCTACTTAGATTTTCAAAAAGCTTTCGAAAAAGTGCCACATCAGAGATTACTGCTTAAACTAAAGGCCCATGGCATAGGACATGGTATAATTAACTGGATAGAAAAATGGCTGATTGACAGAAGACAACGGGTAGTTGTTGATGGGGAGGCTTCAAACTGGAAATCAGTTTTGAGTGGGGTTCCACAGGGATCAGTACTGGGACCTATATTATTCTTAATATATATAAACGATTTGAACGATGATATAGCTAGCAAGGTGTTGAAATTTGCAGATGATACAAACGTGTTTAGAAGGATTAAAAGTGATGGAGATAGACAACATTTATAAGATGATCTTGACACATTGATCAAATGGTCTGAAAAGTGGCAAATGTTGTTCAATTTTGGGAAATGTAAATGCCTTCATGGGAACGAATATGTAGAATATACAATGGGGGAAACTGTACTAAATACTACTGTAAAAGAAAAAGACTTAGGGCTGACAATTATTGCTGACATGAAGGTTTCAGAGCAGTGTGGAATTGCAGCTTCAAAAGGAAATCAAATCCTTGGATTAATTATGCGAAATATAGCATTTAAAGAAAAAGAACTAATAATACCACTTTACAAAACAATAGTTATGACTCATTTAGAATATTGTATACAAGCGTGGAGGCCATACCGCAAGAAGGACATATATATGCTAGAAAGAGTACAGAGGAGAGCAACTAAAATGATACCAAAACTGAGGGATCTTAGTTATGAAAAACGCCTAAAAACACTAGAGACCAGGAGATTGAGAGGAGATCAGATAGAAATGTTTAAAATATTGAATGGTTATGAAAATATTGATTGAAATATGTTTTTTTTAGTTAAGAAAGATAGAAAGACTAGAGGACATGAAGTTACATTAGTAAAGGAGCAGTGTAGATTAGACGTAAGAAAGTTCTCATTTTCACAAAGGACTGTGAATGAATGGAACAGATTATCTGATGATTGTGTGGGTGCTAGTACTGTGAATATGTTTAAAAATAAAATCGACACATACCTCAGAAGGGCTGGATACATGTAAATAAAAGGGTTGGACTCTCGATAAGCCAAAGGGCTTCCTTGTCCACCTGCCATCTAGAGTTAATTCTCTGGATGGCAATCTTGTTAAATCTTGTTAAATCTTGTTATTTTCTTAGCTGCCATTTCCGGGGTTACAATTAATTGTCCTAAATAGTCTGAATCTGCCCCCTTGAACTTAGCCTCTGGTACTGGCAGTGAACTAATATATTCCCTGGTAAACACTGAACTAAAGTACTCATTCAATTCTTCTGCCATTAAGAATCCCTCTGATATTATATTTCCAGCACTATCTTCTAGAGGACCGACCTTGTCTTGAACTTTCTGTTTGCTTCGAACATACGCATAAAAGCTCTTGTTGTCATGTTTTATATTGCTAGCTAATTGTTGTTCATAGCTTCTCTTTGAATTTCTAATTTCAGCAGTAGCTTGGTTAAGTGCTTCTTTATAACTGTTGTAGTCTTTATCATTTCCAGTACATCTATATGATTTCCACATCATTTGTTTATACTTAATTTTTCTAATGGCTTCTTTCGATAAGTGTTTCTTTTTGGACCGTTTCCCCTGTTTTTGAAGGGTACAAATTTATCGACTATGCACTTAATTTCACTCTATAATATATTCTAGCATTCTGTTGCTGTCTTATTTTTCAGTGTGTTATTCCAGTCTATCTTTGCTAAATATTTCCCCATGTCCTTATACCTTTGATGGTAAAATGTATCTGGTTGTGATCACTACTCCCCAGTGGCTCACATATCTTAACATTGTCAACTAATTCATTCTGTGAGGACAAAACTATGTATAACACATTCTCACCCCAGAGTTTTCGAAATGCCGGCGAACTCCCTGGACACACTCCCGTTTGCGGGAATATGTGACGATGAATTTATGTTAATTCAGTCTGATTTCGAATTTTGATCAAATTGATCAACTGAACTTTCGTTCTTTCCAATATTCTGATTATACAGCCCATGACCAGGAAAGCAATACTGATCCTGAAAATAACTTCTATAATCATATCTCATCAAACTGTAAATATTATTCTGAACAGAAATTTAACGAAATTCTCAGTATGTCACATGGTAATTCTGATAGAAATATATCCTTTGTTCATTTTAACGCGTGCAGTTTGAATGCAAATTTTGAAAATATATATAATTATTTAAAATCACTTAATATGGACTTTGACATTATTGATATTATTGAGACATGGGCTCAATCCGATCAGACTCCACGGTTTCAACTACCAGGATATACGAATTTTCACATTGTAAGGGATTATAAACAAGGAGGTGGTGTGGCTCTATACGCCAAACATGTTCTCGATTGCTCTGTTATATCGAGTAAATCAACAGTTGCAAGGGATGTATTTGAATATGTCACTATAGAGTTAAAATTAGCCAACAATAGACATGTGGTCATTGCCTGCGTACATAGACTACCAATACAAACGTCAATTAAGCGCTGATAATATATTTGCACTAACTACAGCGTTGAAAGCTCATTCGTGGGACAAGGTGCTTAGTTACACTGATACTAATAAGGCATATAACGATTTTCTTAGCGATTTCACTGCATTGTATAATCAGCATTGTCCGCTTCGTCGAGTTAATGATAAAAATAAGTGTGAACAAAAAAGCCCTTGGCTCACGATAGGTCTCAAAAATGCATGTAGAAAAAAAATTGTGCAAACAGTTTATTTCTAATAGAAGCAAAGCTACCGAATTAAGGTATAAATCGTACAAGAATACACTAACAACCGTTATACGATATGCTAAACGGGATTATTTTAGTAAATTATTGTCTGAGCACCGGGACAACTTGTCGGGGACATAGAACATTTTACGTACAATCATGGGGAAATCTCGACTTGAGTGCAACTATCCGGTACAATTTTATAACAATGGTGTTACTATCAGTGACAGGGCAGAAATAGCAAACACGTTTAATAAATATTTTACTAGCATTGGACCCGAGCTAACTAAACAAATTGAAACTTCTCCAGATGTGTCTGTTCTGGATTACATGGGCAAACGTAATGAACGTTCAATATTTTTGATGCCAACCTGTAAGGAAGAGGTCATCAGGTTAATAACTGCAGTAATAAATATTCAGCTGGTTGTGGTGGCATTACGATGAGTCTCGTTAAAAATATAATTGAAAGCATTGCCGAACCGATAACACATATATGTAACCTGTCATTTAAATGTGGCGTTTTCCCACATAAGATGAAATCGGCTAAAGTAATACCTGTACATAAATCTGGCGAAAAACATATATTTACCACACAAAGAATAACATGTGGAGTTCCACAAGGGTCTATATTTGGTCCGAAGCTTTTTATTCTATACATCAATGACATGTGCAATGTGTCTAAACTGATCAAGTTTATGTTCAACCAATGATTCAAAACAACTTGAAAATATTGTGTGCAGCGAGCTGGTTAAACTGGAATTGTGGTTCTCAATCAACAAATTGTCTGTTAATATAGCCAAGACCAATTACATGTTATTTTCCAGTCGTGCTTAATTGCCTGATGTAAATATCAATATACAACATACACAGATATTAAGAGTTCGAGTTACGAAATTTCTAGGCGTGCCAAAATAATTTTATACGTACCCGTGCTTCAACCACTAGAAGATGGGTGTCATTAATTGTACACGGATCCAACATGTGGAATTCGTTGAATATCAATTTTAGCAATATAAGTTTGTTTCACCTTTTTAAATCACACCAGAGGAAACATATAATTGAGACTCTGGACTCTGGTCTCTGGACATATATTTACCACACAAAGAATAACATGTGGAGTTCCACAAGGGTCTATATTTGGTCCGAAGCTTTTTATTCTATACATCAATGACATGTGCAATGTGTCTAAACTGATCAAGTTTGTCTTACTTGCTGATGACACGAACATGTTATGTTCAACCAATGATTCAAAACAGCTTGAAAATATTGTGTGCAGCGAGCTGGTTAAACTGGAATTGTGGTTCTCAATCAACAAATTGTCTGTTAATATAGCCAATACCAATTACATGTTAATTTCCGGTCGTGCTTAAATGCCTGATGTAAATATAAATATACAACATACACAGATATTAAGAGTTCGAGTTACGAAATTTCTAGGCGTGCCAAAATAATTTTATACGTACCCGTGCTTCAACCACTAGAAGATGGGTGTCATTAATTGTACACGGATCCAACATGTGGAATTCGTTGAATATAAATTTTAGCATTATAAGTTTGTTTCACCTTTTTAAATCACACCAGAGCAAACATATAATTGAGACTCTGGACTCTGGACATATATTTACCACACAAAGAATAACATGTGGAGTTCCACAAGGGTCTATATTTGGTCCGAAGCTTTTTATTCTATACATCAATGACATGTGCAATGTGTCTAAACTGATCAAGTTTGTCTTACTTGCTGATGACACGAACATTTTATGTTCAACCAATGATTCAAAACAGCTTCAAAATATTGTGTGTAGCGAGCTGGTTAAACTGGAATTGTGGTTCTCAATCAACAAATTGTCTTTTAATATAGCCAAGACCAATTACATGTTATTTTTCGGTCGTGCTTAATTGCCTGATGTAAATATCAATATACAACATACACAGATATTAAGAGTTCGAGTTAAGAAATTTCTAGGCGTGCCAAAATAATTTTATACGTACCCGTGCTTCAACCACTAGAAGATGGGTGTCATTAATTGTACACGGATCCAACATGTGGAATTCGTTGAATATCAATTTTAGCAATATAAGTTTGTTTCACCTTTTTAAATCACACCAGAGCAAACATATAATTGAGACTCTGGACTCTGGACATATATTTACCACACAAAGAATAACATGTGGAGTTCCACAAGGGTCTATATTTGGTCCGAAGCTTTTTATTCTATACATCAATGACATGTGCAATGTGTCTAAACTGATCAAGTTTGTCTTACTTGCTGATGACACGAACATTTTATGTTCAACCAATGATTCAAAACAGCTTGAAAATATTGTGTGCAGCGAGCTGGTTAAACTGGAATTGTGGTTCGCAATCAACAAATTGTCTGTTAATATAGCCAAGACCAATTACATGTTATTTTCCGGTCGTGCTTAATTGCCTGATGTAAATATCAATATACAACATACACAGATATTAAGAGTTCGAGTTACGAAATTTCTAGGCGTGCCAAAATAATTTTATACGTACCCGTGCTTCAACCACTAGAAGATGGGTGTCATTAATTGTACACGGATCCAACATGTGGAATTCGTTGAATATCAATTTTAGCAATATAAGTTTGTTTCACCTTTTTAAATCACACCAGAGCAAACATATAATTGAGACTCTGGACTCTGGACATATATTTACCACACAAAGAATAACATGTGGAGTTCCACAAGGGTCTATATTTGGTCCGAAGCTTTTTATTCTATACATCAATGACATGTGCAATGTGTCTAAACTGATCAAGTTTGTCTTACTTGCTGATGACACGAACATTTTATGTTCAACCAATGATTCAAAACAGCTTCAAAATATTGTGTGTAGCGAGCTGGTTAAACTGGAATTGTGGTTCTCAATCAACAAATTGTCTTTTAATATAGCCAAGACCAATTACATGTTATTTTTCGGTCGTGCTTAATTGCCTGATGTAAATATCAATATACAACATACACAGATATTAAGAGTTCGAGTTAAGAAATTTCTAGGCGTGCCAAAATAATTTTATACGTACCCGTGCTTCAACCACTAGAAGATGGGTGTCATTAATTGTACACGGATCCAACATGTGGAATTCGTTGAATATCAATTTTAGCAATATAAGTTTGTTTCACCTTTTTAAATCACACCAGAGCAAACATATAATTGAGACTCTGGACTCTGGACATATATTTACCACACAAAGAATAACATGTGGAGTTCCACAAGGGTCTATATTTGGTCCGAAGCTTTTTATTCTATACATCAATGACATGTGCAATGTGTCTAAACTGATCAAGTTTGTTTTACTTGCTGATGACACGAACATTTTATGTTCAACCAATGATTCAAAACAGCTTGAAAATATTGTGTGCAGCGAGCTGGTTAAACTGGAATTGTGGTTCTGAATCAACAAATTGTCTGTTAATATAGCCAAGACCAATTACATGTTATTTTCCGGTCGTGCTTAATTGCCTGATGTAAATATCAATATACAACATACACAGATATTAAGAGTTCGAGTTACGAAATTTCTAGGCGTGCCAAAATAATTTTATACGTACCCGTGCTTCAACCACTAGAAGATGGGTGTCATTAATTGTACACGGATCCAACATGTGGAATTCGTTGAATATCAATTTTAGCAATATAAGTTTGTTTCACCTTTTTAAATCACACCAGAGCAAACATATAATTGAGACTCTGGACTGTGGACTCTGGACATATATTTACCACACAAAGAATAACATGTGGAGTTCCACAAGGGTCTATATTTGGTCCGAAGCTTTTTATTCTATACATCAATGACATGTGCAATGTGTCTAAACTGATCAAGTTTGTCTTACTTGCTGATGACACGAACATTTTATGTTCAACCAATGATTCAAAACAGCTTGAAAATATTGTGTGCAGCGAGCTGGTTAAACTGGATTTGTGGTTCTCAATCAACAAATTGTCTGTTAATATAGCCAAGACCAATTACATGTTATTTTCCGGTCGTGCTTAATTGTCTGATGTAAATATCAATATACAACATACACAGATATTAAGAGTTCGAATTACGAAATTTCTAGGCGTGCCAAAATAATTTTATACGTACCCGTGCTTCAACCACTAGAAGATGGGTGTCATTAATTGAACACGGATCCAACATGTGGAATTCGTTGAATATCAATTTTAGCAATATAAGTTTGTTTCACCTTTTTAAATCACACCAGAGCAAACATATAATTGAGACTCTGGACTCTGGACATATATTTACCACACAAAGAATAACATGTGGAGTTCCACAAGGGTCTATATTTGGTCCGAAGCTTTTTATTCTATACATCAATGACATGTGCAATGTGTCTAAACTGATCAAGTTTGTCTTACTTGCTGATGACACGAACATTTTATGTTCAACCAATGATTCAAAACAGCTTGAAAATATTGTGTGCAGCGAGCTGGTTAAACTGGAATTGTGGTTCGCAATCAACAAATTGTCTGTTAATATAGCCAAGACCAATTACATGTTATTTTCCGGTCGTGCTTAATTGCCTGATGTAAATATCAATATACAACATACACAGATATTAAGAGTTCGAGTTACGAAATTTCTAGGCGTGCCAAAATAATTTTATACGTACCCGTGCTTCAACCACTAGAAGATGGGTGTCATTAATTGTACACGGATCCAACATGTGGAATTCGTTGAATATCAATTTTAGCAATATAAGTTTGTTTCACCTTTTTAAATCACACCAGAGCAAACATATAATTGAGACTCTGGACTCTGGACATATATTTACCACACAAAGAATAACATGTGGAGTTCCACAAGGGTCTATATTTGGTCCGAAGCTTTTTATTCTATACATCAATGACATGTGCAATGTGTCTAAACTGATCAAGTTTGTCTTACTTGCTGATGACACGAACATTTTATGTTCAACCAATGATTCAAAACAGCTTCAAAATATTGTGTGTAGCGAGCTGGTTAAACTGAAATTGTGGTTCTCAATCAACAAATTGTCTTTTAATATAGCCAAGACCAATTACATGTTATTTTTCGGTCGTGCTTAATTGCCTGATGTAAATATCAATATACAACATACACAGATATTAAGAGTTCGAGTTAAGAAATTTCTAGGCGTGCCAAAATAATTTTATACGTACCCGTGCTTCAACCACTAGAAGATGGGTGTCATTAATTGTACACGGATCCAACATGTGGAATTCGTTGAATATCAATTTTAGCAATATAAGTTTGTTTCACCTTTTTAAATCACACCAGAGCAAACATATAATTGAGACTCTGGACTCTGGACTCTGGACATATATTTACCACACAAAGAATAACATGTGGAGTTCCACAAGGGTCTATACTTGGTCCGAAGCTTTTTATTCTATACATCAATGACATGTGCAATGTGTCTAAACTGATCAAGTTTGTTTTACTTGCTGATGACACGAACATTTTATGTTCAACCAATGATTCAAAACAGCTTGAAAATATTGTGTGCAGCGAGCTGGTTAAACTGGAATTGTGGTTCTGAATCAACAAATTGTCTGTTAATATAGCCAAGACCAATTACATGTTATTTTCCGGTCGTGCTTAATTGCCTGATGTAAATATCAATATACAACATACACAGATATTAAGAGTTCGAATGACGAAATTTCTAGGCGTGCCAAAATAATTTTATACGTACCCGTGCTTCAACCACTAGAAGATGGGTGTCATTAATTGAACACGGATCCAACATGTGGAATTCGTTGAATATCAATTTTAGCAATATAAGTTTGTTTCACCTTTTTAAATCACACCAGAGCAAACATATAATTGAGACTCTGGACTCTGGACATATATTTACCACACAAAGAATAACATGTGGAGTTCCACAAGGGTCTATATTTGGTCCGAAGCTTTTTATTCTATACATCAATGACATGTGCAATGTGTCTAAACTGATCAAGTTTGTCTTACTTGCTGATGACACGAACATTTTATGTTCAACCAATGATTCAAAACAGCTTGAAAATATTGTGTGCAGCGAGCTGGTTAAACTGGAATTGTGGTTCGCAATCAACAAATTGTCTGTTAATATAGCCAAGACCAATTACATGTTATTTTCCGGTCGTGCTTAATTGCCTGATGTAAATATCAATATACAACATACACAGATATTAAGAGTTCGAGTTACGAAATTTCTAGGCGAGCCAAAATAATTTTATACGTACCCGTGCTTCAACCACTAGAAGATGGGTGTCATTAATTGTACACGGGTCCAATATGTGGAATTCGTTGAATATCAATTTTAGCAATATAATTTGTTTCACCTTTTTAAATTACACCAGAGCAAACATATAATTGAGACTCTGGACTCTGGACTCTGGACTCCGGACTCCGGACTCCGGACTCCGGAGTCCAGAGTCCAGAGTCCAGAGTCCAGAGTCCCCGTAGCCCGGTGCTACATAGAGTCACCAGTGTTTACCGGTGAAACTGAGGTACTCTGTGTCGACAATCCTATTTGCGACGTGATCATTGGCAATGTGACAGGAGTTCACGCCAATATCCATGGAGAAATGGAGTCGTGCCCCGACCAGGTACATCCAGGGAAAACTGTTGACGTGCCCTGTAAGGTTGCTGAGGTGCAGGAGACTAAACAGCTAGATCCTGAAGATGTAGCAGGAGTGGTAGAAACTCGTAATCAGGCTATACAACGAAATAAGGATCGACTCCCCCTACGCGTGCCCGAGGTAGAGCATGTAAACATTTCAGCGGAAGCTTTCCGGCTGGCACAGAAGAAGGACCCTACTTTGAAGGCATGTTTTGCCAAAGTCAGGCGTCCTCAGGATGAAGACACTCAATCGAGTCACTACTTAGTGAAAGGGGATTTGTTATACAGGCATTTTCAACGGCGAGAAGGACTGGAAGGGTGGAACCAGCTTGTGGTCCCCTCAGAATATCGCAAGCAAATTCTATGCTTGGGCCACGAGGCTATTTTGGCAGGTCACCTAGGTGTCAAAAGAACCTCTGACCGTATCCTGAGAAATTTCTTTTGGCCAGGAATTTTCGGTGACATAACCAGGTACTGTCAGTCTTGTGACATATGTCAGAGAACGGTTCATAAGGGTAAAGTAAAGGTCGCCCCTGTGGAACTTATGCCGTTAGTGGGGGTGCCCTTCGAGAAAGTAGCTATCGACCTGATAGGCCCCTTATCTCCCCCCACGGATAAACACCATAGATGGGTGTTAACACTAGTTGACTGTGCCACCCGGTACCCAGAAGCAGTCCCCCTAATTTCGACTACGACCGAAGCTGTAGCAAAGGCGCTATTGTCGATATTCGCCCGGGTAGGTTTCCCTCGCGAGATCCTTAGTGATAACGGACCGCAATTTGTGTCAGGTGTGATGAGAGAGATAGCCCGTCTGATGTCAATACAACAAGTGCACTCCACCCCGTATCACCCGATGGCTAACGGTCTTGTCGAGAGGTTCAATGGTACGCTCAAGAAGATGTTAGTTAGGATGTGTGCCGAGCGACCCCGAGATTGGGATCGGTACATTGAACCTCTGCTCTTCGCATATCGAGAAACTCCTCCGGAGAGTACTCGTTTCTCCCCGCTCGAACTACTATACGGAAGAACATTCAGGGGGCCCATGGCAATCTGGAAAGAGTTATGGGAGGATGACCCCCCTGATAGTGAGACCAGGGTAACGTACCAGTACGTGTTAGAGTTAAGAAATCGTACCGAAGATACATGTAAAATGGCAAGGGACCACTTGTTTTCGTCCCAGGTACGATACAAGTAGCATTTTGACAAAAAAAGTCAAAAGAACGCACCCTTGAAGTAGGGCACCAAGTGTTAGTTCTGTTGCCGACTGACCATAACAAGCTACTTATGCAGTGGAAGGGCCCCTACGAAATAGTTAAGAAGGTAGGGATCAACGATTATCAAATCCAAGTAGGAAACGCCCTGCGACTATTCCAAGTGAACATGCTAAAGGAGTACGTAGCTAGGACTGAGTATGCCGCCGCAATTACCGCCATCCTCAATCCTGAGGATGATCCCTCATTGGAGGTGCAACCTTTACTTGAAGGACGAGTAGAGTGTGGCAAGGATGTATCCCTAGCATCAGGACTTAGCAAGTTGCAAGTTGGTCAGATAGGGCAACTGATTGAGGAATTTGATGAGGTATTCTCTAATAAGCCAGGGTGTACTAGTTTAGCCGAACATTCCATTAAACTAGACTAAACCTATTCGGGTAAAGCAGTATCCAATACCTTATGCAAAAGTGCCCGAGGTAGTTGAAGAAGTGGATAAGATGCTTAAGCTTGGGGTGATCGAACACTCCGCATCACCCTATTGTTCCCCCTTCTACTGGTTCGAAAGAAAGATGGGACAAATCGTCCTGTAGTTGATTTCCGCAAATTAAACTGCGCAACTACTTTCGATGCGGAACCTATGCCTGACCCCGAGGCAATATTTGCTTCTCTCTCCAAAGACTGTATTTTCAGCAAGCTGGATTGTTCCAAAGGCTATTGGCAAATAAACATGAACGCCAACGATAGGGAGAAAACAGCATTTTCTACCCCCTCGGGCCTATTTCAGTTTCTGCGTATGCCTTTTGGATTAGTTAATGCAGGCGCAACATACAGTCGCATGATGAGGAAACTATTGTTGGGTATAAAGGGTGTAGACAACTATGTGGATGACATCGTGGTCCACACACAGACTTGGCCAGAACACCTACATGTACTCCTCCAGATGTTCACTCGACTCAGAGAGGCAGGGGTCACGGTTAAACCATCAAAGTGTTGTTTTGGGTACCCCAGGATAGATTTCGTGGGTCACCAAATGGGAGAAGGGCAACTCATGACACAGGAAGATAAGGTAGAGCGAATACGGGACGCTCCCGTCCCTCGAACAGTCACCCAAGTTCGTTCTTTTCTTGGGTTAACCGGATATTATCGTAAGTTCATTCCGAATTTCGCGACGGTAGCTACTCCTTTGACAAATCTTACAAAGAAAGGTCAGCCCACCCGAGTAATTTGGTCGGCCGATGCCGACCGTGCCTTCACAGAAATGAAAGCTATGATGTGTAATGCCCCTATACTGAAGCTCCCCGATTTTGATCGCCCCTTTGTGCTTCGTACGGATGCATCCGATACCGGTGTAGGAGCTGTATTGCTCCAGGAGTATGAAGGAAAATATTTCCCGGTAGCATATGCAAGCAAGAAATTGTCTGCGGCCCAGATGGCCTACGCTGTGATCGAGCGAGAGTGTCTCGCTATCGTATGGGCTCTCGAGAAGTTCTCAAACTATTTGTACGGCCAGTTGTTTGTACTTCAAACGGATCATCAACCGTTAGCTTTCCTCCGTACGGCCCGATTATCAAATCCCAGGTTAATTCGATGGGCTTTGAAACTTCAACCTTACAGGTTTCGGATAGAAGCTATTCCTGGAAAGGAGAATGTAGGAGCAGACTTTCTTAGCCGGCAGTATGTCAAGGAAATCTAAGTGGGTATTGTAGCGGACAGACTGAGTTAGCATTGAATGATTAACTAGAAATGTTACTTCATTAACAATGTTTCGTTTGAGAAAGTAGGGTACGGCATAGATTGATTAATCTATAGGCAGGGTAGGTACTCGTGTATACGACCCTCCCCTCCGGAGCATAATTCTTGTTTGATTGTATTACTTATGTAAGAAAGGCCTGTTAGTCAGTTGACACTGCCTGGTCTCATTAAGTGTTTTTTTTTTGTATTTGATGATCTCTAATTTGAGAAGTGTTCACGCTTGAAAGAATAGGTGGGGCGTATCATACGCTAATTAAGTGTGACGAAACATATCAACATTAGGAAGATATTTAACGCAGATTGGCGCAGATTAAATTCTTAAAGGCCGGGGTAATGTCACAAAGTGGTTTGTATAGAATTTAATTAGGCTTTAGAACAGTGGTTTTGTATACAAGTATGGTTGATGGGATGGTGCTGCCATCTCTGGTATGTATTGTCGCGGAGGTATACGCTGCGGCAGTATAGAAGGGAAAGACTCGATAACGACGAGAACATTTATTGAACAGACTTATCTCAAAACGGAAGTCGAGGCAAGAGAGCGTACAACAGGAACAAGGTATGGAATTAACCAACGCAATAATACAGGAAGCGGAAATGTGATACTTATCCAATATGGCGTGACCACTTTCTTTTCTCCTTCACTAATCTAATAATAGCACATAAGCTTGTAAGGTTATAACGTGATAGTCCATATGACATACAAATATGCAATAGAGTCAATATGGGCATATGTCACACAAAATATGCAGTAGAGTCAATAGGTCCATGGCACATGTATTATAACTCATAGTCTTGTAGATATGCAGGTTTATTACGTCTGCGGATGGGCCGAGTGGGCCTCACGTTGTCACTGGGTGTGGTTGGTGGTTTCGGTAGCGCGGTTGTAGGGGCCTCAGGTGGCGCTGTGATCGTCAGTGGAGCCTCGGGCGGTGCTGCGATCACTAATGGGATTTCGGGTGGAGTTGCATTCGCTTGGACATCAGGCGGGGTGTCGTCTTCGTATGGCGGGACGTCTTCCGTGTCATCTCCATCCTCACGATGGCGCGTGGGTATTGTGGTCGACACATGACCGGGTACTAAATAGCACTCGGATAGTCGCACCTTGTATGATGAAGTGCGTAGTTGAGATCCGCTAAATTTGCGAATGTAGCACCAGCTATCTTCGATAGAGGTGACTAGATAGCGGTCTCGAGCTTGCGACTTATTGCGGTCGGATAGTACGTAAACCAAGTCACCGACATGAATTATCGGTACAAGCGCCTCTTTGCCGCGAGGAGCCTTCGACGTCTGGCTGTGTGCGTGATTTTGTAGGCGAGACTGATGTTGTTCAGCGATGATGGCACGATCTAAAATAGGCAACTGCGCGTTGGAAAACTGGTCTCGTTGGAACCATATTTCGCGTGCCGATAGGCCGCGACCGCGGATTCTGGAGTTGAGTTGAGAGGTAGCAATTGCCAGTATAAGAGGTGACACCGGTCCCCCGCCAGGCTCCTGTCGTAGCAGCTCATCTTCAACCTCTGACACAGCTTTCTCGGCTATGGGATTTTTGTTAGAGTTTTTGATTCTCCCTATCTCCAAACGAATACCCAAACGTAGCAGAGTTGGGTCGTTCACGAGAGCGATGAACCCTGGGGCTGGATCCACGCGGATGATCGCAGGGGGCCCGTCGAGGGGTCGAAACTCTGTGCAGAGTCGAGCGAGGCAGTCACGTAACGCGTCATGGCGTTCGCTCTCGATGATGCACGTAGAAGTGTATGAGCTAACGGTTTCGCGGACGACAAATATGTGTTGTCGGTTACGCTTGATAACATCTGCTGCGAACGAAACACCAATCGCTTCGGGAGCGTCGGTCGTTGTTTGTTCGATGAGTGTAGTCGGGATATTTTTAGTGACATGCATGTATGGCATGCGTCGGTCACTCGCTCAATCGCGTTGTCGATGTCCAATGCGAAGAAGTTGCGACGAACTACGAGTTTGAGTTGGTGTTCTGATGGGTGGCTCAGCTTTAGGTGGATCGCTGTTAGTAAGCCATCTAACACTTGTCGTGGAACTACGATAAGTTCTTTGGTTGGCGCGAATGGTATGTCGCACTTGACAACGATGACGCCGTCGCGAGCCAACGTTGTAGTAGATAAGTAACGTTTTACGTCCTTAGCGTTGGTTACTTTTTTGGATGGACGCGTGCCTTGTTTTAGGTGAGCTCTGACGCGCCGTAGGTCAGAGTACTCTGATTGTGTAGAGAGCCATGCGGACCTGCTCGTGAACGGAAGGCGAGAGGAGCCGGATAAGATATCTTCCACAGCAACACTCATAACGACAGATTGTTCGATTTGCGATATGAAAGAACATATCTGGCAATGTAGTTCATGGCATTCCAGTGCGTTTCTGCTTGCGAAGTCGGATGGTATGTTTGGTGAACCCGCCAGGTGGCGCACTGTGACTTGGTATCGGGCGACAACTGACAGAAACGATGTCACGCGAGGGCTAGATGAAAATTCGCCACGGCATAGTTTGTCAATGGTCTGCACACACGGTTTGCTGTCGGTGAGTAGAGACGGCTTCGACTTTGATTGTATGATGTACGGGCTGAAGTGTTTGACTGCTGCAGCAATGCCTAACGCTTCGATTTCGCAGGGTAGCCATGTAACTTGGTGTTTCTTTAGTCTGGCGCTGAAAAACCCGGCAAGACGGGTCTGTCCATTTCGCGAAACGTATAGTGTGGATCCGATGTCACGTTTGGTAACCGAACCGTCGGTAACGATCCATAGTTGGTCACTGGGCCGCGGTAATGTGATCGATCTGTTGGTGGAGAGTGTGTTTTGGGCTACACGGAACGCCTCGCGGATGTCATCAGTCCATGTCAATGTCTCCTGTGATTTCATGCCCGCAATGTACGACTCGAGGGGTGCAAGTACTTTGGAACACGGAGAGATGACGCGTCCCAACACTTTATATGCTCCAACGAAGGAACGAAGTCCCAGAACGTTTTGTGGCGGTGTGCACGATGCCAGAGTAGCGATGCGGTGAGGACTGGCATGTAGTGTACCTTCTGACCACACCCAGCCTAGGATGGTCGTTGATTTGGGGCAAACCCTGGTCTTCTTTGCTGAAAGTCGTAAGTCGCATCGAGCAAGGGCATCAAGGACACGACTCCAGTTGTATAGTAGTTCTTGTGGCGAGTTGCCCCCGCAGTACAAATCGTCAGCCAACTTGGCGACGACGCCCTCTTGTAAAAGATCACCAAAGACTCGGCATATGAGTTCTTCCAATGCCGTCTCAGAGCCGGGCATGCCCATGGCATATCGTGTGTACACGAGAACTCCACGAAAGGGTGTCGCAACTCCGTAGTATTTGAGTGAGTCCTTCGATAGAGGGATCTGATAGAATGCATTCGTCAAGTCTGATACAACGATGTACTTCCAGCAAGCTATGGATCTTAGTGTCGAATCCACGTCTGGCATGAGAGAAGGCTGCGGCTTGCTGTAACGTCCTACTTCCGTGAAGGCAGTGACGAGTCGTGATCCTCCATTAGCTTTGCGTACGAGAAATGATGGGTTAAGGTATTCGACCACCACCCCGATATCTTCTGGACGACGGAATACACCGGCCGCCTCCAAATCATCAAACTTTTCCTGAAGTTCGACGAGTTTGTCGCGAGCGTATTGCGGACATCTCCCCTTTCGCTGCGGGGGTTGGACTGGTCCCATGTTTACAGTTGCTGTGAATGGGCCCGCATGCCCGTTGTATCCTACGATTTTCGAGTTGAACACGGTGTCAAATTGTTGATGCAGATTGCGGAACTGGTTGCGCAAGTCGTCAGACAAGAGGTTGCCACTGTCTAGTTCGATAGTGTCTGGAAATTGCACGTCTGCTGCGTGTGTGCTTGTGTTTTTGATTACGATGTCTTCCACGTAGTTGGTGTCACATGCTGTGGTACCACGCACTTGGCAAAAGTGCTCGTTGCGTCCTATTTTCAAGGGATGTGAACACGTGTTTAGTAAACGGATTTTGTCCCCGACTGCCTCGGCAATGGCAGGTTGGGGCCAATCTTGGTAGTGCAATGTTGACTTATGATCGTTACGAGGTTCGATCGCCACTACAAGATCGTCGAGTGCTGATGGAATAGACAGTTCTATGTAGTCGCCTGGCCAAACAGTAGTGGACGCGGGTGGCGCACGCAACACGCAGGCCTGCGCTCTGCGAATCGTGTGATATTGGGAACGGTTGACGTTCTCCATCCCGTAGTGTATCACAGTTTCGTCAATGCTGATCTGATTTTTGGCGGGACGAACAGATATGTCATTGGTTGTCATGAATGGTGTTCCCGACATCCAAGTCTTTAACGACAAGGGCATCGAGGTGTAGGTCAAGATTATCCCGCGATAACACGAGCCTTGTTTCTCCGACTACATTGAGTGGGGTTACACCATCAGCTTGTCTTGCGAGCTGGGAGCTTTTGGTGATTTTTGCACCAATTGACCAGGCCACCGTCTCTCTAATCATGTTGGTTTCGGCCCCAGTGTCGAGGGTAAGACGTATTGGGTGGTGACGATGGAACGCCTTGAAGAATGGAGACTGTTTCGTATTTACGCGACAAGTCGCCGACACTTTTTGTACGTCATTGACGTAGCCGTCATTCACCGGTGGTTCCTCGTCTCCGCTGTCTTCGCAGTTTAGTCCTGTCACGTTGCGTGCCTTAGTCATGAACAGTCTGTCTTGCTCGGGCAAGTACTTGCAAGCGCTTAGATAGTGGTCTACTATCGGTCTACCAGCCTGCTTACAGAGTGGGCATTGTTTTGTTCGTTGGGTTCGTTGGTAGCTTTGTGGGCGAGCGGGCCCAGAGCGTGTGCGTGGTTGGTAGTAGGTTGACTGTCTCAGGATTTTTGTCTCTGACATAGAATGGATCTCGTCCAGTAGGGACCCCAGGGCTTGAGAGATATCTGGTTTAAGACTGGCTAGCGAGCGGCTCCGCAATTCGGTTCCGTAGTGCTGTTTTACGAGTCTAGGTAGCTCCTGATGGATAAGTCTAAGCCAGCTCAATACAACCATGTTCTCTAGCGACGGTGATAAGTCCTCATCTACGGTCGGGAACTCGTCGTGGTGTGATATACCGCCACCCACTGTTAGCAGACTATCATCAACGAACGCCAGGAGGCGTTGGAATAGGTCCTCGTGGTTTTCGTCTGATTCAAGTTTTATGACGGCGAAATCTATGAAGTGAACGCCGCTTGTCTGAAACCCGAAGTGAAGTCTGATTGCCTGCCATATGGAGTTGACGGATGTCGAGTTTTTGACGATGGTATTTCGCGATATGATCGGACAGAAGTTGGCAATCTGCCCAAGCATTAATTCTAAGTGCGCGACTTTTTGTTGTGCCGTTCGCCTAACCAAGCCTGGTGTGTCTTCGGTATTGTAAAGTAAGCCTCTGAGTGGAGAAGTGTTAGTTTTCTTTCCCCATGTTACCTGGTCGAGTAGGAATGGTGTGAAATTCGCGTCCAATGATAGAGTATATTGGAGGTTTTGGCGCCAGCTCTCATATGACGTCAGTGTTTCGTGTTTTGAAAGAGACCACTGTTTTGGAGCTCTCTGTGACTGAGCCATTGTCGCGTTTGACGTGTAGCTCAATCGTGTATGCAAATGCCGGCAATGTTCAATGTTCAATGTTAATTACTGCGTACAGAAAGTAAGCATTCGTGGTGCCGTTTGTTTGGCTATACGAGTATCTATCCACTTCAGTAGTGAAAACGCTGCCACCACGCCAGTATAGAAGGGAAAGACTCGATAACATTTATTGAACAGACTTATCTCAAAACGGAAGTCGAGGCAAGAGAGCGTACAACAGGAACAAGGTATGGAATTAACCAACGCAATAATACAGGAAGCGGAAATGTGATACTTATCCAATATGGCGCTGGTGCCCTCTGGCGATTAAGGCGTGTAACGTTTTAACTGCCGACGAGTCAGATTTAATTTATTTCATTTGTGGCGTACACCACTAATTCTACGGTTAGGTATATCAAATTTGGTACCTGTAGAAATTATTTAACATGACTGGTAATATGATGACCTGTCAAACTACTTATATTGTGGTTATAAGAAGATTATATTATGAACTTATAAAAGTTGTTTACAGAAATGTAGGTGTGAAAAACACTAGGGTCACACCTAGCTTATGAATAGAGTGCGTGTTTTATTAAAATTATGGATTAATTCATGAGAGTTGAAATGTACGATGAATATTGTGGTATCCGGCTCGATACAGGGAATCCAGTGATATTAATTATGTAAGTAATTCACGTAAGTTAAAGATTGAATGAGCACTTATAAACCCATACGTTTAGCTCGCAAAATCTATTTTAAACTCAGCGAGTTGAATGGATTGCTTCGAAGTGTGAATGGTTTCGGGAGCCAGTTTTTGAAGCGACTTTAATTTGTATTAAGTGTTGTAATTGGTCAGACTAACTTCCGGTCGTCAAGTTATATAAGGGACGGACGGCCATTCGTGGCCAGACGAACATTTGAGCGGAAGAAAGTGTTGCACTCTCGTCTCCAGGAATTGGGCTGAAACGTGTGTCCGCCCAACGCCTGTAGTAAATACTTCTACGATTTCAACAGTACTGAGTAGTTGTGAGACGCTGCACTTCTCACGCGTTGAAGAAGACTGAGCGATAACCAACTGCAGTTCCGTTTTGGCGTGATCTTCGAATGCGAGGTCACCACCGTTTCGTCTGCTAGCTGTCGTAACACAGACTCCGTGACAGACCTTCTCGACATCGCCGAAGTCGTGACATCGTTTCCGTGTTGTCGCCTGGTGATTCGCGTGGGATCGACAAAGCAAATCTCGTATTTGGATGCATACTCGTTGAGTACAATGTATGGTGTTATAAATATAATGTCATAGCAGAGTAACGGTTGGTCAACTATCACTGAACCGCTTTTGTTTATTGTTGATGTATTAAATGGGAATGCCAGTTGGCTTCTCGTACATACATATCTGATGTCCGTTATGTCTCTCGTTCACTCCGAATCCTAGTGCACCTGAACCTATAACTTGCTATGTTAAATCGGGTACCGCCAATTTATTAATACTTACACTCGATTTTGTGACAAATGGAACAAAGGTTATTCTAGTAATCTGCTAGCATAAAATTCTTGATCGTTTTTGCTAATGGTTAGTTTTTATGAACGCTTTTAATTGAATAGGGCCAAAATGACGCTTTTTGGTACCCTGTAAAATGTGTAGAACAAACAAAAATGTGTAAACACAAAGTGATCAAAACACACAGCAGTTTTGTATACAAGTACATTTTTACCACTATCATTTTATATTATGTTTGGTTGCCCCATGCATATACCAGTCTTAATGTGCTACAAATAGGGTGCAAACTATAAGTACTAAATAAATAATACTTTTATAATAGGTCTTGTTTTGAGGGACACAATTACTTACTTGTATCCTCTTGCCAATTCGGCAGCATCTTTCTTTTCCATTGCCCATATCACATGGTACTTCGTGAAGTGGTCCACGTAGTGGGTAATGCACAGCTGTACCGGAAATTGCTGTCACACCCCAATTTGGATTATATATCCACCAGATCAATCTGAAACAGTGTTTTTTTATCGTGTTTTTTCTTTATATGGTCACAAGTTGCATTAACAGTCTGTGGTCAATACTGGTATTTAGTAAATACATTATACTGACTGTTCTTGGTATCTAATACAGCATATACATATACTTATAACCGAGCTATTGTATGTAACTTAACGTTTTCCTCTTACACGGCTAGAACCTCAAGCGCCAAGTTCTCTGTGATTAATGTACGACCCCTAGAATAGGACGTAATACCTATTTCAATTCAAAATACACCATGTTTCGTTCACTACTGTCTTCTACCAAGGCATACTGTCAGATGATGGGCATTTTTGCTAGTTAATCATAATTACAACATAGATGCTGTTGATTGGTGATGTGAATAATTCATTCATTTACAAATCATTGCAGATGCCATTTATATGCCTACCTGCCCTCTTTCATTGAACTGCTCGCTCGAATGGGTGTAAGCACTGGTTTGCTTTTTTGGGGTCTTGTGACGCCTCATGCTGGACACAGATCAACAAACTTCTGAACAAGATCTCTTGTTAAACCATAGCAAACATCCACAATCTGGAAACAACACATAAAAACAATTGCAGATTTGCTTACCTTCACAAATGATAATAACATATTCAGGGTTATGAGAAAATGGAAAAAATTATGAACATTACAGGTCTGGTTTATACTTATAGATATTGTTTTAAGAATGTTAAAAAATGAAACTGGGAATGCAGGGCTAAAAATTGCCAAAATATTTAGGAGCCAACAAAAAATATTGCACAAATAAATATTTTGCAATTGTTTTTACTAATATGCATAGATGAGGTACACACCCTATGCTAATATAATAGTCATAGACATTTGGAATATTGGCATGTAACGTCACTGGTAACATGCAGCAAAGTTCGGACGTCGTAATAAACAAGTACTAAAAATAATTACCGGAATACCCCCCCACCGCAGTCCCCATAGTTTACATTTTGGCCAATCAAGACCTCAGAAGTAGACACCATAAGTTACTCTTTGCGCGCGAACCGGTCCAATGGCACGTCGCCGATATACCCAATCAGTTCCTCCAAAGACTGGGATGTTCGCACGAATGCACCTTCATCTGGTACGTCAGCTAACTAAAGTGGACAGTCCTGATGATTGTTTTGCAATGGAGAGAGCAACATTAGTATTGCCAAACAATTTCAGCAATTCATGTTTACCCTAACCACAATGTTACCTTTCAATAGACAGTTATGGTATCGTTGTAAATAAGTATAATTAAATAAAGCATTAGTTTACAATCTCGAATTCTGACTTTCGATTATCCATTTACGTTGACATTGTCTAATTCTGACTTTCGATTATCCATTTACGCTGACATTGTCGAATATTGACTTTCGATTATCCATTTACGTTGTCATTGTGCAAGATTGTTGTCAAATAATTCAGTAGAATGCCGTTTGGTCAAATATGTTTTGTTAAATAAGCTTGCACACAAATCTACTCAAATACATTTACGCATAATTTTTCTACTCAAAAATGCACTCGTTGACCTACCCTAAACTGTGCTGCCCCCTAGCGAACTACACTAACTTGCAAATACTGAAGTATCTCTAGCAAGTCAGGCCTTGTGCTGTCAATCACCAGCATCACGACGCAATGTACAAAATACATATATCGAGTATGTTTTACCCATGTTATGAGCTATGTCTTATCAAAGTTGGAGTTTAAAAGAACGGCTCTTGTGTAGAATCCGGACCCACCTCGATTTCGCCGTGGTAACTTGAATTTTGCCTAACTTTTATACGTCAGTGTGTTAGTTCCATTATTCAACCTTATCCCATGAATATTTTACGTTTAAGAATATTGTTTTTTGAGCGCACTTTTGAGGCATAAATAGCGCCCCGGTTTGTATCAACATACGCCGCTGTATCGCTCATTTTACGAGCGCGATGCGGTAACGCACGACCGCAGCGGTGCAGAATAATGCAAACCGGGTTGCTATTTGGGCTTCAAAAGTGCGCTAAGACACAATATTTTCGTAATATAAATATGTCTGGGATCATGTTGAATGATGGAACTAACGCTCTGAGGGATCAAATATAGGCAAAACTCAAGTTATCACGGCGAAATCGAGGTGGGTCCGGATGCTACACAAATGCCAAAAGAACTCAAAGATGAACTGAAGAAACGAAGTGCCAAGCAGTCTGACAGAAAACGCGAATTGATTGTCAGGTAGGTTGGTACTGTGTGTGAGCGATAATTCATGACGTTTCGTAAACTGTCGATGTCAATAATAATAATATTTATTCGTACAACAACGTGTACAATTCAGTGAAAGCAACATATACATCCATCTAATATGTATATAAAACGGTCAGTGCAGCCAGTCTCGTCTATGAAGCGTGAGCGTCAGTCAGTCTATGTCATGCATGGAGAGGCTGTTTATAAGTGAATATTATTATTAAAGGTAATAGTGTGGAGTCTCCCATCCCACAATGATTTGTTTTGTATTTTGTTGACATTATATGAATTGTTATTGTAAATTTGTATCTTAGTATTTGTTTCCATATTTGTAGTTCTGGTTGTTTCCAACGCTCGGCAATGTTCTATTAACTGACTAGTATGTATTATTGTGGTTACAATGTAATGGTCTTATGAGGTTTCTTCAACTAGTCAGCCTTTTCCAGAACATTATCGCCAAACCGACCTTTATATGCTGGCACTGAGGATGGTCACTACCAGGGTGCGTGTCGTCCTCAGTGGTTCTTTTATATGGAACGATATTAGGGCCATAATTCCACAATGCTACATTGTCGAATTCTGACTTTCAATTATCCATTTACGTTGTCATTGTGCAAGGTTGTTGTCAAATAATTCACTAGAATGCTGTTTGGTCAAATAAGTTTGCACACAAGTCTGCTCAAATAAGCACTCGTTAACCTAAGCTAAGCTTGTGCTGCCCCATAACGAACTACACCAACTTGCAAATACTTAAGTATCCCTTACTTTTTTGGAATATAATAGTAATTTCGAATTTAAATTAGGAATGTGGTGCTCACCTGCTTCGCGACTACCATATAATTATGTGATTAAACAATGTCAAAAAATATGAAAGTGAAGTAACCCGGAAGCGCTCGGGCCCAACCGTGATCGCGGACAGGCCGAGCCGCCGCCCCATCCCTGTGTGCGCTGGCTCGGGCCGAGTTGTGGGCGACGTTCCAGAATTCTCGAGACGATTATACTTTTAGACTTGTTACGTGGTCTGTCAATCTACGTGAATCATTGCACTCAAATAAACCATTGTCATTGGGGCAAACAGTCATTTCCAACATTTTCAACCCCAATCTCCTGCCTCCCACATTTAGCCACCAGTCTCTAAAATTTCCCTTGTCTCCCACCTGAAAATTACCCCATGGATCTGCCAATAACCTTATTTTAATATTGAAGTTATTTAATAAAATAACCCATCCATTGAATTAATTTTTCTCCTTTATCCAGGGACAACACCTTTGTTCAAGAGACTGAAGAAGCCAAAGCTCTATTTCCTTGGTCAAAAACCCCCACACCAGCATCTGTCAGCCGAGTGATAAGGCCGAGAAAACGGTTGGAGCTAGAGACAGAAACTGGAGAACAAAGACTGTCAGCATTGAGTGAAGTATGTGCTGAAGAGACAGTTAGTACGGAAGATATACAACATGTATCAGGTCGGCAGCATTACTGTTTATTAACAATTGAAAATAGTACATATCTGCATTGAATGTCACATGCATAGCTACTTGGGACTATAACACACACCAGTACTATATAAGGCCCACAATATAAAACTCCTGTCTTAATATGTTTTGACTATAATTATGGGTGCAGATTACTCATTGCACTACAAGTCATGGAAACATCATACAAGTCATGGAAACATCATACAAGTCATGGAAACATCATCACATAAATTGTTTCGACAATATTCAGAGGTAGGCTTGATGAGTTTTTTTCTTTATAAACAGGATCAAAAGGACTGACAATTATATTTGATAATATTTATTGTTAGTACTTGACATCTGACTTTGTTCTTTCATATTTGCACACTGAGGTCCCAAGTGACACATCTACACAGACACCTGGAGTCTGCACTGCCAGTACAACAACACAAACCAGTGACTTGATGATGTGGAATGCAAGGAAGTTCGCACACAGAGGTCCCAAGTGACACATCTACACAGACACCTGGAGTCTTCACTGCCAGTACAACAACACAAACCAGTGACTTGATGATGTGGAGTGCAAGGAAGTTCGCTCACAGAGGTCCCAAGTGACACATCTACACAGACACCTAGAGTCTGCACTGCCAATACAACAACACAAACCAGTGACTTCATGATGTGGAGTGCAAGGAAGTTCGCTCACAGAGGTCCCAAGTGACACATCTACACAGACACTTAGAGTCTACACTGTCAGTACAACAACACAAACCAGTGACTTGATGATGTGGAGTGCAAGGAAGTTCGCTCACAGAGGTCCCAAGTGACACATCTACACAGACACCTAGAGTCTGCACTGCCAGTACAACAACACAAACCAGTGACTTGATGATGTGGAGTGCAAGGAAGTTCGCACACAGAGGTCCCAAGTGACACATCTACACAGACACCTAGAGTCTGCACTGCCAGTACAACAACACAAACCAGTGACTTGATGATGTGGAGTGCAAGGAAGTTCGCTCACAGAGGTCCCAAGTGACACATCTACACAGACACCTAGAGTCTGCACTGCCAGTACAACAACACAAACCAGTGACTTGATGATGTGGAGTGCAAGGAAGTTCGCTCACAGAGGTCCCAAGTGACACATCTACACAGACACCTAGAGTCTACACTGTCAGTACAACAACACAAACCAGTGACTCGATGATGTGGAGTGCAAAGAAGTTCGCTCACGATCATGAAGAAATGCACTTGTATACAGGCCTGGAGCATTTTGAGAAGTTTCTTTTTGTCTTACAATCACTTGGCCCAGCAGCATATAACCTATGTTATTATCATGGTGTGATACCATCTATATCGGTGCAAGATCAATTCTTTGTTTTGTTAAGATGCGCCAGCACAAAACTAACTTTTAACTGAGTAGAATGTTTGAATTAACTGAGGCCACTGTGTCAGATATTTTTATTACTTGGATAAATGTCATGGTATGCCAGTGGGGGAAACAGACTGGGGGCCGTCCCAGTTTTCATCAACTAAAGGATAGTTCCCTTAGACAAGACCTAGAGTGTCCAATAATAAAACCAAAAGAACCATTAGTGCGACAAGCTACTTGTTCTACCTATGAAAACAAGAAGACCGTCAAAGTTTTAGTAGGGGCTTCACCTGGAGGTCTTGTATCCTATGTATCACCCGCATATGATGGATCAACCAGTGATCGTCAGATTGGTGAGAGATCTAACCTGATGGGGAAGTGTGACCCTGGAGACAGCATCATGGCGGACAAATGGTTTAATGTTCAAGATCTATTTGAGAGTTACATGGTTGACATTAATATTCCAACGTTCTTTCGGAAGAAGAACAGACTGTTCGGTGCAACTATGTTGCATGATCGCAACATTGCCAGCAAGAGTTCACATAGAGGGCATCATAGGACTTGCAAAGACCTATACAATTTTAACGGAGCCTATGAATAAGACTCAGTAAATAACACTGAGTCTGCAATGCAAAACAGATAATAAACGTGTGTTTATACTTGTGTAATTTCAGAGCCAACATTGTGCCAAGGAATGCTTGAATATGGTTGAAAATATTCTTATCGTGTTTCCCAAAGCATAAACATACTGACTCCTCTGTATTACCTTTCTGGAACTCTGAAGCTAGGACAATTTTTTTACTCCACGTTGCTTCAGTTTACTCTGTAAAAATGTATAAATGACCGGATGCTGCACTATATAAGAACTTATCTTTTTTACCTTTTATGTTCAATTCAATTTGGACCTCTCACAGACTTGCATTAAAATTAATATTGGTAATAATTCCTATACAGGAATTTATTTATGATTGCAGACTTGAAATGAAGAGTAAAATTCTAGTAGTTTTTTTTCCACTATGGTCTCCACGAATTTTTCATTTCTATATACTGTTAGCATGACCATTCCCATGAAGGTATACTCAACAAGCAAACAATGTGATCTGTTTGAACAAAACAGTTGCCTTGGATTTGGTAGTAATAGTCATGGTTTTCTTGTAAATGAAGAGATCCATCAGCCTCTTACAGGTAAGGAATTGTTAAGGGAGAAATGTTATTTTCCCTTGCTGTGTAAAGACATTTAACTTCCAAAATTGTGTCTGTGTCAATTACTCTGTCAAGTACAGGATGAACCTGGCTCACAAATATGCCACATGCCTGAGTCTGAACTTTAAACTGTTTTTCAAATTGTTCCACTGCCACATTCTCGTACCTAAGGCCATGCAATATAGCTGGTGTTCCGTCTACAAAAGTTGTAAATGGCCTTGCAGATGGCACCAACGTTTGATGAGGTCAGATGATGTAGTCAGACATCCCTCCACTGCATGTTATTCACTTGCTCCCTAGTTGCCCTTTCCAACTCAGTGGCCTGCTCCTCGCTGATCTCCGAAACCTGAAAGTAATGCAATAGCTTGTTTTTCCCGGCAATATACCATCGGTTGTCATGGTTGTTTGATTTAAATCGTTTTATATAAATCACTGACTTAAATCAATCTTAGACTAAAAAATAACTGATTTCGTATTTGATGATTTGTATGAATTTTGTTTTGTTTTGATACAAAAGTACATTGTTTGCTTAAGGGTAGCCACTACCCGAAAATGGCCATATGCCATATATCTGTAAATACTGAACATAGCTTAACCACATTTGGAGTATTGATTAGCTAAATGAATTGAATTTGATACATGGAATATGGACTCATTTGCTTTTGTATTACCATGGACGTTTCTAGTGTGACAGAGGTTGCATGTATTCTTGAAAATTATTCTGAGCTAACAACTGTATGTGTGATCATGCAATTGTCAAGAATCATTAGCTAGAATGCTCATTTGTCAGATAAGGTGGTTTTGGGCAAGGACATCTGACTGCAATGACTTTTGTGATATGGGATTTTAGGTTTGAGCATTTTTCAAGGCGTCTTATAAAATGCTAAAACCTGAAGAATAGTCAGTGAAGTCAGACATCCTTGCCCAAAACCATCTTATCTGACAGAGGGGCATTTTATTATTATCAAGGGCGTGAAAATCCGTCTCACCAGAAATGTTCATTGCCATGGTATTGCACAAATAAATGAGCCCATATTTCACATATCATATACCATTATTTTTTCTAACTAGAATTCCAAATTTGGTTTAGATTTGTTCAGTACTAACAAAGACATAGCATACTGATTATACGGCCGTTTTCGGGTAGTGGCTACCCTTAACCTATATAGTTGTATTGTCACCAACTAGTCTGATATTAATTGCAATACAACAAACTCCCCCTTTTTGTTTCAAGTTTTAACTTAGCTTGATCTTAGTTTGGTTTCAAATTAATTGCTCAAAGAGCTGCACTATACAATGGTTTGTAAGTTGGACTCTGTGCTGTGACGATGTAATATTTATACAAAGTAATCTCTTATATAATAGCACAGTACCCAGTCTTTAGGACTGCTGAGAGCACTTTACATTTTACTCCCTAGCAGACTTGTTCAATCGAGCACCATCTCAACTTCTCGGGAAGCATTCAGCCATGCCACAATTAATGCACGAAGACTATTCGTACACAAATATCCACCAATGTCTATAGCCAGGTACTCATTAATACAGCTGGGTGAACTGAAGCAACATAGAGTGAACGAACTTGCCCAAGGTTCAACACGGCAGCACTGAATTTGAACCCGGGTTCTCTTGATTGAGAGTCCAACAGTCTAGTCACTGAGACACTGCACTCTATTGTAACAGTGTGCATTGTTTCAATGAAGCACATTGTGTAAATACAGATGTATGTATGTATGCATGTTGAACTGAAAAGCATGGAAATAATTAACCATTTCATCTTTCAAGTACTGATCTTGTGGAGTTAACTTCAAATAGTCGTGGTCGTTGGCAAGGGCATGTGGATTGGCAGGAACAGCTGCATCACCGGCATTGGTTGACTTTCCTGAAATGTGTATAGATAGGGATACAGGTGTAGTACCAACCTACCTGACAATCAATTCGCGTTTTCTGTCAGACTGATTGGCACTTCATTTCATCAGTTCATCTTTGAGTTCTTTTAAACTCCAACTTTGATAAGACATAGCTCATAACGTGGGTAGAAAATACTCGATATAAAAAAAGTATTTTGTACACTGCGTCGTGATGCTGGTGATTGACAGCACGAGGCCTGATTTGCAAGGGATACTTCAGTATTTGCAAGTTGGTGTAGTTCGTTAGGGGGCAGCACAGTTTAGGGTAGGTCAATGAGTGCATTTTTGAGTAGAAAAATTATGCGCAAATGTATTTGAGTAGATTTGACAAAACACATTTGACCAAACGGCATTCTAGTGAATTATTTGACAAAAATCTTGCACAATGACAGCGTAAATGGATAATCGAAAGTCAGAATTTGACAATGTCGGCGTAAATGGATAATCGAAAGTCAGAATTCGACAATGTAAGCGTAAATGGATAGTCGAAAATCAGAATTCGACAATGTAGCATTTTGGAATTATGGCCCTAATGTCGTTCCATAGAAATGAAGGCTGTTTGCAATGCAAAACTAGCCCTGACAGATCTCCTACGCAAAGTGCGGAAGTTAGCTGAGTCAAACTAGTAATTGACTTCGCCTGTCGCGACTGCGTCACCCGTGAGAACAGCGCAAATACCCTCCTAAATTTGAAGACGGATATTCGACTTCTTGGAATCCCAATATATAATGACCCGTTCGCCCATTAGCACGGGCAGGTGAGCGGTATTGTGTATTCGAATAATTGCTTCTACTTCCTAAACATTGCATGTAACACGAGCCACGGTTGGTTTAAATTAGTTTTATTATGACCACCTGTTCTGCCGCCAACCACTGATCTAGTTGCATAGGCTGAGCTTACATTCAGAGTTTCGCAAAGCGATCAGCCAGGGGATACTGCTGGCTGGCACTGATGTACTTAGCCTCGATTATCTAGGCGCCGTGAGGTGACAGCATTGTCCTATCACTACGGCAAGGATTATTAAGCTCCAGCCAATGTTACCGGTAGGGGGCTTTACCCCAGATTCAGGTAGAGACGATGATTGGCTCTCAGGCTAACTATGAAATAACAAATTAAATAAGGATACACTTTTATCAGATAATACTATACTATAACAACTATTCAACATTAAACTTATATTGAAACATGTCACACACAAAATAAACCGACATTAAACTTTTTTTGTAGTTAAATGCCTTTTAAACACATGCATATTCACTAGGTGGCAGCTTTCGTGGCTGTCGAAGATTCCGCATTGACTTTCTTTGCTTATGCTCGAGCAGAAACAAAAGACTAAGTGTGAATAAGCATGATATAAATACCGAACAAGGACAAATTTAACTAAACAAAGTGCAATCGGTGTTTCACGCATCGGTCGGACTGCTAACATTTTTGTGTGAAATGCACACTCAGGCTATAATTATAGGTTTATAATCCACCGAGAGGTCAAATTTGACTTTCATCTGACCTTCAGCATCTTATGTTGACCTTGCACTGACAAAATAGCATCAGAAATTGATTCTACGCACCAAAACACCCCTTAAACGATGTATTATACATAATTCTAGGACAAGTGATTCTAAAGTAATTTTTTCAAGATATCGACAAGTGTACAAATACATGACATTAAATTGAAAATTTTTCTATATGAAGTTCCTGAAAATGTTAATGAAAAGTCCTACTTTTTGCCACGAAAATGTTATTGAATTTAACTTTGCTCATTCTGTGTGAACCCTGTGATTATGAAACTCGTTTTAAAGCGCTTTGAGCAATCCAAAGGACTGAATATTGCGCTACATAAGATACATAAGAACTTTATGTCCTGAATACAAAGCGTGACATTTACGTTTTGGATATGTTTTTGTGAATATTAGAGTGGTACACTTTTTTGTTGATTTCTGTGATATGACATAACACATTTTATGTTCACTTTCAATTCTAGTATTGCGTGCCCTGTAGTGAAATGCATTTTAGTGAACATTCACAGGTTGGTTCCACTGTTATTGCATGTGTTTGTAAGTTTGTAATTTATTTATTTTATTAACATATGTAGGTGTAATGCAAAGTTAAGTTGATTTTGTTAAGTTGATTTTATTGCGAAAAAATGTACACTTTATTGCTATTATGTTATTACAAATTGAATATAATTATAGGTTGACATCTCTATTTCCATTTGCAATGCTAATGCGTGAGGCTGTGTGTGGAATAACTGGCACAACCACTATTCAACAGCAGCGTGAAACATTTCTTAAATGAATTTGAACTTAGTTGACATGATAATCGCTAGGTGGCAGCACACAATGTAAGTTGTTAGTTCCTGATGAGCAGGGTAGTCAATTAATGGCAGCACAAGTCTGGAATTATGCCCACCAGTCTAGGGTGAAACAACGGTGGATGAAACCAACTGTGATGGGGTGACAGTATAGAATAGAATAGAACTTTATTTCGGTCACAATACAAATTTATGAACACATTGATGCAAGATCACCTGACGATTGATGCTGCTATGGTGACGTGTTTATTGTAATCCATTGTCAATGTGTTTTGACAATGGATTACTATAAACACGTGCTGCAACCGAGGAGATCTTCAAGAGGTTTGTGTCGAGGACCACCAGGACAAAATAATTTTACAATCAGTTTCCTTGTTCCATAAAATTACAGCATAGCACTAAAACTGTACATTCCCCTGGAACCAGGTGAATAGGACATACATGAATAGGTGTTTTTTATTAATTTTTTTATTAAAAAAATAGGTTGTCTACTAAATAAATAAATAAAGATACACTTTAAAAATGGTATAATAGATTGACTAGATTAATGGTTAAACATCAAGTAATATACATTAAATAAAACAAAAACAAGCTTAATCATTTATAATACCATGACAAATTATGGTAGGTTATGAGTAATTATTAAGTTAAGGTATTTCTTGAGTTTACATATATACTTAGACAGTAATAGCTCAATGAATTTATTTTTAAAGACAGTGACATCCTTCACCTTGGGGGTGACAATTACATGTGTTGTTGTGTAAATAACTATGTGTGATTGTATGGTGAGAATGGAGTTTCAGCATTGATTTAGATGTTGACACAATTTAAACTTTGACAACCTGGACTAAGGGTCAAAAGGGTTCATACCCCACACCACGCCCGTCCCGTTCACCCTGCACTACAAAGATTACTTTGAATGTGAGCAAACAATATTAGATAAGGAATTTCCTGAATTATTTTTCTTTGTTGGGGAGTCTTGGAAAGTTATGAAGTGGATTCTGTCATATTTTTAGTTAGTGAAAGTAGTCTGTACCACCATAATAAAGTGGGCGAGAGAAATGTCAGAAATGTGTCAGAAATAATTAACTTTTTTTTTTTAAATAAGGAATTATAGTACATAAGATTTAATTTGAAATTATACACTGTGGATCTAGGGGGTATATTTTTTATCATTAAACAATATGACATACAACATATTGTATATTAATTGTATTTTGTGTAAAACTACCAATATATTAATAAATTTGATTAAGGGAAATGTTGCATTTTCTTGTAGCATATGCAGGGGTTTGGGAACTGAGACGCACAAACGACCGTCACCATAGCAGCATCAATCGTCAGGTGATCTTGCATCAGCCATGTGATTGATGCACCAACAGGGTTCCCATAAACATTGGCGACAACTACAACTGGTGAGAAACTGTCATTGTCAACCTTATTGGTTGTCATAACGGGTTGTTTTACGTACTGTAGTACCGTACAGTTCACAATAGACGGCACTGTATGACTATGAATGCATGGGTGTGTGTCAATTACTTTCTCAAAAGCACTGCCAGGCTGCTCGTATCCCGTTAAACCCCGCGTTATTTTAACGCGCACACAACATTATCAAGATATAGGTATACCTATGTTTTTTGCATTTAATTTATGTGTACTTAATTTCATAACATTGTAAGTTGTGCCTAAAGATAAGACGATGTTAAATATACTAATCAACCTTTAAAATAAACATGACAAATATTATATGCTATGTCTGGGTGTATTTGCACAGAATGCTACGTATATCTACAAACTCCTTGTCAATTGGTATTTTTAAACAGTGCTCATTCAACAATTTCCTATTTAAGGCCAGAGATCAGGAATAGCAGATACGCTAATGAATCCAGTGACACAAGTTACATAAATATCCAGAAGATGACCTCAGAAGTATATGCACACTTACCCTAATGAGAATCTTGGTGAAAACATGACGCGCTAAGCGTCATTGACATTGTGAAAAGCAATTTAATTAGAGTTTAGTAGTATTTTATGATAATCTTCTAATCTAAACTTGTCAAAAAAAGTTACCTGCACACAATTACTTAAATGACAAACACATTGTCAAAGCTAAAAGACGCTTTCAGGCGCTTGGGGAAGCGGACATCTGCACATTTTTGGGCACTGAAGGTCTAAACGGTTAACAATGATACATATTCAGCATATCTATCAAACTGACCAAGAACTAAGACAGACAACTTGTTGTTTCATGTATTTTTGTCATTCAAAGTTAATGTCGACTGACCACCAGTCAATTCCTTGAATAAACAGAGAGTTGCGTCAGTGTGGAGACATCACTGGACTTTGCTCTCCCTTTTGTTTCTAGACTTAGTTGTTCTCACAAACTGTGTTCGATCGACATAAGCCCATGTTAAGGGCCAACTGGGCCTGTAACCTAAACATTTTGTGTGTTTATATATCGTATATATATATATATATGGGCAAATTATATATATATATATTATTTCTTCCCATCTTAAGATGTGATCTGCCCCCTGCCCTGTGGCCTTGCTGTTTCACCGCCTCTGTTCTTTTGATAGTCGGTCTGCCTTGATCTGCATCATAATAATTACCCTTCACATATCTGGCTTCTTGTTATTCATCCTTCTGAGCTCAACTGCATCCCAGTCTGTTTCCTCAAATCATCCACTCTCTTTTCTCGTGTAATTCTCCGGACTCAGTAGTTCTCACAAACTTGCCACCTCAGTAGTTTCTCCTCTGTCAGTGCCACCATCCCCAGTGTATTTTGTTATACCAACGTTTTATGTCATCTGAAGACTCTCAATTTGTTTGATATAATCCCGTGTTTTCCTTCCTCCCTGAAATGACACCACATCATCCTGTATGCCATATTCATTCTGTTAAACATACAGTATGCTCAACAATTATTTGAGACTCGGAAATATGTCAAATTTTGCATTCCAGTAAGAATACTTTATGGCAATTTTCTGGGGTTCCTGGGTACAGCCATCTCAGCAGGCATGACTGGCAAGCGATTTATGCATCTCACAAATGAGCAACAGGAGACCAGTACACTGTAAAGTCTATTAATTTAGGTGGACTTTCTCATATTGTTTCCATCACTGGGCTTTGAATCTAGTGTGACTTTGGTAGAAATTAAATTACAACAATGGATTCAGCAGTCAAGGTTGGCCTTGGAGATCACTGTCACGGTGTCTGATGCTGCTAAAAAGGGGAGTGTATTGTATTGTATTGTGTATGTTAATTAGGACATGACGCTTACATGATCGAATACGGTACACCCTTCGCTAGACCACGACCCACAAATACACAGTCTTGGTAACCATTCCGCCATCGTCCACAAAGCCACCCACATGTTTGATCTCCTTCACCTTCAACATGATGTTCAACTTTTATCTATTTCAGTCTTATCCTGTTGTCACATTGTGATGTGTGGGATTGACATGCTGATTGACATGACACTTGGTGACAGGCCCTGTAGCAACATTGTTAGAATAATTGACTCTCATTCAAGAGAACAAGG
Source organism: Paraescarpia echinospica (assembly GCA_020002185.1). Taxonomy (NCBI): domain Eukaryota; kingdom Metazoa; phylum Annelida; class Polychaeta; order Sabellida; family Siboglinidae; genus Paraescarpia; species Paraescarpia echinospica. Next base: position 6,624,190 of record CM034532.1, on the reverse strand, counting down.
TTTCAAATCCACATCCTGCTGTTTCGAAGCTTGGCCAAACTCATTCATTACATGTTGTCCTAGTTGAGTTCATTGTGCCCTACAATTGAAAACCTGGTTATGGATTGCGGTGGATATTTATGAATAAATAACTAATCTTTGTGCAATAATTTCAGCATGGCTGAAATCTTTCCAGATAATTCCAGATGGTGTTCGATTAAGCATGTCAACTTGGGGATGAAGTTAGAGTGCTTTGAGGAGCCTGAAAGACTGGATACTGCGCTGTATAAGAACTTTGGTGTTTGTTACACTACTTAGTAGTGCTGGTTCGATATTCGATATATCGAAGTATCGCGATACTTGTGAAAGTTCGATACCGATACTTCGTGGTATCGCGATACTTCGATATTTTGGTATCGAACGGCCACAGTTCGATACCTTCGATATTTCGATACCTTCGATATTTCGATACCTTCGATACTTTGTCGATACCTATACTTCGATATCGAGTCCATTCGACGTCGATGCGAAGACGTAACATCGTTTTGGAAGACGAAGTTACGGCCGGATGTACGGAAAGTACGGCTACTCCGCTGCGGGCATCGCTTCCTAACTTGACAGGGTTGACTATGTTGTATGTATTAGGCCGCTTAGGCGTGGTTCTTTTTCAAAAAAACATAATAAAATGTAACATCTCAGTGGTTTTATAAAGCTTTATTGTGGAGTCAGTTTCCAAAAAAGTATGTATATAAATAATGATTTTAGTACGATCTCAGCTTAGCCTCGATTATTCAAGCCTCGTTACGACGTTGGGTGGCACTACCGTTTGCTTCACCACTTTACCTTGCCCACTCTACAGCGTATCAAAAACACACAACATTCCAGTAATTTTATAGAGTGTTTTTTGCACGCATTAGTATTCATGAATGTAGTTTAATATAATAATAATAATATAAATAATTATTCAAGCGCGACACACTAGATTCGTTTACCCAGGTTCCGTTTGGTGGCGCTATGTTTTGCTGTTTGATGGCGCCACCGTTTGCCGCACTCGCTCAACCAAGATGAACGACAAAATGTCAAAACGCACATCGCCAGTTTGGCAGTTTTTGTTTAACAAATACGGAAACACTGTAGAGTGTCTACTATGCCAGAAACGCTCCCCCAAACTAGTGGGGGAAATACATCGAATTTGACGAAACATGTCACTGTCCATCATCCAAGAGACTACCAAAACATGATGATTTAAGGAAGTCGTGGTAACAGTAACAACGTCAACGAGAACGACGTGTTCCATCAACATTTTCGTCAGAAACCAAGCAATGGACATTTAGTAGTAGTTACAGTCGAAGTGAATCGCCATCGGTTGCAGAGTCTACTGCGGGCCGCGGCGACAGCGTCAAGAAGTGACGTACGCGATGTGACTACCAGTTTTATTTATTTACTATTACTAGGTATTCTATTGCTATTGAGTATTGTCTGTAATACTGTATTGTTTTAATGTTACATTACAATTACTTTTACAACATTAATAAATTAGAATTAAACAATTACAATTTACAACTGTTATTTGGTTATTGAAATAAAATGAAAATTGTATATTAATCATTGTTTGCATAACTATATCAATTAGTATGTACCAATGGTTAAGTTGAAAATTGAATAGGTGTACCGTATAGACTACTATAGTTCCCAATAGACGCTCAGAGCGTGTGCTAAGACTTTGGTGCACGACTATTTGTTTCTCAAAAGTGGTACCAGGCAACACTTTTTCAAACACACAGTCAGCAGTGCACATCTACCAAACTGACTGATGCAACATTGACACATGATAAGAATGCAACATGTTGCAGCTAAAGGCACACACGCACAGTATGAATGACATATCAAGCAGCTTGCAAGGTGGCGCTAGCAACAGTATTGCCATCAGTTATGTCTAGCATGCATTAATTAATGAAAAATCTACTTTTATGCATGTTTCCCTAATGAAAAACAGTGTGTGCTTCTATGCCATTAGTCTAGATGGATAGTGTGTTTCTATTGGGATCTATACTGTATATGAATTAGACTTACAACGTAAGTATCGAGTATCGAACAAAATTCGGGTATCGATCGATATCGAAGAATTCTGGTATCGAACCAGCACTACTACTTAGCTTCCAATTCAACTTTCTCAGAAGAATTGTTAAAATTAGACGGCAAGTAGTAATGTTGAACAAAGACATTGAGAACATAACAGCAGAAGAGAAGATCAGCATAGCAGTACAGAGAAGAAGGTGGAATTGGATCGGGCATGTGCTGAGAAAGAAGGACCACAACCACTGCCTGACAGCACTGACATGGACGCCGGAAGGAACAATAAAAGTTGGTTGGCCAAAAACGAACCACCGTGGAAAAAGAACGAAAATAACTGGGCTGGGCAACTTGAAGCAAAGCCAGACACAAAGCCGTTGACAGGGCGAGATGGTGGAGTCGCACAGCAGCCTTATGGGCCACAAGGCCCGAAGAGGATAGGTAAGGTAAGGTATCTTAGCTTGGATTATTTAAAGAATATTGGCGCTAAAGAAGTTATTTTATTATTATTATTATAAATAAAACATACTTTGAGCCATGAAGATGAGATACCATGCTATATAAGAACTTATGTTTACAGGACGAACCTGCTTCTATTTCACTGCTATCTCCTCCACACACCTCCACTCCCCCCCATCTCTCACTCTCCTCTCCTTAGTAATCACCAAAGGCACACTGGGTACAGAGTTTAAAAGAGACAAGTTGTACCAGTTTTCACTCGTTATCAAGGTACATGCATGGGTGTCCTAACATGGCTGTCTTGCTTTTACGTTGATTTCACCTCACCCCTGTACAGCAGGGAACAAGGAGGAGAGCAACAACACCTCTGATGCAATTTAAACTTTACACCGGAGTGCCTAAAAGTTTCCAAACGCCCGCTTCCCCAAGCACCCGACAGATCTTAGCTTTAGCCATTCGTGGAGGTGACATCATTTTCTGGATGCGTATGTAATTTATGTCACTGGGTTTGTTAGTGTATCTGCTGTGCATTAAGGGTATTTTTAATATGGTATTTACAGGAAATTTTTTGAATGAATGCTTTTTGAAAATATAAACTGACAGAGTTCTAAGATATACCGGTACTTAGCATTATGTGCTAACAAAGCCAGACACACATAACCCTCCCCCAATATTCACGTTCCATTCTCAATTGTACACTAAATCTATAGATTAAATCTTCTTGTCTGATTGGAAGCATCTCCTATGTTGACTGGAAAGGGGTGTGGTGCAGCGCTTGGCAGTAGCTCCCACGACAGCTATCTTATTGTTACAAGTTACGTTTTAATATTTCTCATGTGCGTGTATAGGGGTACAGACTTTACTTCGGACGTTTGCATTTTACTCGAAAATGATTACTGGTGCCGGACTGTTATGGTTTTTAATCGACATCCGTCTTCGCTTGCCTTGAGAACCGGCTGCAAACTTGTCAAGCAGAACGCTGTGGTCTATTCCTGGATAACACCGGACCACGAACAACTTTTGTGCAACCGCCGATGATACGCAGTGACGCAAGACGCACTTCAGCACGCGTATGTGTCAACAATGACATCTGTGGTGCGTTATTCTAGGACACAGTTGTTGTCAATTGTCGCCAATGCAACCAGGTATAGCAGATCTCCGGTGACCTGCTGTGTGAATCTTCTCCTTCATCAACTGTGCATCTTCAAGCGTTCGTCTACGAGACGTAAACACCGTGGCGGTCGTAAAGTCGCAAAACAGATCGGGACAATAATTCACTACGCAAGAGTACCGACGTTGCCACAACCAAGCCGAAATGTACCAAATTTAATAACTTTACCACTGCATAAACAGGTACAGCGCGATCAAGGCGTACGAGTATGCTACGTTAACGCACAATCGTGTCGGAACAAAACACTCGCCATTGCGGGTCATATACTTGAAAACCATCTCGATATGATGGCGATATGCGAAACGTGGTTGAAGCCTTCGAGCGACGCCAGTGTGATTACAGACATTGTACCAAATGGATATTCCATCAAGCACACGCCTTGCCCTACCGCAAAGGGGACGGTCTCGCTATTATCCATAAATCCGAAATCGTTTTACAAAAACAGGATACCGATGCGTTTCGGTCGTTTGAACACATCGAGTGCCGGTTGAAAACACCTACGTCATCCATGAGAATCGTTGTCATTTACCGCCAGCCGCCATCAGTGAAAAATGGCTTGTCAACTACTGTGTTTTTTTAAGAATGGGACTGTTTCATCGACCAGCATGCTATAAAACCTGGACCTCTGATTATCATGGGAGAATTGAACTTTCATATTGACAACGCTGCAAATGTTGATGCACAGCGACTGATCAATTCCGTAACTGCCACAGGAATGGTCTTGCATGTTCGCGGGCCAACCCACAGGAAAGGGCACACGTTGGATGTACTCATGACCCGCAGCACTGACGAACACCTTGTTCGAAATGTTACCGTTACGGACATGGGCCTTTCTGACCACTTTAGTTGATTCGCACGCGCCTATGCAAGAAAAGCATGTCCGATTACGGCAAGATGCAGCGTGGTATACCGACGACTTACTGACTGCGAAACGAAAGAAACGGCAGAGAGAAAGATCCTGGAGAAAATCCAAACTAGAAGTGCATAGACAATTGTACGCTGATCACTGCAAGAGAGTGAATGCACTACTTACCCAAACAAAATCTGCCTACTATTCCAGCGTAATCCGTGACACAGGCAAGAACCAGCAACGACTGTTCCGAATTGTAAACAGTCAACTGCATCGCAAAGTGGGAACTGTACTCCCTACCCATACGTCAGAAACTGAAATGGCGAGTATATTTTCAGACTATTTTTCTGAAAAGATCAGCAACATTTGTCATGAGTGAGCAAATGGTGACACAAATGTGGATATCAACAACATCTGCTGCACATCGGAGCTGTCTTCCTTCTCCCTACCAACGCCAGGCGAAATCAAGAATATCATCATGGATGCACCGCCTAAATCGTGCGACCTAGACTCAGTTCCTAGTGAAAGAATCGATCGATGAACTTCTGCCCATTTTGTCGCACATAGTTGTGGCATATCTGCAGTTGTCCGTTGTTCCAGATAAATACGAGACTGGCTGCATCTCGCCATTAATCAAGAAGGCTGGACTAAATCCAGAATCATTGCAGTACTACCGACCTGTATCGAATCTGGCATTTCTTTCTAAAGTAATCGAGCGCGTTGTAGCAAAACAGCTGAATCTCCACATGCAAGAGAACAACTTGCACGACCAATTTCAATCGGCATATGGCCATAATCACTCAAATGAAACGGCTCTGCTTAAAGTACACAATGGCATTCTGCCTGCAGTAGACCGTGGCTGTGATGTTGTGTTGGTTATGCGTGACTTGATCGCCGCTTTCGACACCATTGACCACGGCATTCTATTGAGCAGACTCACTCACAGATTCGGTGTCACTGGCGCTGCGCTTGAGTGGTTCAGATCTTACTTACGAATTGGAAGTGTCAAATCCCCCCAACTGCTGTGCCGTTTGGTGTACCGCAAGGCTCAGTACTCGGGCCATTGCTGTTCACTGCATATATTACACCACTTGGCGACGTCATCAATAAATTCGGCTTAGAATATATATGATGACGACACGCAACTTTGTTTCGTTTTTTCCTGGTGGAGATGGCCAACTGAACTCAATGGATCGTCTGTGCTGTTGCCTATAAGAAATTGGTGAATGGTCTCGGAACTATTTACTGAAGTTAAATGATCAGAAGACGGATGTCATGGTGTTTGGCACTAAACAGACGTTGTCACTGCTAAAGGAGATACGCATTATTGACTCGACTTTGACCTCGTCTTCAAGTGCGCGCAACCTGGGCGTGGTATTTGATCAATCCGTCAACATGACTAACCACATAAGTGCCATTTGCCGAACAGCGTATATGCACCTCCACAACAGTCGCATCAGGCGATACCTCACGACAGATGCGACTAAATCACTTGTGCATGCTTTCGTCATATTTAGATTGGACTAAGGGAACGCGTTACTGGCTGGACTACCACGTGACCACATTCACAAACTCCAGCGAATCCAAAGCATGGCAGCCATAATCATCACGTTCACACCTCGCCGTGACCACATAACTCCCGTTCTAAAAGGATTACACTGGCTGCCAATCAAATGCCGAATCGAGTTTAAAATATTCCTTTATGTGTTCAGATGTCTGAACGGGACGGCGCCGCAATATCTTGCCAACCTGTTAACCAGGCACTGTCAGGTCCTTTCGTGTGATTGGACCTCGACTATGGAATGCACTGTCCATTGCTATCAAATGCAGCAGAACTCTGTCGGCGTTCAGAAAGACACTAAAGACGCACATGTTCAAAGCTCAATACTGCTGACATTTAAAAAATTTCATTTGAGGACATTTTACTTCATATCTTACTTTTATACATATAGATATATCATTTTAAGTGCATATATCAGTATTTATTTATGTATGCGTGCGTGCGTGCATGTGTGTGGGTATGTATGTATAGGTATGCATATATGTAAATACAGTAATAACAGGGCTAATTTATAATTTATCTAATTTTATTTATTTATTTAATGAATTTTAATACAACTAACTTAATTTGTTCTACATTTATTTGAAGTTTCTTTTTTGCAGTTTGTATAAGTATACATTGAATCGCTTGATTGGATTTTATTGTACATCGCTTTGGGCATATTATGGACTTTGCGCTCTATAAATATTAAATATTATTATTATTGACTTCCATGAGAATACAAATTGTACGGTTGAACAAAAACTCCATAGCTGATGTGACAAGCAACTATTTGTGTGATCATGATAAAATCTCAGCCATTGTTTTGTATATAGGACAAAGGTTTTTTTAAGGAAAAACAAAAGTTATCTGTCTCCATTAGATAGAATTATGACACGTGGAGATCTCATTTTAGAAATTGTTATCTCAAAATAAACTATAATTGAAACTTGTGTCATAAAATGTACTTAACGTTTTGGTTATGGTTTTTCTGTTGTAGGATAACAATAGGATTTGTGAGCAAACGCATGTTGTTTGAGGTCGAACTGCAGAAAGAAGTTTCTACGCATGGGTTTGCAGGCTACGGTACTGCAACATTTGGACTGGCAGACTTTGACAATTTGTGCAGATTTTAGCAGAATATTACATAATAAGTTCTTATATAGCATATTATCCAGTTCTTAGGACTGCTCAAAGCATTTACACGTTACTCCCTGACATACCTGTTCAATCAAACACCATCTCAACTTCTTTGGGAAGTATTCAGCCAAGCTGCAATTAATGTGTGAAGATTATTTGTACACAAATATCCACCACTGTTTGTAGCTAGGTACTCATTCATACAGCTGAATGAACTGGACATAGTAGCACCGGATTCGAACCGGATATTTCAAAAACTACTAAATTAGGTAGTGAATGATTAACCATATGTTCAGGCTATGTTATATTTGAACATATATTGTAACAAATTAATCAACAAAAAGTTTTTATTTGTATAAGTTCTACATTATCTGTATATAACAGTGCACATCTTAATTGGCCATGATAATTCTACAACTTCGCCGAAATTTGTAAATAATTTATGCTTCCACAAATGTTCTAGATGTCATTATAAATGTTAATTAACGTAATAAATGATATAGTTGTTTCACAGTAAAGAATCGAAGGTACACACTATCACCATTCATGTACTCATATTTACTTGATTATAATGTTATTTTAGAATGTGTGATCTATTTTTGCATTGAGGATTCACGCTATAGTCAAAACGTCCAAAATCAATCAATTTTATGTTGTATGCTGTAACAATTTGTCGATTCTTTGCATAAACTGTAAACTTGCAAATCAGCAAGGGTTTGTATTCTGCGTTATCTATATTAATACACCATTAGTTGAAAAACACATCAACAGCCGCATGTTCTCTTGAGGCGATCCCCGTTGTTGCACAGAGTCCAGTACCATATCATCATATAATTTTGTTATCATAACAAAATAAATTATATGGGTTCCATGATTTGAGAATAGGAACTTTTCTAAACTTAGCAACTTTGACCATTTCTGATATTTCTATATCAGCAAAGCAAACTCGTATTTTGCAATGACATCTCTCTGGTGGTAAATAGTGTGCAGACCCTATATTGATTATTGTTGTATCTGTCGCGGCCAGTCTCACTTTGCACTATTTCCATTTCTTAAATGTTGATATTAAGTGTATTAAGTTACATTTCGTAAGACAAAGTAGCAGATACAGTAGACCACAACAAAAAATTAAAAAAAGTTCGAGTGATTATTCGTAGATTAGCTGAGAATATCGTGTATGTACACTGTCATGTGTTGCTGAGAACACAAAGTAGGTACACCAGTATTCTTTGAATTTTATCAAGAATGATCTCCTGGGAATTAATCATAATAATAAACATATTTTACTGCATGACATTAAAATATATATTTTATATAAAAAATACATCCAGAATTATGGAATCATGTTTTACACTGTACCAATTGTCTTAAATTTAACTTAATAAATAAAGACTTAATAAATATTCTTAATACATATTTGCTTTCATCTAGGAATTATTTTGAGAAATATGTTTGCTGTGCAAGTTGAAAGCTATTGTAAGTGAGGTATGTTGAATTTCTTATCTGCATCCAGTAGTTGTTTGGGTGGAATTAAAATACCAATTCAGTGAAATTGTAAAAAAGGCTGAAGTTAGAATCAGTGTATCTGCACAGCCAGTAGTGTTTGTATATTGAACACCATCGGGGTTTGAACCACGCCACACATAACACTCGAACAATACTACAATCAATTACATAGCTCAAAAGAGTGGTCTCTATTTTCAACTATTGTTTGAACAATCTATGTACATATGTTTCTTTCTTAAAATAGTAAAATAACTTGTTTAGTAAATTTCAAAATTACCTGTGTACTAATAATAATACTAAAATAAATCTTCCGTGGAGAATGTCCGAGACAACGAATGCCTACCTGTCTCGTAATTACAAGATAGTAGCGAACCGGAAGTGGAACGCTTTTTCAACAGTCGCATGCTGAGCAAGGAATATACGGTTGCCACTTAATTATATCAACCGTACACGTGCGGGTAGCCGGGGATCTACCAGAATTGGTGTTGGAAGCCATGGATCGTGAATTTGCTGCTGCTCTGTATTTCCACATCGGGTTAAGTTACATGGAAATTTTCGATGCTCTGGCCATCAACCACTGCATAGTGATTAGTATGAAGAGTCTTAAGCGCTCGCTGAGTCGGCAAAATCTGTTTCGACGGAGACATTACACTGACATATTGGAACTAGCCCTATTCATTAACGAGCAAATCCGTGGTTCCGGGAACCAGCATGGCTACCGGTGGGTTCACCTCAAGTGCCTGCAAGCAGGGATGCTTGCATCAAGGAAGGTGGTCTACACATTGATGCAAATTCTTGACCCTGAAGATATTGAACTGACGAAAAGGGTCGACTAAAAAGGAAACAGTATTTTACCAAAGGGTCCAATTACCTCTGGCACGTGGATTCGTACAATAAACTAAAGTCATTCGGCTTGTGTATCAACGGATGCATTGGTGGGTTTTCGAGGTATACGATAAGGCTGAATGTGTTTCATACAAGTAGCAATCCCAGGGTGATTGCTGGCTACTATCTGGATGCTGTAGGCGAGCTTGCTGGTTGTCCGCAACTAGTGCATGGAGACATGGAAACTGAAAATGGTCACGTAGCACGAATGCAGTCATTCTTATCGGGACGGGACAGTTTCCTGTACAGAGCAAGCATGCACAACCAAAGAATAGAAAGCTTTTGGTGCATCTTGAGAAAGGAGTGTGCTGTGTACCCAGTTCTGGATGGACACCCTCAGGTCTTTGAAAGACCAAAGTGATTTCACCTTTGATGTCATTGACACAAATCTGATGCAGTTCTGTTTCTCCAACTTGGTGCAAGTGATATAACGTAGTTGCGAGGCTGCTTCGCCAATGTATGGAATGTCCCACAAGTTATCTTGGCATGGGGATGGGGTATGCATCAAAGTCACTGTGAGTTGGTTGCTCCCTGCAAAGTGTGATTTGATCAATTTTGATAATTTCATTCCTGTGATCTGTAAAAATAACTATAATTGGTTTGTCCACATCTCAAATTACTGTTGAATGTGATTAAGACCTATGTGACGGGAATGAGTGTTCTGCTAAGGACACTGCTAGGGTGTGGGGGCAACATTGTGCTTTGCAAATTGTACAGAAAATCACTAGAGCCGTGTATTTGGACGTCAACAATGACATGACGTTAAACTGCTTCCGCCATTGTCGTCACTGACCGTTCTCGGGATAATTTCTGGAAGCCAAAATAAATGTCACACACAAGGGTAGACACTTTCTGTATGTTGTTGACATGTCAGGCGTCAGTAACAATACAATGTTTTATCTTGTATAATTCTTACCAAAATAATAGTTGCTTTCAGAATGACTTGGACCGCGTTGTGTCAATCTGGAACACCCATCCAATTCGCCCTAGCAAAAACGAAAACGTTCCACATGCCTGTGGTATTATATTCGATGCCTGAAGTATTTTCGACAAGAAACTACACGAGAGCAGTGGACCAGAGAGACGTCGATATTTGCAGAACGGAATGCATCTTCCGGGGTGAATGTGATCAGGACATGTTTGAACTACTGTTAATGTACATGGTGGAATATGGACTTGCACCACCAACAAACGCACAGGAAAGAGTTGACTTACATTACACTCTGAGGGTTCTAGTTCCGCATGATTTGATTGGGTAACTCCATCCTGATGACGCAGTCGAAATTTAGTTATATGCCCCGTTCTTTTAAAGGACACACGTTGGAGTTGCAGGGCACATGCTCAATGAGGTGGACAGAAGAAAATAAATTGTTCTAGTTGCTAGTGGTGAAGGAACTCTATGAATTAAAGGAAGCTGACATTGGGATGACGTTGTCTGTAATCTCAAACAACTATGTTGGTTATTAACATTTATAATTCTTATCATAGGAGTATCATGTTTGTTTGTTGATCCACTGCAAACATTGACACCAGACAAAGATGTCTCTATTTCTGGTTAATTGGTTACAGGAAATCCATGGAGAATGGCATGATTCGTTAGGGTGCTTACTTGAACAAAGTCTGGGGCTTATCCAGAATACTGAACCAGAGCTTCGATCTGAAATTGTCCTCCTTGTTAATAAATACTATTTGACCTTCAACTGTTGCCTCCTCCTGAATTGCACACTGCCAAGTATTTCGTGAATATCATTTTCGTCTGTCGTGTGTGTGTGCGTGTGTGTACAAGATATACAATGGGGTGTGGTGTTTAAGAGATACACACCACCATATATTAAACAATGTAACGTAATGCATTGCAATTAGGGTAATTGATGGGGATGCACTCACTTTCTAAATATCTGTATCATTCTCCGCATAAATACATGTATGTATGTATATATATATATATTTCACATTCATAGTTCGATAAAGAACTTATTTGAGACCAGATTGTTTTGAAGCAACGAAGCAATGCCAGATAATGGCACTGAGACAAACGCTGAAACACGACAATTTAGTGCTGTAGAGACGCAGTGTACTCGTCGTGGTTCAGTGTTTGCTGAATGCAGTTATCTGCCCTTGCTTCGTTTCCCTTCAATAAAGTCTCTGAATAATTGTGTGAGATGCCAACAGCCTTACCAAAACATACGTTTATATTTGTTTATAACAGTGAATACGTGTTTTGGGAAGAACGCCCTTGTGACAAGGATGTGTTTGACCTCTGGTTCATAAAACGATAGAAGACGGCGCATCTAATTTATAACTTCAGGGTTCCATATCTTTGAAAATCCTATCCCCGTAGGTTTACCGAATGACAATAGTTCAACATTGAATTCCAAGATTATTCATCGTATTCATGGCGATCAATTGTCAATGTCAAAATCATATCGTCGACGGCTACTAACAATAACTACTCATTATTCAGGATGCGTCTTAAAATCAGAGTAACATAATCACGTCAATACAAGGTCATGGAGACGGTATGAATACCAAAGTGGACTCCACCACCTAATCATGGAGTCTCCATTATTCGCACATGATTCACACCCAACTCACAATGAAAGGGTCAACCATAGTCACCAGACGGCGCTCGGTAATATTTATTGACACTCTTTAACAAAGCAATTTCAAAATCATTAAGTTATTTCTGAACTTCTAGTCCTCCGCCTGATTCTACGTGTTCTATGATATTCAGAGAATTATAGTAAATGTCAGTGCACATAATCAGCACATCGTTACCATGGCTTGAACTGTTGGAAAGCTTTGTTAACCACCCTAATATTTGAAGTGGGAATTATCAATCTGGGAATCATTTCTTTGGCCATACTTTTATAATTTATGCACAAAAATACACAATTCTAACAAAACAAATGATCACCGACGAACCTTTAGCGAGCGTAGCACTTTTCTCGGTACAGCCTCGTGGCCAACCTGTGGTTACTTACTTCAAACTAATGGTTGCTCGCCAGCACAACTGCCACCATATTATTTATACCGTAACGTGGACACTGATAAGAAAATCTGATGACAAAAGCAGTTATTCGCAACTTGAAATTATTCTCATTTAAAATAATAGAATATTCCAACTTCCTGAAATCATTAATATTATAAAATGTTTGAATTATATGTTTCTATAGTAATTAAACGCGATCAACCTATATCTTAATCGGCATTCCTGAGTGTGCTTCTTGGGTATTCATAGTGGTGGTTCACAAAGGGGAAGAATGACATAGTCTACCACCTATTTCTTCGGGTTCTGGATGGGCTAATCTCTCTTCCACTGCCGGTAAACGTAGGCTAGAACAACCAACTAATTACTGACTGGAGAATTACCCAACCCACAAGACTGGATCGAATCGTCACCAATTAGGAATCATTCACAACATACACTTTAAAACACGTTATACACGGAAATAACAAATACTATTTGGCATTATTTTTTCTTATCCAGCTTAACACATCAACGTTATATTATTTTAAATAACAATGTTCATCTCAACTGAAACTTTCCATAATTTTCAATTTATGCAAATATAGTGGGTAAACATAAATTGTCATATTATTCCCGTCTGAAGCATGTGTGTTCTACTGAATCTTGACGAGATGTTTAGCTGCATTTTACACATAAAGTCAATGCCTTCCACATGTGTGGATTCACATCGAAAACAAGAGTACGTAGAATATCACTATCCACTGCAATGCTCAAAGGAAATGCATCCAATGACTCAAATGTAATTCATACCCCGGAGTAAAATTTGCCGAGATTGAGTATTGCCTAGTTACCTAGACCACGTCGATGACCCATATACTGCTTTCTAGCACCCCGTCGAATTCAGATCTGAATTCCGTGAAGTTATCATATAAACTGGCTAGTTCGAGTATACAACCGCATGTATGCCCGATCGGCCTACGAGCCAAACCTTTCATGGGACTTAGCTGCACTGTAACTGTTGGAACTGTGAGCAGATCAGAGCCAGTGCAGTGGCGAAGAAAGAGACGCAAACGTTTGCTGTTGAGCTCTTTGAAGTATCTTTTCAGATGTCTTGAGACGTCAGTTGCACTGGCATCTGCAAACTGCGGAAACTGAAGCATCTGTACCACTTTTCTATTTGTTGGAATTAAAGTGTTATAAATGTCGTCCAACTGTTCCCTGTTGATTCCAGCTGTTTGCAAGACATCCCATCCCGTCAACAGGCACACACGAACATTGGTGTTTGCACTATTTCTTTGTGTGTGATCTCGAGAAGAACAGATTTTATATTGCCAGCATTGACCAGGGATCGGCAGTCATGACTGCCAGGTGCGTCAAGCAGTTCGTCCGTTTCGACGTCTGCCGTTTCGACGTTTGAAGTCGCAGGTGGCGTTTTGGAACATTTCTTTGTCTGGCACAGACACAAAATCATAAAAATCTTCCATCAAGTCATGCGCCTCCAAACCTCCGTCGTGAAAGGTGGAATGGCGCATGAATTCCTTACACAATTGTACCGGCCAATACCTTGCATGCCTCCAGCCATATTCGAGTAATCTGCCAGCTGCGCGCCATTCCTCCCGTCCAAAATCGTGGCGTAGGCTTGGAACCTTTACATCCCTACCAACGGTACATTTGTTATAGAACTCAGTCCAGAATTTGGAAATAACATAATATCTGAATACACCGCCCGTGTCTTCTGCTTGTTCTTTATTCCCGTCAGGTATGATTCGCACTATGGTCAGCTCCTTGTCCACCAAAGTCGGATCGTTAAAGTAGCTGCATAGCTCTTGGAAGGCCACTGACCCCCGGGGTTTGTGTAGTTCAACATGCATAGGAGATGCAGGAGGTGGAGTTAAAGGAACAGTATCGTCTTGGTCCTCGATTTCTACTGCTCCTGTTCTGAAGAAAATTTCAGTTTCTGATTCGACTACGTGCCGTGATGTGTTACCGTCATATAAATCAGGCAGATCATTCCGGTCCTGTTCGTCTGCTACGTCTTCCGGCTCACTCACGGCTGATGACACCGTTCTTTGTGGCAAGTTCCCGATTCCTCGACTGAATCGCCTGTTAAGCCGGGAGCATGTTTGCTGCCCTGGTTTATGATTAGAGGATCTTCCAATGATTCAGTCGGCTCACTCTTAGCTTCGCCATCTTTCAGTTTTGTTGCCAAGTGAAATCTTAGCATAGCGATACCAGTGTTTTCGGAAAATCTCTCCCACAGTTTCGTTCGAAGTAGAAGGTTCCTCAGAAACATTTCTCAGATCGATCTCAAATTAATCAATGCCACCAAGGGGAGACTTGTCTCCCGGAAAAACAGCGACTTTGCCATATCCATGATGTCGTCTTTTTGGCTCCTTTTCGAACATCTTTTCTTCGGGTGCTCCCTCCTCGCCTCTTGTTTGAATATTTGGCGCGACAAATCGAAGTTTAACCATCCGATTTAAATTTTCCTTGTATTCTTTTTGGCATTAGCAATACCTATCAATTAACATTTCTTGGTTTTTGCGGATTGTTTGCTGTCGTCCGAGTTATCACTTTCTCCACCTATCTTCAGACGCAGTTTGTTTCGCATTGAATTCAGTAAGCGTTCCTTTGTTGATTTGTTTTGGTTCTGCCCAGGTATAATACCTTTGCAAAATTGTTACACGGCAAACCTGTCTCCAACACTTTGCAGATAACTAGACAGCAAACCTCAAATACGAATTGGTCAATCTGAATAAAGAAAACAAAAACAGACAACAATGTCAATAATAATTACTTGTATGTAGTTCCAGGGTCATTGCTTTATCGTAGTTGTTTCCATTGAGTACTAGTCATGCTGATGTCCAATACCTAACGAGATATTTCATTTTCCTTCAAAGATTTTCCAATCGTCAACACTCTTATTTCATAATTAGACATGTTCTCAAGTGTTTTCCACGGGGCTAATTTGACTATTGCGATAGTATTGCAATAACTCTTTTACTATGGCGGTAGTTCCATGACTACTGCCATAGTAATGCGATAGTCATAGTATCATAGAAGTTTAAAACAATAGACACATTTAGCTCTTCGTGATCTGAGAGGGACATTTACGGTAAAAGCCAACTTTAAAAGGTTAAAAAGGATATCTTTCACTGTGACGTGGAGCAAGGGGTGCACCCCCTGGATCGGCCCCTGCGGACACTTTTGGCATCCAAAATGGGCACCTTCAGTCACAAGGGGTGCAAACCCCCTGACCCACCTAGATCCGCTGTTAATATGAATTATGGGGAGGGTTAATTCAAGATATCAATTGATGTCGATGCACTTCCTGGATAATCTATTAATGTTACAAATACTTAAGAATGAATTCCAGTGTGGTAATGCACTCACCTTATCTTCTTCCATTTTCTGTATTTGTTCTTCGGTAACACCCCGATTTCTAAAGAATTTCCTATGCCATGCCTCCATTTCTGAAAATAAAACTTTTTTTCAATAAAACTAATTGTAGCAAATAAAGACATGGAGAATGATGTCCATCGATATTTCTGAGATATGATTTGTTTTCGTATACCTCAAATCCTGTCACAAGACTTTCTGCTTTACAAACTGTCAACCAGTCATACAGCCGTTAATATATATATATATATTATACACAAACAATTACACGTTGCAATGTCTGCAATAACTGAATAGAACACTACATAAAAGTCATTTATTGGTGATGATCTACCAAACCTAACTATTAGAGCTACTGCCACGTGGATATATTTTTATATATTTGTAATAAATGTTATGTGAGATATCTTGGAACACTCTTATATAATTATTAAAGACGCTACACCGTAATGCCCCTGTTATTTATATATTTTACAAATATTAATGCAACAATGGTAGAATACACGATCCCACAGTCTGACCAGCAATTTTGTCACGTGATTTAATTTGATTGTAAGCAGGGACATAACTATTACTTTGATGACACAAGTATCAAATTTGCGAGCGCGCGTACAAAGAAGCGTTGTGTAACGAGACATCAATTATCGTTTTTCCTATAAATCGTTAAGGATAAAAGCATAGCTACTTACACAAAATATCAAAGTGTGTATTGATTATATATGCTTTATCACATCGTAACATCACGTTTAAGAATATCCATAGCATCGTAGTTGTTAACCCTAAATCTTGCACGGTCTCGGACATGACATTGGTAGACGGCGGACTGTTCACTTGTTTTAATCCCCTCAAGTCAAACGGACACTCTCTCAGCGGAGGGTGCGTACGCACCCATCGCAAACCCACCCAGCCTACGAGCCTGGTATCTCGCTACCTATGCACAGGTCTAATGGTATCAGCTCAATATTTAAACAGGCCCGAATTCTCAACACTGGCACCGCAAGATACGAACAGTTTATGTAGATAGCTGATGTAGAGCGTCAGACTCTTAATTTAGATTACAAAATAAACAAACCGACATTGACCACGTGTCCAAGTGGAAGGTAGGCTAATTTACAGACGTTATTTTGCTTGATGGCGATCGAGAAATGTGATTTTGTCCCAAGAGTAAGTTTGTAGTCCTGCCTGGCAGAAAACCTCAATCATACGTACGCAAACCCGTAAGAGCGCGCTAGCGCACACTTGCGCACGCATTCATATGCTCACAAGCACACACGGGTTTAGACGCCCTTTTAATGCTTCTAGGGAAGAATTCTTCTACAACATGCTCTCATGGATAAGCATTTCAGAGAAGGATGATGTAGGTGGACAAGTGATGGATGGATTGACGGAAATGAGGGGTGTGGGTGGCGAATGAACGAGTGATCAGAAAAGACAATGTTCGAAAAAGGCAAGATTCTAAAAAGGCAAGATTATCGGTTCAATTGACTGTGTATATATGGAAATGGCATTATGCAGGAATGCTCTTTTATATCTTTCTGTTCTTGCATATACTGATCTAAGGCGCTTCTCTGAGACCAGGGGCTGGAGCAGGTGATTCATGGCATGAGATTCATCATTCATGATTGTTATTGCTGTTTGATTTGTTATTGTACGGCTGTTCTAAGAAGGAAGGAGATGAGCCCATAACGAAATTACTTTGGGCTTCAAACGTGCGCTCACATGCGATATTTTTGTAACGTAAATATGCGTGGGATGATGTTGAATGATGGCAATAACACATGAGGCATCAAAATTAAGCAAAAATTTTGTTATAACGACGAAGTCGAGGTGTGCCCAGATACTAGACGAGTGCCACTGACGGTGAACGGGAAATGTAACTTAAGCGTGGTGAAAAAATAAGTTGGAAAAACAATAGAATGTCGATCTTACCAATGCTGATAGATCGATTGAGTTTAGTTTCGTAGTGGTGGTACTTCCAGCGAGTTCCGCTGAATGTGGAAGAGGCTTCAGCACAGTGAAACGAGTGATGAGTTCAAGACCGAGTTTCGAACCGCATGAAGCCATCCACAGTGTCAGCTATCATCACCATCCAGCTGCATTCGCCCGACATGGCTGACTTCAAACCCACATCAGCTATCTACCTGTGGAATACATCCGGCGCGAGGATGCCCAATTTCTAATCCGAGTTGGATTCGGACAGTGAGTCACTGTCCGAGTCCAGCTCGGATTCAGTTGGAGTCACTGTCAGTGACTCGAGCAAGTGTTTCACGGACAATCCCGCTGCTCCTGCCGATGATGGCAACAGTTCTGGGTAGTCCCCGCTGACATTCGTTTTGCGGTGTTTGTTGTAATTTGCAACATTTATGTTTTTCTTTCAACAATAAACTGTTGCCTATGTTGTCATTTTATATTCGTTAGTTCAATAATCTGAATATCGGAAATTAATATGCTGGACATATTTGGCATGAACTGGTATGCTAAAAATTGTCATGCGATACAGCAGCACAGATGCTTTACTCGTGTAATTATGTTAATATTTGGGCCACCAACTTTTTTGTGGGTGACCACAAACTTTTGAAAGTTGAAGGTCCGACTGACCACCAACTTTTCAGCTAAGGTGCAGAACCCTGGATGTACGTGAACAGTTTTTGTGTTAATTGAAACGAGGCTGAATGCTTCCCAGAGAAATCGAGATATTGTTCGATTGAACAGGTCTGTGAGGAAATAAAGTGCTTTGAGCAGTCCTAAGTAAGGACTGGATACTGCGCCCTGTATCAAGAAAACCCAAATAATTACCAATTAGACAATTCCGCAGTAGTGTACGTTCTATTAATTCATTCTTCTTCCCTAACATACCATGTAACATCAGCCATGATTGGCCCAAATCTAAATTGCTATAACTGGAATGGCAACAAGGTGATTGTATAACGGCCTCGACTAACTGCCACATTTCAGTTAGCGCCCCTGGTGTGCAAGGATGCCGGTATTCATAAACTACAAATTTCACCATCAGTGAATTGTTTCACAGTTCAGTGGGTTAAATTTATTGAGGAGGAGGTTTTAAGTAAGAAGTACACACACGCACACACACAAACACGCAAACGCACACGCAAACACACACACATATATATATATATTCGTTAGGCAAAGTCCTATTAGTTAAGTCCTATGCGCCGAGGTGACCACGTGACCGGTCCTGTGTTTTTGTGCATGCGCTAACTAACTCCTTCAATGTCACCCACCTAAGTGGTGGTCACCGACAATCACAACCTTTGTTCGCCAACCTCATACAGTTTTCTGAACATACGTGTCGCCTACCTGTAAAACATTATCATATCTTACTTTTGAGCACCGTGACACTGACTGCAGATTAGGCTATAATGTGGAAATGATTTAGCCAATGATGTCCGTCACGTGATTAGTTCATATTCGTTTTCCCAACGATGCTGCAGAAACGTCTTGCTCGTCTATTCTGTTTGATCTGCTCAGTGCAGACACGATTAACCAAATACATATTGTGACACCTTTCTGGATATCCCACTATCAAAACATGTTGCGTTAATTTGAGTATTCTGCATGATGTCCGTCACGAAATATGTGAAGATTAAATTAGCTTTTTTAGGACAAACTGGTTGGAAACGGTCAAATAGCAATATGAGTCAAATACCAACGTATTACTGAAGGTCATTACATTGTAGACGTGTGCATCTAACGCCGCGTCAACTATTGTGTTGCGTTTGCCCATTAAAAATGTTATGAATCATTAATTATAAACAACCTTGTTTCATTGTAACCATGCATATTGTCAACAATTAATGCTGCAATGCTACGTTATGCAATAACATGTGTCATTTTGGTGCAGTTCCAGCGAAACGCTTTTGAAATGTAGCTAGAAATAAAAAACAACTGATACTTTATTTCACTGTGAACAATACGTATGATGTCCGTTTACCTGGTATATGGTCCGTTTTGCAATTGCCAGCATTTTGGTGATTGGCGTGCCAATAGTATACACTGAATCAAACCAAACCAGAGAGTGAGCCTGAATTTCCTTTGTGGCTGGCCTATATAGCCCCTATCACTCCTTTACATATTCCTCCGCGTTGGTCTCAGCTTGATCACTAGGGAAACTCCAGGCCTATCTACCAGAGGGCGCTACTATTTGCACCTTTACTACTATCAATATTGCATCGCTGCCTCACACAAAATTAATGTATGCGCCCCTGTCACATACACCTTTCTGTGCAACGCAACGATACAAGACCAATGTTGATTGAAACAGGCCAACTTAATGACATTTATTCACTAACACATATTAAACAACACCACATATACATAAAAACCACACCATATATACATACATCAATACACAGCAAGCATGCCGGCCCCAACAGCATTGTTAAGCAATACCTACAATTTCTAAGCATATAACTTCCGAGACATCTACTTACTAACATGACTAATTACATGACTGCACTATATTTACCACAACCACCGTAACGGTAACGGTGGGGGTCACTCCGCCACCAGGTTACCCAACATCCAATGTAACCGACCCCCACCTACCTCTATACCAAAACCTACCTAACCTCCTAACTAATAACTCTGCCCCTGTCAGAGTTACCCTTCTACCTAACTTCCTGCAAACCAAGATACAACCAAGAACTCCGCCCCTGACAGAGCCCCCAATCAATATCCTGTATCTGCAAGAATCTGGATCCTGACCCAGCACCCCCAAAATATCACCAAGGGCCCCGCCCCTGACAGAGCCCCCAATATCCATTCTGGAACACTTGAATCAGAATCCCGATCACCTAGCCTTCATTACTCCTTCACTTACTTAACTACCTTGCTACATGCGACCTGCTTTTAGTCACACATAACGAATACCAATATATATCGCAATATAACACCGAGTGCTCCGCCCCTGACAGAACCCTCAATGTATAACACGAACCCTGACCATAGACTAGCCTGCCCAAAACCTTTACCAACCTAACCACATTGCTACCTGTGTTATGCTATACGTACACATACCTAACTTATGACAAAGCTTGGCAGAACCCTCCATAGACTTGGAACTAAGTTATACCTTCTTCATGTTATACGGATATATTTCTTGATTTCTAATTTGCGCATCAGACTCTCCCTGCAGCGCTGCTGACGTTGCAGCCCCGATTCTGAAAACTGTGCTACTGAGGCTACAGAATACCAGCAGACGTCTGAACAATCCATCAAAACTCTCTTCGCAACATAGACCTCCCGTCTGTATGTGCGAAGAACGTACCCAGCGTTACCCCTCTAACTTGTTGAAACTCACCGACTATCTTAGCTATGTGAATGGAAGTGCCGAGAAGACACTCCCCGTCAATCTGCACATACTGGGGACCTTGTCTGCCACTATTCTTAAAATGCCTGAAAGAAACTGTTATTATTTCACCACTGACTGTAACGTCCTGGACCTGTATACAACCTTGCTAGAACAAGGGACCATCTCCCCTACCCATAAGTATGCTTTGAAAGCTAGAACCACCATGGCTCGCATCATCAGACCTTGATAATGCGAAGTAATTACCGAAGGCATCGCGTTAACTAGCTGGATGAGTATTGGCAAAGTTACAGGCAATCTCACATCTGGCACTGCTCTTAAGTTCTGAGCCCCTGTCAAGAGTTTAGATATAATGAAATTCTTTCCAGGGTCCTGGACACCATTGATCTTATGAAAATATGAAATGGCTGACACAGTGGATACGATAGATGCTGGGGCGAAACCGGTGTTATGCAAATGCGCTATGGAGACCATTATAATTGGGACCAAAATTGGCAAAATGGGTCCTCCCATATTGTACCCTGGATGACGGAGCTCATGGTGCTTGCAATAATACCTCTACAGTGTCCTGAAGGCCGCTGGGGAGATGTGGAATGGCAATGTGGTCGGCTCGTGATTGGCCCATGGTGCCAGCTTGTGAAATTCGTCGATCTGTATCTATTGACTGGCACGATCCCACCATGCCTTCTACATTTGGCCATGGAGGGTCCACTATGGCAGTTCCCTGCGCCATATCCGATGACGGACCCGCCACCTGCTGCCGACGAAGCAGACCCAGGCATCGGTTGACTTGCCGTCGCCGGCATAGTCCTTCACCTCCCGCAGTTCCCGACAGAGCTGCTCTGTCGCATCGAGACGACTCTCAACGTTCGTTTCCCAGCGTCGACAAGCAGCACCCACAGCAGATGCTGTTGTCAGTCTAGGCGCAGGGTCTACTTGAACTGCTGCTGGCACGTCTTGAATCTGTGGGGGATGACCACTTGCTGCCGCCCTGGCACGCTGCCGGACAGACTGCCTCACCGGCGCCATTCTACAATATGATGGGTGGTGTTATATTTCAATAGGAAACAAATACAACATTTCTATCCATACGGACCACCCGGTCCTTTACATGGAGTCCACATATCCGAACAATGTCACTTATCGATTGATATCACCAAGTTTTCCATCTCACTACACCCTTAAGACACCTATGATAGGTAAAAACCATTATATTCACTCACCCCCGCCATCGCACGTACTGTGTCAGATAAATGCAGCTTATTGAAACCCATTACCCTACTTATCAACTTATTAAGACATAAACATCCAATGTTGCTCCTCACAACCAATTACCAATCATTATCCGTAACGGATTACCAACCATTAACCGTAACGGTCCCAGCAAGGACAACTGGGCGCAACACCTAGCATTGCTAACTTAGCCATTATCATCCCGAACGATTGCACACTTACTGTATCCAGTAAGGACGACCAGTCGTAGTGAACCCCCAACGCATACATCTCACACTTACTGTACCCAGTAAGGACGACCAGTCGTAGTGAATCCCCAACGCATACATCTCACACTTACTGTAACAAGGACGACTGGTCGTAAACGTCTAACTTTACTATTGTAGACTGCATCACCAACTATTACACACTTACTGTAACAAGTAAGGACGACTGGTCGTAAACGTCTAACTTTACTATTGTAGACTGCATCACCAACTATTACACAGTTACTGTAACAAGTAAGGACGACTGGTCGTAAACGTCTAACTTTACTATTGTAGACTGCATCACCAACTATTACACACTTACTGTAACAAGTAAGGACGACTGGTCGTAAACGTCTAACTTTACTATTGTAGACTGCATCACCAACTATTACACACTTACTGTAACAAGTAAGGACGACTGGTCGTAAACGTCTAACTTTACTATTGTAGACTGCATCACCAACTATTATACAGTTACTGTAACAAGTAAGGACGACTGGTCGTAAACGTCTAACTTTACTATTGTAGACTGCATCACCAACTATTACACACTTACTGTTCCCAGTAAGGACGACCAGTCGTAGCCAACCCCCAAACGCATACATTTCACACTTACTGTAACAAGTAAGGACGACTGGTCGTAAACGTCTAACTTTACTATTGCAGACTGCATCACCAACCATTACACACTTACTGTTCCCAGTAAGGACGACCAGTCGTAGCCAACCCCAAACATTTCACACTTACTGTAACAAGTAAGGACAACTGGTCGTAAACGTCTAACTTTACTATTGTAGACTGCATCGCCAACTATTACACACTTACTGTTCCCAGTAAGGACGACCAGTCGTAATTCCCACTCACTCACGTTCTGATCACACTTACTGTTGCCAGTAAGGACGACTGATCGTAGATACTGAACATTACTGTTTTGCCAGCATCACTGCCAACAAATATCCCACACTATATCACGTAAGTACGCCTATTCGGTATATTATCCAAGTAACCATTACGAATCCATAACATCAGCATCAACCTTTGAAGTTTCACATTCACTCACTTACCACTGTGTCGATACTGTTAGTCTGCGACCCAACACACTTACATCTTAATGCTCTTCACTGCCATAAAACTGCTCCCCTAACACTGCGTCATAGCTTGTAATTACCGAGATCGTTGAAGTGAACTCCATATGGCCGAACAATTTCATGCCGCGAGTTCCACAACCTTTTGTGCTTCCAAAAGCTAATCTTACCTGTGTCACACACTGCCTTAAAAAATTCATTAATTTCCACTACACGCCTAGCTCCTTCCTCGCTTGAAATGTGGCGATATGGTTTACGTATCACCACGCGCTCAACCCCTCTTCTAATCAAATCCTGGGCAACCTCGTACAGTAGGTATGTGGACAAGAATTTCAAGCTTGACCAATGTCTAAACAAATAACACTGATGAAAAGAGCTTTAAAACCATAAACGATGATACCAAAATCACTTAATTATGTTGAATATTAATGGAGTTATTGATTTTTTGTTTGTTTGTTTTTGTTTCAGGAATCGGCCTTTGTTTTAGTCCTACTAAATACATACATTTGCTTTACAGCTGTGTGACTGAAAATGTGACTTTTTCCTAAAAAAACATGTCACTTCCTTAATAACAAAGATATCTTCATAAAATTTTGACTGAAGATATAGGGTAATGATTTCTTTCAAAAGATCTAATCAAAACCAACAAATATCCCATTACTATATCACGTAAGTACGTCTATTCATTATATTATCCAAGTAACCATTACGAATCTATAACATCAGCATCAACATTTGAAGTTTCACATTCACTCACTTACCACTGTGTCGATACTGTTAGTCGGCGACCCAACACACTTACATCTTAATGCTCTTCACTGCCATAAAAACTGCTCCCCTAACACTGCGCCATAGCTTGTAATTACCGAGATCGTTGAAGTGAACTCCATCTGGCCGAAACATTTCATGCCGCGAGTTCCACAACCCTTTGTGCTTCCAAAAGTTAATCTTACCGGTGTCACACACTGCCTTAAGAAAATCATTAATTTCCACTACACGCCTAGCTCCTTCCTCGCTTGAAATGTGGCGATATGTTTTACGTTTCACCACCTGGCATATTACCACGCGCTCAACCCCTCTTCTAACCAAATCCTGGGCAACCTCGTACAGCCGCATCCCTACTTTCAATAACTGGTGTCCTGCCGCACTGTCTATGTCGTTACCCCCTACACTCATGACCACAATCCTCGCCAAACCTCTATGGCTACCCACCGAACTTACCGAACCGCCCCGATAACCCGCAAAACTGATGCGGCAATTATTACCCGCGAGCGGCGACCACGGAAGAAAAAAAACGAACCGTCTCGGACTCGACAAACTTCTGTAACCAGAATACGTGGCTATCGCCAATCACTAATGCTAACGCCTTACTTTCCGTGCCACTATCCATCATACGCTTACCGTAACCAAATAAATTATACTTAGCTTCGCACAGTTCCTCGCTCGACCCACGACGACGGGTACATTGTAATGCCAATAGCCCACGCTGGCGCAAATGGCGTCACCACGCTGTCCCCGTGTTGGAACTCCGGTACCCGGACTCCTTCGTACCTTCCTCCACTCCGCTAATACCCCGCCTACACACACTAACTCACACGATTAGCACAAAACAAAGATACTAAATATAACTAAATCGACATAAAAACAGAACACAGCATTTTGGTGATTGGCGTGCCAATAGTATACACCGAATCAAACCAAACCAGAGAGTGAGCCTGAACTTCCTTTGTGGCTGGCCTATATAGCCCCTATCACTCCTTTACATATTCCTCCGCGTTGGTCTCAGCTTGATCACTAGGGAAACTCCAGGCCTATCTACCAGAGGGCGCTACTATTTGCAACTTTACTACTATCAATATTGCATCGCTGCCTCACACAAAATTAATGTATGTATATACTCTTAACACGAACATTGCAAAGAACTATCGGCCAATTACACCAAGTTCTATACACACGAAGGTGGTAGAGCCACTGATTGTACCACATACCAATATATCTGATAACCAGTTTGGTTTCCGGGAGAACAGAGATACAACATTTGCATGTAATTTACTGAACGATATTACATTCTATATTAAATCGCAAAACAGCCCAGTGTTCGTAGCCGCCCTTGATGCTAACAAATGTTTCGATTCTATATGTCACGTGTTCTTGTTTTTAAAGCAAATTCGTGTTCTACCCGTACACCAGTGGCAACCGGTACAACAAGCTGACGGCTATGGTCAACTGGATTGGTTCCTATAGTAAATCGTTTTGTGTAACTCGTGGTACTCGACAAGGGAGCATCCTCTCGCCATATCTGTTTAACATTTATCAATCTACTTTTACTAGACTTGAATGACTGTGATGCAGGCGTCAGAATAGGTGATGCACTGTTCAATTATGCCTTATGCCGACGATATTACCCTGTTCTCTACAAAAGTCAACAAAACCTAATCATCGATATGTGTGTTGCATTGTGTAAACGATGGCGATTCCAATTTGGGGTCGAAAAATCGAAATGTATGATTGTTGGTAAATGTCCCTTGTACTACGAATCACAGTGGAGGGTTAGTGACAATTGTTTAAGGAAGAATCATTCGATACACCCGTCAATGTGTTTAATCGTGGTGGTAATAACACCAGCCATGCCAACAATAGCTTAAAGGGGTTCTTGAGAATTTTAATTTCTTTGAAATGCACGCAATTATTAGGTAATCCTGTTAATATGATTATTTCATGTAATTCTATGCCTTTATTTCATTAGAATTATGTTTTATTAATCACTAATGACCCTGACAATATATCGAAAAATAACTCCGCATACGCGGAGTTTCTACTTTTGGCCCACCTTCACGATCCGTATAAGGCATGCTCATGAATATTCGGGACTGTCCGTCAGACTTCGATTAGCTACACCGAGTTAATAGATGCAAGAAATACGTCATCGATTAGCTACACCGAGTTAATAGATGCAAGAAATACGTCATCAACATGTGTGTATAACTGTCTCAATTTGGGACGTAAAAGAACGACTGAGGACGACAAGCACCCTGGCAGTGACCACCCTCAGTGCCAGCATAGAAAGGTCGGCTTGGCGATAATGTTCTGAAAAGGCTGACTAGTTGAATGAGACCTCGTAAGATCATAACATTGTAACCACAAAATATACAGTCTAGTCAGTTAATAGAACGTTGCCGAGTGCTGGAAACAACTAGAACTATATGGATTAGCCACCGCCAAGCGAATGAGTCCTGACCGATATAATTATAAACATGAAACGTGGGCCAGCAGCTGTTTATGTCACAAATTCAGCAAATAAAAAAAGGAAAATATATGGACTAAACGGAGAATGAACATAGCGACAGTTCATGACAGACGGTTTGATTTAAAAGAAAAAACAACAACACCTCTCCATGCACGAAGCCGCCGATGGCGACGCCGATGTCATATTGAATGATTGGCATTGTTTTTGTTGGAATATAAAAACTATGGTACTATCATGTTCTTTTTTCACTAGGAACATCTGGCTATACATTTTTTGAAGTAAAGTTTTAATGAAACGTTTAGATAATATAAATTTACTGAAGCCGAGAAACATTCAATAATGAAACCATTTTATTTGCACCATAAATCCAGCTGCTATTTCCGTAAGCTAAATAAATACACTATACATCACTAAAGTAACTTACGGTATTAAAATAGGATAGGTGGTTACGTACTTTCCTATCTACGTAAGGTTTACCTTTAGTTAGAAAAAAGTAGATCTATAAAGAACATAATATTATTATCGACAAAATATTAAAATATATTGCATCAGTATAACACATAAATAAAACATTTATTTTGTACTGGGAGTGCAATAATTATTTGTTTTGTTCATCATTTAGAATAAAATATATTGAATTTGTTTCTGTCGAACTCCTGTTTCGATAACAAATAAAATGGCCATTTTATGATGGAAATAAAGTTATAAAATTACAAAACTTTTAAGTAACGCATATTTTAAAACACTGTTTTCACTCATCATTGGTGTATCTAGTTCAAGAACATCCATGAAACATTTTGAATGTCGTGGAACATTTATATTTTATGAATTTTCAAAAGTATTGTAAAAGCAATTTTGTCGACACCTTTTTATACACTACTCCCAGTATAGTTCACTTAACACAAACTTGTTTCAACAAATGTTGAAGAATATGCTGTAGAACACAATCCAAACATGATGAGCACAAGAAAGCGTAAATTTTATTATGTACTCCTATTTTGCAACATAATGACAGGATGATTTGCATTTGGATGCACAAATGGGTCGATTGCACAAATCCATTTGAAACGTGGATATGTACATATTCCGAGGAGAAGCCACACGAAATTAATGTGGCAGAACAAAGTCAGACAACTTCTTCACTACTGTGTCAGTTAACATATTGTCCTATTAACAGCACTGCTATGCATTTTGATACACAAAGTTATCAAACTCGAAGTGAGGTACAACTTCCCAGTAGATGTCGCACATAACAGAATGGGGCAGAACAAAGTCAGACATCATCTTATGTCAGGTGACCCATTGTCCAATTAATGGCACTGTTAAGTAGAGCTCTTCAATTTCCTCTTTCCATCAGCTCAGCTATTTGCAATGTTCCTGCAAATAAACAAAGTTGAATTTGGGAAACTGAGCTTAACTATGAGTTAACTAACACTGTGCAGATTAATTCAATTTAGATATTGGCTTATGAGACTTATCACCTAGTGTACAGCTGGCTAAATGAAAAAGAAATACAAGAGAACCTTG
The DNA here is from genome assembly GCA_020002185.1 of Paraescarpia echinospica. Taxonomy (NCBI): domain Eukaryota; kingdom Metazoa; phylum Annelida; class Polychaeta; order Sabellida; family Siboglinidae; genus Paraescarpia; species Paraescarpia echinospica. The sequence goes on along the minus strand of CM034532.1, from coordinate 6,595,548 downwards.
TTATGTTGATTCAGTCAGACTAAAATCCCAATCCATTACCTTGGCCAACTTTTAATTTGCTTCTACATAATTACCTGTATGCATTGGTCATATACAGTGCACTCCAGATAACTCGAACTCACATAAGTGAATTTTCGCTAAGTTAAGTCAAACTTTTCCTCGGTCCAGGGCAAAGGTTCCAATAAGGGGACCTTCTGATAACTTTCTAGTTATCAGAAATTCCATTTATCAGTATTGTCATTGGTCCCTGCAAGTTCGACCTTATCCAGAGTGCACTGTATATTTTCCTTTATTCTAGCTCTAATAATTAATGTTGTATATAATTATACACATGGGCCATTCTCGTGAAAAGTGTACAGTACCGGTAAAGTAACATATCAAAAATAAATGTTTAATTTGTTTTTAGCTAGTACTATTATTATCAAATGTGCTATTCACATGTAGCAGCGCAACTTGATCTGATCTATTATTAGATTAAAAAATATATATTCATGGATAAAAACTGATGTATACTAGAGTGCAGATCTACTGGTGTCCACAATTCGTGCATCGCAAAATAATTCCGTGGCAACATGGTATTGTGTACTTTTTAACAAACCTAAAACGTTTATATTGAATGATGACATGCCAGCCAGGTTTACTAACAATCGTAGCTGTAGCATTAAAAATAGTCTGTGAACGTACGAATCTCACATTTTTGTGTTTCGATTCAAATAAGTAGGGAAATGGGGACTTTTCAAAAACGGCTGACTGGAATTTGGAAAGGCAATACATGTATGGCTATAAACACACATACCCAAATCCCAGATTTAGACCAAAAAAATTACATCTACGACCAGGTTAATCCTCTTGCTATGGTTGCATATACTGATATTTTAGTGTGCATTTTCGTTCACTTTCATTCAAATACCGGACAATGCAGTTTTACTAACTAGAAAGGCGAGACCCTTGCCTAAGGCTATGTTATTTACTGTACTAGAGGCTCGACAGACTCAGTGACAGTCCCAGCGGCCACCGACACCGACTGCAGCCGTCCGCGTCGGCGGACGTTATAATACTATTTAATCGAAACGCTACTCGGCTGACGGCATTGGGTAGCAGGATAAATAAACAACGCATACGCTTCCTACACTGATAAAAATAGCTGTCAATATACACATGTCTACCAATTGCTTATTTACAATGCCATTGCTTGACTCAACTCACCTCGGAATCAGACATGTTAGCTGTGTGTGTGACGTCAACGGTCTTTGTGTGGGTCACTGCGCATGCATGATTATTCATTATATTCGGGCTGCAGAATTAATCATCCACGTGACAACAAGTTTAAAATGATTCGCGTAAACAGAATTGTTTATCGGCTTTTTGCGCAGATAACACCCAAATTATGCATAAACATGCAAGGCATAAGTAGCAGAGAAATTACTTATGGGAAATTAATACGTTTTGATACGGTACACATCGAATGTATAATAGCTAACAAAGAATCCCTTTAACAAAATGTACACAATCGTTTTATGGGCTTGGTAGTGCTGGTATGTTATAACCAAGAGCTACTCCTGATGTTCAAGCGTATCTTTATAAATGCATATGTCAACCCACATTAACATATGAATTAGAATGCATGAGCAACTCTGCTATCCAAATGTATCGCCTTGAATCTGTACAGGGTAAACTAATTAAACAAAGTATTGGATTAAGTAAACGATCGCACAATACGGCCTTACTTAAACATCGATAAGGCCCAGGATATTGTAAATATAAATGTGTTATCCTTATATAATAGAATATTTAAAGTGGAAAGTCCTGCGCGCCGACTGATGCCGCATTTGTTGTCTCGTTTTATTGTCTATGGCGTAACGGTACCTGGACTGCTGGACAGGGTCGTATCCATGGGCGAATCACCCGCTAAACGATCTTTTAATAATCACACCAGACCTATGACTAGTGTGTCTAACAGTGGTGGTCATGTTGACTCAATTAGACACCTTTTATTCACCGACAATTTTACTAAGCCATATTCACATGAACATCTTATAGTCCACCCCTTAACCACTGCACTCTGATCTATTCTGTCTTTATTTTAACTGATCAACGAAAGTTATACTGAGCTTACACATTATATCATGTCATTGTATGTATTGTCGCTAGCCAGTTTGCCTGTCGTCTTACCAATTATCGTGTGTCATTTATATGTGAATCTACTTAAGTTATATTGAGTTCACATATTATGTCATGTCGCTTTATGTATTGTCGCTAGTCACTTTACAGGGGATTCTACTATTATCACGTGTCTTTTATGTGAGAATGTAAATGTGTGCGCGCGCGCGTGCGTGGTGTGGTGTGTGCGTGTGAGAGAGAGTGCGTGCGTGCGTGCGTGCGTGCGTGCGTGCGTGCGTGCGTGCGTGCGTGCGTGCGTGCGTGCTTGTGTATTTTAATGTTTCTTCTCCGGTAACGGAGGTTGAATAAATTAATAATATTATAATTTTTTACCATTTTTGCGCACCCACCCAATCAACGGGCCTGCAAGTTATGTATAGGTCTACTACTTTTAATCATCACTGTGTGTACATACTATCTTCCCGTTAGTGTCAACAATCCAGACTCCGCGAGGTGGCACCACCAACCGCTACTACTACTACTACTACTACTACTACTACTACTACTACTACTACTACTACTACTACTACTACTAATAATAATAATAATAATAATACCACTACTACCACTACTACCACTACTACCACAACTACCACTACTACCACTATCACTACTACCACTACTACCACTACCACCACTACTACCACTACTACCACTACTACCACTACCACTACCACTACTACCACTACCACTACCATTACTGCCACTACTACCACTACTACCACTACCACTACTACCACTACTACCACTACCGCTACTACCACTACTACTACTACCACTACCACTACTACCACTACTACCACTACTACCACTACCACTACTACTACTACTACCACTACCACTACTACCACTACCACTACTACCACTACTACCACTACCACTACCACCACTACCACTACTACCACTACCACCACTACCACTGCTACCACTACTATCACTACTACCACTACCACTACTACCACTACCACCACTACCACTACTATCACTACTACCACTACTACCACTACCACCACTACCACTACTACCACTACCACCACTACCACTACTATCACTACTACCACTACTACCACTACCACCACTACTACCACTACCACTACCACCACTACCACTACTACCACTACCACTACCACCACTACCACTACTACCACTACCACCACTACCACTACTACCACTACAACCACTACCACTGCTACCACTACTATCACTACTACCACTACCACTACTACCACTACCACCACTACCACTACTATCACTACTACCACTACTACCACTACCACCACTACCACTACTACCACTACTACCACTACCACCACTACCACTACTACCACTACTACCACTACCACCACTACCACTACTACCACTACTACCACTACCACCACTACCACCACTACCACTACCACTAATACCACTACTACCACTACTACCACTACCACCACTACCACTACTACCACTACTACCACTACCACCACTACCACTACTACCACTACTACCACTACCACCACTACCACTACTACCACTACTACCACTACCACCACTACCACTACCACTAATACCACTACCACTACTACCACTACCACTAATACCACTACTACTACTACCACTACTACCACTACTACCACTACCACTACCACCACTACCACTACTACCACTACCACTACTACCACTACTACCACTACCACCACTACCACTACTACCACTACTACCACTACCACCACTACCACTACTACCACTACCACTACTACCACTACCACTACTACCACTACCACTACTACCACTACTACTACTACCACTACTACCACTACCACTACTACCACTACCACTACCACCACTACCACTAACTACCACTACTACTACTACCACTACCACTACTACCACTACTACTACTACCACTACTACCACTACTACCACTACCACCACTACCACTACCACTAATACCACTACCACTACTACCACTACCACTAATACCACTACTACTACTACCACTACCACTACCACTACTACCACTACCACTACTACCACTACCACCACTACCACTACTACCACTACCACCACTACCACTACTACCACTACTACCACTACTATCACTACTACCACTACTACCACTACCACCACTACTACTACTACCACTACTACCACTACTACCACTACCACCACTACCACTACTACCACTAATACCACTACCACTACTACCACTACCACTAATACCACTACTACTACCACTACTACTACTACCACTACTACCACTACTACAACTACTACCACCACTACTACTACCACTACTACTACTACCACTACTACTACTACTACTACTACTACTACTACTACTACTACACACCTCGTGGAGCCTCATGTTTTATATGATCATACTCCAATCAAGTTCCAGGGCTAAACGCAGGGTTGTTTTTGTTAGTGTGTTTGCATAATAAAGACGGCTAATTATATGAGTCGACGCATAGGTTACACATTACATAGGTTACACATTACATAGGTTACACATTACATAGGCGTCGAAACCAGGAGGTTGAGGAGAGTCGCGCTCCCAATATTTTGGGGGGATGGCTGGCTACATGTTTAGCGCCCAATATTTTGGCAAGTTGGATGTTTTATGAGCCTCAGGGGGGTGTCGTCGAAGGTTTGTATTGGTGAGCCTCAAGAAAGGTGCAGTTGGAAGGTAACCTCCCCTTAATATTTACCACATTCCGACACTTTTGCATAGCATTTACACCCCGTAGTTCTACACATTATACCCCCGTGTGTCTCTCAATCCTTTTATTTGAGATTTCTGGCAAAAGGTTGTACTAACAACTAGGCCAGTGACCAGTTACCATTTATTAATGCGGGTAGGCTTGAAACATTTGGGATAGGTTGGGGGGGTCTGATAAATATGACTGCTTTTTATCCCCGGGCAACGCCGGGTAACTCAGCTAGTCATATATAAATCCATGCCAATGTATTAAACGTGACGTACTGTTTTGTTGTTGTAAATATGTCAGTGTTCCATGAATTACGATGCATATTTCAAAATCAACAATAAAAACAAGCGCACTCTTGGTGACTGGAATGATTTAATGAAACAACAATTATAAATATCAGTTGAACCAATCATGACGTCAGCGAGTAAATAATGTTAATAACACATGAATTCTTTTTACACTGGCATTTTCTTAAAAAACACGAGTTTTTTAACAAAAAATGTAATAAATAAAGTGACAAACAATGTTCCAGATAAAGCCGATTGTTCTGTGGCATCAAGTGTTGGCGACGAATTGAGTTCCACGAGATTAAAGTCTTTTGTAAACGCCGAGCATTGTGTAAAAGCATCAACAGAAATAGTAGTTGTATTTTCAGAACATTCGCATATCCAGAATCGCATCTCCAGAAATTAATAGTAACACATATGAATTACCTTCTGACAACGCTTCTACAGTTCTTCGAGTAGCATGACCGAGTTTAGACCTTTCGAAGCATCGACGTTTCTAGTTTAACACAGACTACAAAATAATACTTTATTATATTTTAAGACGTTCCAGCGCGTCATCTGACGATGACTAAACCGACTAACGCAACTAAGACGATCGCCAAAGGAAAGCTTGTACACGTGTGTCGCACTATGGGTTGATTTCTTTAAATGTGTTTACAAAGGAAGACGATCCAGCATCAGTGTTTTACACATACGAACTGTTTATGGACAGGTTAATAAGGTAGCATAAACAGATAACTTTCCGAAAATGTATGCGTGTGAGCGAGTGAGTGACGGAGCGAGTGTGTGAGTGAGTGAGTGTGTGTGTGTGTGTGTGTGTGTGTGTGTGTGTGTGTGTGTGTGTGTGTGTGTGTGTGTGTGTAGTAGTAGTAGTAGTAGTAGTAGTAGTAGTAGTAATAGTAGTAGTAGTAGTCGTAGTGTCGGTGTGCGCGGTGAAAACCACATTTTTCATATTACAACTGAATGATTTCTGTCGTAATTATGGTGGATTGACAGACCACTGAAGTACTCAGATATTTAACAAACGAGCTACTTTTTATTATTCATATGCATTTCGTCTTCGACTCAATAACGAATGAAGAAGACGTTATGTTTATATTTATTATTGAAATATATTAGCTAGCAGAAAATATCCCGATTCTTGTTATCACGATTATGTGTCAAGACAGACCATAGCATACGATTTAAACGTAACTATTTGTACACATTTAATGAGTCATGCACACTTTCATAATTTGGGCCAACTTCACCGATTGCACGGACTGCAACGTAAGAGCGAATATGACGTGACTTGGAATTCTTCCAAATCAAACACATTTACCGTCAAATGCGCTATAAGACAAAATATACAGCGTCCAGCACGATACATTTACACAATACCTTTTGTTTACAAGCTTACTGCACCGTGCGAGTGCGACTATATCACAGTCAAATAATCGACCCAGTCCAATCGCCAGCAAGCTTAACATATATCAACATTTTTGACTCTGCATCAGATTCGAGCGCAGTTAATCATGAATATCTGTAGACACCATGTCCCTTTCAAAAATATTTTTTATATAAAAAGGATTACTATTCGTTGGCATGTTTCAGTTTTCGACGCTGTGTTTGTTATCAACAACGCATTACTAACATACACCAGTGTAATGTACAACATTTGTTTTCAATCTACCTAAATAGTGAACGGATATGTCACCCCTTGCTTGATCGCGTATCACATCCGGCGTTGCTCCGACCAATCACGTCCGGCAAATCGCGTTGATGCCAGTCACATGTTTCCGGTCACGTAACAAAATCACCGTACGCATCTATTCGCCATTGGCTGAAGCGTCTCGCTCGTGCTTGGCTGTCGTCACCAGTGCGGCCAGTTACCAAGTCGCTGCGCGCGCCTGTCCAACGCAGGTCACAATCGCATTGAGCGATATTCCGTGTATAGTGACCTGTTCCGCCCTCGTTTGCGATTACGACGACACTCACTGATTCAGCGCCGTGTCATTGGTCGACCCGCTACGTTCACTTGTCTATACAGTTCGAGTACGCCTCCTTCGGTGCGAAGTCCGGATGTTCGGGGTTCGTTTCACCGTCCAGCCAATATGTCACCATCTCGCCTTTGCCCTGAAACAAGGACCCGAGATCGTCAGACGAGCAAGCAACGTTTACCCACCGTACTAATTGATAATGTGTCATATTTTAGCCGCCATAGAGACAATGGGATTCGTTGGTTTCATTTAAGAAGTAGGCCTACTAGATGACACGTAGTAATATCAGCGAAGGAACAGTGCAGATTAGATATCAGAAAATATACATTATCATAGACCACTATAAACTGTTTGTTTTGTTCTGGGTGGCAGTCTTTTTAAGCCTCGTGTCGTTAAGTATTCGGTCACCCACAATTCCAAATATATCATTGAATACCAGCGGCAAGAGACAATCTGCCTGTTTCTTCTCATATCAGATCATATTTTAAAGAAATATTAGTCCCTGTACACATCTGTATATATACTACTGATCACCACCGATATTTGACGTGAAATATGGAAATGAAGACAGCCACTGCAACGTTCACAGGTAAATCGTAACCTTGCCATGTCTGGAACAATTATAAATTTTATTTATTATAAAGATAGCATGCACCGTAGGCGGATATACGATAGTCACTAACACGTTTAGCTTTAATGTAATTGATTTGGTCGATGTGCATACAGGCCCCAGTTTCGATTGGTTTTGCCTATGTTTCCTCCTTTCTGTAGAAGCGTTCTTCTCCGTTCTGAGAGTGGGTGGTGGTTCCAGGCACCAAGGAATACATTGCCGCCTTTCTTGAAATGTTCTCTATTCCTGGTTGTAACTACTGCCCGAGGAAGTTTGTTGCAGAGGCGGCCGGCAGGAATGACCTTTTATGGGCAGCTGTCTACGAGGTTGGAATTACCACGGCAGCGGCATGGGGGAAGTTGAAGTATCGGTTGCCTTCACGCTACAGTGTTACATTGGAAATCACTTAGGTTCTTTGCGTAGTTGATCGCCTCTAATTTCACATCGCCATTTGGCGATGTCGTCCGGTGTTTATCCATATAGTTTTTAACCACTGTATACGTTTGGTATTGCAGCCTTGACTTTACTACATTACAAACAGATATCGTGCTTCTCTCAAATGTCTGGCGGCATCCTTCTGGTTCTAAGTTAAATTAGTTTGTGCTGTCAGACGATGGAGGTTGGTGACAGTATAGCCACAAAGCCAAGAACTAATATGTACCGTCACTATCTAAGTTGCCTTTGTAACTTACCTTCATCTCGACTTTTCCTCGTAGTGTCAACTTGAAAGTCCCGAATTTGTCTAGTAACTCTTTCGTGCACGGACTGACGTGGATTTTCAACGCTGCAGAGAGAACATTACGAAACAAATGATTACGTTTAGGTTTTTCCAATATTGGATGATGAGCAATGTACCCGATTATACACTTCTGGCCTACACGGCAACAGCATAGTGTAGTTACGATGCACTAGTAGTTTGGGCAGCAAGGCGAATCGGGAATAAAAATGATTATGCACGTGGCGGCCCTCCTGTATTCAAACGATGGACAGATAAAACACATATGCAAACAGACAGACAGACATACAGATACACAGACAATCAGGCAGACAAACAGACAGACAAACAGACAGACAGACAGACAGGCAGACAGACATACAGACAGACCGACCGACAGACAAACGAAGAGACACAAACAAACAGATCAACGGATTAACTCGTACATGTACAACTAGATAAGGCAAAAACATCAAACGTTAGTTTTGCAACAGTGAACTTTTACATTAAACCGAAAACACAGTGTGTACGTGCTCTCCTAACGGAAACGCTATAATAATAATAATGCGAAACCATGTTTTTCTCGCAGTTTAATTAGCATAATGTCTTACAATATAATTGCAATGTCACGATCTACAGTCCGAACGATCGGGGTGATCGTATCGGCAGCAAAACAATAAAAACACCCCAGTCGCCGAACCAACTGAAACCAAAACTCCCGTTATATGACACGCGTTGGCTTGAAATCTTTGGGGCCTTTGAAATAGAAATAGCGTTCTTATGTCCCAATGACTGAAGCACTTACGTTCGCCATTCGACTCCATCCTTGATGCCGTGTTGACGGTGTCTCCAAAGAGACAGTACCTTGGCATCTTCAGGCCGACGACACCAGCACACACGTTGCCTAAGGAGCAAGTGACACACATTATATGTCAACAAATTATGGAAGTGCGAAGACTGATCGGAGTTTATAAGGTAAACATGAACCTTCCGGCACTGTCACAAATAGTTACAATGTCAATCCTGTCACAAGTAGTTACAATGTCAATCCTGTCACAAGTAGTTACAATGTCAATCCTGTCACAGGTAGTTACAATGTCAATGGGGTTACATGATCAATCCTAAAATGACGCGCTTTGTAGGCTGTTGTGCTGATGTAGTAGACATGTGTTCGGGTATACCTACAACTTATACATCTGATGACATTTGTATTTGACTTATTAAACGTATTTGTGTAGTTAGCAATGTATCAATGGATTCCGTGACCTATATTTAAAGTCATTATATTTATATGTTCCACTTAAAATAAATAAGTTTGAAGTCGAGAACTATTTTCTTTGAAAAAAAGAGATAAGAATCATGATGTTATCGATATCGGTGGCACAAGAGAGAAAAAAAGTAAACGGAACAAAGTTAGCTTACAACAACGTCCAGACTGCGGTAAATTCAGTTTTAAAATAAAAATATCATATATGCAAAGGAATATAACTTTACAAACTTGCCTTATAACCAATGCCAACTGTTATTACGACATAACTATTTCTTCATGTAGCATTACTTTCATAAATACTAGGACATTAACAATCAGTTATTGGCGTGTGTTTATTTCGTAACAAGAAATTAGATTATTGTTGCAACTGACCCGAGTGCACGCCTATCCTCAGTCGTAGGCGGTAATTTGGCTTGTGGCGTATTTTGAAGGAGCGCACGGCATTTAGTAGAGCTAAGGCCATGCGCGCTATCTCCTGCGCGTGGAGTATGCCGTTGCGTCCGGGCAGACCCGACACAACCATGTAGGCGTCGCCTATAGTCTCCACCTGGGCAACACCAATAGTATGTACTCGCTAGTCTGGTCTGATTGAAACATGTACAGTTTGTGCATGTGTACTTGTGGTGGGTCTACTGTTGTTTATGATAATGTTTGTAATCTTCGTTCGCGCTTAAAAATAAATCCAAAAACGTGCGTGTGTATGTTCGTGTGTTCGTGTGTGCGTGTGAGCGTGTGTGCGTGTGTGCGAGTGTGTGCGTGTATGCGTGTGTGTGCGCGTGTGTGCTCGTCCGTGCGTGTGAGAGTGCCTATAAGTATACGTGCGTATATATGGTATGCGCGTACGAACGTATATTCGCAAGTGCATGCGGTTATGGATACTTTTGTCAGTCACAACGACGACCAGAATTCATCCAGGAACGCGTTTCGATATCGATTGTGTGACACACAACGGAAATATTATTGTTACTCCGCCAGCTGGTTCCAGACAATACCTTGTACACATCATAGGTGTCGATGATGGAGTCAAAGGTGGTGTAGAGGTCGTTGAGAAGATCGATCACCTCCATGGGCGTGCTCTGTGCTGAGAGCGCCGTGAAGCCGCAGATGTCGCTGAAGTAGATGGTCACACTCTCGAACTTCTCGGCCGTCACCGACTCGCCCCGCATGAGCTGCATGGCGACGGACCTGAGGACGGAAGACGGCGTCAAGGTGGTGTCCTGATACGGTCTATAGCAATGTGTTTAAAATATGACTCGATCTGATCGTAGAGAGAACCACGCTGTGAATGAGTGAGTGATGAGTGATTGGGCATTGGCGAATGGGGGTGTGACTGTAATGTTGGTTCGCCACTTATCTAGGGGTGAGTGAATGCGCGTGTAGTGTGTTGGCGGTGCGAGCTGCCGGACAGACGGGACAAACCATTTGTTGTTTTAGTCTGGACTTTGGGGTAAGATGAGTGAAAGGAGGAAGGAAGGACGGGAGGAAGGAAAGAAGGAAGGCATGCAAACAGGAGGAAATTAAGGAAGGACAGATGAATGGAAGGAATAATGGAATAAAGAATGGATTGAAGGAAAAATGGAAGAAAGAATGGATGGGAGGAATAATGGAAGAAAGAATGGATGGAATGAACAGCTTTTTGAAATCGCTTTCACTACCTAAATGAGTGACATATAATTGTGAACTTTTTTGTAAAGCGCTTTGAACAGAACTAAGGACAGGATACAGCGCTATATAAGACTTTATTATTATTATTATTATTTAAGGAAATAATTAATTGATGAATGGAAGGAGGGACAGACGAAAAGGTGGAAGCATGGATGGGAGGACAGACGGACGAGAGGACGGTGGAAGTATTGAAGGACGGAAAGAACGGTGGATGGAATGAAGGAAGGTAAGTATGGGAGGAAAGAAAGGAAGGAATGCATTGAAGAAGGAAGACAAGTTGGAACTTGAGTGGGTGATTGGTTGGTCGACCGGTCGGTCGATTGGTCGACCGGTCAGTCGATTGATTGGAGACTGAATGAGTGGGTAAGTGTACTAATTGCAGAAATAATGGGTGAATTGTTGTCTGTATCACAACAGTACTGCTGTAGGTTTTCGTGCGTGTGTTGGTGTTTTATGCGTGTTTATGTGTGCGTTTGTGTGGGCGCATGTGTGTGTGTTTTACGTGTGTGCATGCGCGTGTGTGTGTGTTTGTGCGCTTGTGTGCGTGTGCGCGTGTGCGCATATGCGCAAGTTGTCCGTGTGCCTCGTGTGCTTATATGTGTGTGTTTTGTGTGTTTTTACGTATTTTTGCGTGCGTGTGTGCATGCATGTGTGCTTGTGTGCGCGTACTTGGGCAGCATGAGGTAGAGCAGGTCCTCGGCTCGTTTCTTCTGCTCCAGGTAGTCTGCCGTGCGTTCCTCCACCAGGCTCTCCAGGTTGTTGGCGTACTGCTCCATGCGACTCAGCAGGTTGTCAAGTAGATTGCCGCTGTCACTGGCTCTACAATAATAATAATATATAATTAGATAGACATACATATAGACAGACAGACAGACAGACGGACGGACGGACGGACGGACGGACGGACGGACAGACAGAGAGAGATAGATAGATAGATAGATATATAGATAGATATATAAATAGATAGACAGACAGACAGACAGACAGACAGACAGACAGACAGACAGACAGACAGAAAGACAGACAGACAGACATATAAATAGACAGATAGATAGATAGATAGACAGATACATAGACAGTTTTTATATAACGCAAATCGTTTTTAGACATTAAATCTCAAAGCGCTAGTACATATCATTCATACACAAATATATACATAACATAAATTATAGTAGTACACACATAAAGCAGGGACCACCTAAACTAGTGGGAATGCCTGTTGGCGTTTAACCGAGATTTAGACTCAGAGTAGCGAGATTCCACAGACTGATAGGCTGTGAATTCCAAACAGTGGGTGCAGTGAAGCCGAACGAGCGCTCACCGACAGATTTAAGGTTACATTTAAGGAATTTCAACAGCTTTTCACTGACAACAGCTGCTTCTGTCGTTAGCCAAACTCTCACGACTCCCGACTTCAGATCTAACTAGGTTTAACAAGACACCTACTTACATCACGAATTCCAGATGGCACATCGACAAGATCATGAAAGATATCAAATTGTTTGTATGTGTGTAACTCGTCTTTTTGAGATATTTCTCGATTCTTTATGTAAACATATTCACGTTGCAAGAATTCACACAATCAGTAGATACACTTAATTCATTTGTATTCCTCTGTGAAAATGAGTACCTTCTTCCATCTAATATTCGCTCTGTCTTTATTAAGCTTATTTCGAGTCCTCTAGTTCATCTATTAGATATCTCGAACATTAGAACAAAATAATAATATGTCTATCAATATTTTCATATCATTTCAATATCTTAAAATCTTCTATCTGATCTCGTCTTAATCTTCATGTCATTAGAGTTATTAAATCATATTCATTTAGACATTTCATCAGTTCCCAAACACAGGGTATTGTTCATGATATACAAATTTTGACCACACGGTCGCATTAACCACACGAGTTTGAGCACTTGCTATTAACTAAACACAACGCCCGTGTCACATCAATGCCGTCACTGGTGCATACGACACCGATATGTTTTTTGTAAAACATTCATACAATGGATGGCAAACTTCCGGTCATTTATAGCGTATTTATTACGTTCACAGTCGTAAACACTTTAAGCCATAATTGTTAATTGCACACAACTGCACATGTGTTTCCTGGTTCGTTGACACAGCTGTTGTCTCGCCAGATAAGTGTAATTATAGAGTACGCGATTCGTGCTGAAAACGTGAGGTCGAAACTCGCCGACTAGGCTAATATTACAGTACAAATTCGTTCAGTCATTACTGCCTCAGCGGCTGTATAAACGATCACTCGTGTAGTTAATCCGCCATGTCTTGGTGTCTTATCGAGTTCAGTGTGCGCTGTTTCGCCGACAGGAAGCTGGTCCATTTGTCTTATAAGGATGAGTGAGAATAAGTTAAATAGCACCATATTGCAATAATAAAAACCGCACAAGTAAGTTAACGAACCAGTCATAAATTTCAACGTAATGTTCTTAGTTTATTTTAAATATTTACTTTTTATTTACTATGTGCAACTTAATGAAACACTTATTTATATGTGTATTTTTAATTATATGCATTTTAATGCTCCGTTAATATATTATATTTTCTTGTTAAAAGTATTTTAATATATATTTAATATACACCTGCACTATTCAGCCATTATGGTGGCAAAGCGATGTAAGACTTTAAATATAGACACGTATGTTGGTCTACATGGATTTTTCACTTTGATAATGTAGTCCAGTGAAGAGGTTAAGAAACAACCTAACGTGATAAACGTACTTGTTAACTTTCCTAATGATAGACTTCATGGCATGTACGTCCGGTCGTTCTGCCGGATCCTCGGACCAACACTTCTTGATCATGCTGGCCAGCTCGTCATTGCAACAGTCATCTTCGTTGCTGACGTTCAGTGTCGGGCGGAAGAAGGGCCGCTGACCGTTCTTGATCTTCCGGTAGATCTCTGAAACACGTCATACTGCCGTATGGATTCCCGTCACATTCCAGCTTCCCGCACGCACACATTCACCGCACTAGACAGCAACCAGACAGTCACATTAGTTGTTTGCGTATTCTATTCAACGATTAATCCCACGCTGCGTAGTGTTCTAAAACGTTCGCTGAGTGATTCCCACGGTGAACAGACAGAAACGTCTTGCATAAATTTCTGGAAAAAGTAAAAGTAACTTCTGATGTAGCGCAGTGTGCAGTCTATAGGACTGCTCCAAATTATTTACACTTTAAACTGTGTATAATGGATTCTGCGAGTAACACATCAGTTCCTATGTATGTACCAGGTATAACAATAATATATAATTATAATTGTGAGAGAGCAGGCGCTACTATGGTTCGAAGAGGGTGTTCTTTGAAATCAGGTTATGCCCATTTTGGTAACGGACTGTAGGCCTTTACAACGCGCTGCTCCTGCCAACCTAATTTTAGTTGATCATTTTATTCGTGTTATTATTATTAGTTATTATTACTACTACTACTACTGTTGTTAGTGTTATTATTATTAGTTATTATTATCATTACTGTTAAGTGTTATTATTAGTTGATATTATTATTATTAGTACTGTTATTATTAGTTATTACTGTTATTATTATTTGTTATTATTATTACTGTTATTAGTGTTGTTATTGTTATTATTTGTTATTATTATTGTTATATTGAACAGTAATTTCACAAATTAAACGAGTTTGAGGTGACAACTGACGCTGTGTAGCAATCCTATACATCCTACGTTCAGAACGTGTTTTCACAAGGTGATTTAATCATCGCAGTGGCGTCACTCCTACGCAGTAATACAATTGTATTACGTAGATTCGATTGTCTAATTACGTAAAGAATCACGTCACTGTACTTCGTTGGCTTAACTCGACTTAACGAATAGGGTACTCGAGCAGGCTCGCACGTACGTACTCTCGCATGCATTTTCGCACACACGCACGAATGCACACCACACCCACATACACACATGCACGCGTGCGTACACACAAACAAAACATGGGGTTATACATGCGTTGTCATCCATTACAATACTCACCCACTAGACTAGATAGTGATACTAGAGCTGACATATTGGCGTAAAATGACGTCATGTGCTATAGCTTACCTTGTGGCGAGAGATCCATATTGTCGACGAAGAAGACGCCATTACGGGAGATGATCTCTTGACAAATTATAGCAAAACTGTACACATCGCCCTTCGGCGTGCCCCCTAGCGGAGGGTTGTGCAGGCGCAGTAGTTCCGGCGCCGTCCACAGTTTCGCTGTAAAACAGATGGAACACGTGGTGACTTCGATTACAACCTTTCTGTATCCATGTACGGTGTGGAGAGAGGTTTGACTGGATTGAGTAAGTGGGCGAGTGGGCGAGTGGGCGAGTGATTGGGTGAGTGGGTGAGTGAGTGAGTGAGTGAGTGAGTGAGTGAGTGAGTGAGTGAGTGAGTGAGTGAGTAAGTGGGTGAGTGGGTGAGTGGGTGAGTGGGTGAGTGGGTGAGAGAGAGAGAGAGAGAGAGAGAGAGAGAGAGAGAGAGAGAGAGAGAGAGCGAGAGAGAGAGAGGTAGGGAGGTGTGGAGACGGCAAAGACACGTGATCAATGACAAAACAAGGAAACCACAAACCTAAGATAACTATCCAGGCCAGCCTCACCCCTGCCTTCAGAAATACAGAGAAAACAACACAAACATGTAACTACTTTGTTGCGCATAACTGATTACCTGAAATACCGAGACATAATCCTGCTAATGTTGTGGCGGGACAATCACACAATGATTTTGGCAACAACAATCCTGTAGACCCTTACTCGCTCCATGCACTCCACCAAGCTGCGTGGTCCTACCTCTGTAGTACGCGTACGTGTCTTCCTCGCAGTAGTTGTCGGAATCTCGCAGACAATGCAGGCCGAAGTCCGTGATCTTCAGCACGAAGCGACTGTCGACGACGCAATTTGAACTTTTCAGGTTGCCGTGCGAACGAACGTCGCTGGCGTGTATATAAGCCATGCCCTAAAAAACAACGCGGACAGTGAACGATATATAAAAATGCTTAAATACATTTTCAAGTGTGAAAAACTGTTACTTTCATCATGTCCACCAATTGTTAACCCGGTCAACGCAGTTGCACTTTATATAGCTCGTGATATTGCATTTACTATGACACCCTCGAGGTACGTACACATGGTGTAGCGTAAGGCATGAAGCCCACTTTTGTGGACATCGTTTCATATGAAAAAATCCTTTAACAGTAACAACTCTGATATAATGGATGCATCACCTACTTCATTATCATAGCTAAATATTATCTGTTGTGATTTTCAATGTCGCAGGAAAAGTTACAGCCATTTTAGCCAACGCCTTCACTAGTGAAGTGTTGCCCCAGTTTTGCAAATTACATAATTACAGCAATAAAATGGCACAAGCAATGTGCAATGTTCTTGATCTACCACAGAACCATACTCACCCGCACTATGTCCTGCATGAGAGAGAACTTGAACATACTGTCCAGCTTGATCTGTTCGTTCTCCAGGACGTCCTGGACGACACAGAAACACATGCAAAGCATTATATGCATACATTGAACATGAGTATATCAACACAAAATGTTCAACAGCCAACTAACATCAAATAACACTATGTAACTATCGTAGCTATTTCTTGTAGTTGCAGTAATGACAGAATTCAGTCAAACCTGCGCCTGTAGACTCCATCTAACACCGTGATAAATTATAGCAACATTTAAAAAGGCTTGCAATCCAAAGCAAACAATCCAGATGGCAAATGGACATGCAACCTTTGGCTTATGGTGAGTCCAACCTTTTTCATTATTGTGTAATCCATCCTTCTGAAGTGGTTATCAATTTATTTTTAGACATTCACGCTGCCAGCATTTGCATAGTTAGCAGATTATTTGCACCATTCGTTTGCTTTCATCCTCTCTAAAAATGAATACATTATGATATATAATCAACATGGTCTTTCGTTAACGTTATTCCGTGTCCTCTATTTATTATATTTTAAAGTAAGAAAACCACTGTTATCAATATGTGTTATAAACGTATAATATATCAAAAAAAGATAACTCTATTGTTTATTTCATTGGCAACTGTGATATCCATGACAACTCACAGAAGCATCAGAGTAATTGCACTGCATGCATCACGTTCATTGCCTGAATGAATGCTACTGGCAGTCACAATTTATTTATTTATTTAATAGCTTGCCCACTCAGAGACACCTCCTAGTTGCTGGTGACCACCTACCTGCAGACTGCCTTTCTGGCAGTACTCCATAAGAATGCACTGGTTTGGTGGATCGATGCAGGCGCCGATGAAGCGAACGATGTGGTCGTTCTGTAAGTCCCGCACCTTGAAACGTAAAGTGCACGACGTCCGGTTAAATGGGTATCGTATATTTAATAATATTTAACAAGTGTTAACATGATTTCCATCCAGAAAAAAAACAGGTAGCAAGTGGACAAGGAAGCCTTTGGCATAGAGAGAGTCCAACAATTGTGTGTCTGTGTGTAGCCCGCCTTTCTGAGATGTTTGCCAGTGTTATTTAAACATAATCACCCGCTAGCATTTACACAATCAATAGATTATTTGTTCCCTTCATTTGGATCCTTTGAGAGAATAAATCACACTTTATTTCATGTCCTGTAGTTCTATCTTTTTTAAGTGAAAAAACCTACCTTTTATCAATAATATCATAACCATGCAATATCTGCGAGACTTCTGTTTGATCTCGTCTTAATCTCCTTTTTAACAAGGGTTGTTAATCCACATCCTTCTAAAAGCGTTTATCTTAACTAAGGTATGCAAGTTCTGTAATAAGTGTAGTTGCTCTCCTTTGTACTATGTTGGGGTCTGCATATTGGGGCGGCCATGTTAACTATACTCTTGTTATGCTTTAGGATTAAAAACCGTCACAGAAACTCATGTGCCTGTCGTTCGATGGGCTTGAACTAACAGCCTCTAGTTCTAAACAGAATACAAACAACTTACCCTCTTGAAATCCATTAGAAGAGGCTTAGTGATGTTTATATTGGTTTTGTTGATCTTCTTAATAGCAACAAGTGTGGCCTGCAACGAAAGAGAAGACATGTTGTTGAACATTTACACGAGATGCATGAATCAAGAACGAATACACAGGTATAAGCAAGTAGGGCCAGGAAGCAACATGTACGTACCGAATATTGTAAGACAAACAACCGCATAAGAATGCGAAACATACCATAATGTTAGACCATTTAAAGATATATTTTCCTCCTCGGCAGTGCATGTTAAAACTTGACCACGTGCAAGTCGAGTCAGTCCAGTAGACATAAAAGGCACACGAATGTTGCAGCGGGTCACCAAGTATGACATTAATAATATAATGTTATACAGACATACATCAAGTAGGATCCTCTCTATAGGAAACCAAGATCAAAAATGATTTAAAGGGATACAAATGAAACATTCAGATGGCTTGACCTTACGAAGAGAAACGATCAGGATATAAAGGTCACCCTCAGTTTGACGTATAATAGGAAGAATAACTAATCTTCTTTCTTCCCCGTTGATCTCTTGACGTTATTATATAACATTAAGAGAGAGAGAGGTGTATAATATATATATATATATATATATATAGAGAGAGAGAGAGAGAGAGAGAGAGAGAGAGACAGAGACAGAGACAGACAGACAGACAGACAGAGACAGACAGAGACAGACAGAGGACAGACAGACAGACAGACAGACAGACAGACAGACAGACAGACAGACAGACAGACAGACAGACAGACAGACAGACAGACAGACAGACAGACAGACAGAGAGTCAGAGACAGACAGACAGACAGAGACAGACAGAGGACAGACAGACAGACATACAGACAGACAGACAGACAGACAGACAGACAGACAGACAGACAGAGACAGACAGAGACAGACAGACAGACAGACAGACAGACAGGCAGGCAGGCAGGCAGAGAGAAACCGAGGTTTCATTGACTCAACAATAACAGCAGCCACCTACAAGAAAAGAACACCAGCCTCAAAGAGGTAACAAGAACAGAACGGTACAAGAACCGTACAGAATGGAGACGGTTTGTTTTCCTACATTGCCAGCCAGGATGCCTAGTGTAACTTGACTTCTTACTTCGGGAATGGTGGGAAGGTGAGTAGCGAGCGCGACTTCTTACTGAAGCAGTTGGATCTTTCTACTTGTACTTTCACATTTTCACCGGTTTTGTCACAAGATGTTTCGATTGACAAGCTAACAAGAATTGCTTCCATAATATTTACAATACCCTGGATAAGACAGATGTTTAGGTCAGTATACTTTTGCATCAGTTCTTGCGCGACACACTAGCCACACACCTTGTAATATCCTGTCTTGATGTAGACTTGTTTGTTGCCGAGGTCACTGAGATGAACGGCAATGGTGTCGCCTGATAGGTTGCTCTGGTACGACAATCGCTGAAAATATCAAACAGAATGAGTCATCTTGTAGTATGAAATGGTAACATGACAAGTACACAATCGTCCAATAAAGTAGTCAATCAAACCTAAAAATAGGCGGCAACCAATAATTGTTTCATTCTTAGAGTAACTACGCTAAGAAAGAAACAATTCTGTCGGCATATATGTTGTTACCGGATTCAGTTATGTTCATAATTGGAAGTATGAAGTTACCTTTCCGAATCCTTGATGTCTCTTGCGGAGCTTTCGGTGTCCTCACGACGCGCTGACGATGGTGTCGTGAGGACACCGAAAGCTCCGTAAGAGAAATCAATAATTCGGAAAGGCAACTTCGTGCTTCCAATTTGAAACAATTCTGGTTTGAATAAACGATGCTAACATAATTCCTAGATATGGAACTGCTAACTAATTATTGCGATACAATAATTCATGAACGCGTTTTTATTCACTAATGGTGCGAAATAATAATTAATGGACGCCTCGTTGGCACCAGTTGTTTCGACGCCACACGCACCTGTTAGACAAATGATTTTCACTCGATAGTGCAACATATGATCGTGTAACAGATGACCGTGCAACAGATGATCGTGCAACAGATGACCGTGCAAGACAACTCACCTTCGTGAGACTGGTTCGACTGCCTGACCGTTCGAGTTTCCTCTTCTCCAGCGTGCCGAACATGATGTCGTCCCAGCGGACCCGCCAGTTCATCTCCGCCAACTCAGCTTCCAGCTTGTAGTGTCTGAGACATAACAACATGGTCAGTCTACTACTCTCTGTCTCTGTCGCTATGTCCTTCTGTCATTCACCCTATCTTCCTCCATCATTCACTCTCCTTCCTCCCTCCCTCCCTCCCTCCCTTCCTCCCTCCCTCCCTCCCTCCTCCTCCTCCTCCCCTCCCTCCCTCCCTCCCCCTCCCTCCTCCCCCCCTCGCTCCCTCCCTCCTCCTCCCTCCCTCCTCCCTCCCCGCTTCCTCCCCCTACCTCCCCTCCCTCTCCCACCCTCCCTCCCCCCCCTCCCTCCCTCCCTCCCTCCCTCCCTCCCTCCCTCCTCCCCACCCCGCTTCCTTCCTACCTCTCTTTGTCACTTTGTATCTCTGTCTCTCGTTTGCTCTGTTGTTCTGTTGCTCTGTCTCCCCTCTCGTTTGTTTCTCTTCACTCCTCCCTCTTTGCTTTCCCTCCCTCCTCCCTCCCTCCCTCCATTCCTCTCTCCCTCGCTCCCTCCCTTCCTCCTTCGCTCCCTCCTCCTCCATCGCTCCCTCCCTCCCTCCCTCCATCGTTCCTCCTCCCTCCCTCCATCCCTCCCTCCACCGCCCTCCCTCCCTCCTCCATTGCTCCCTCCTCCATCGCTCCCTCCCTCCTCCATCGTTCCCTCCCTACCTCCTTCCCTTCCTCTCCCCCTCTATCCTTCTCTCCCTCCCCTTCTCCCCCTCCCCCCCTCTCTCTCCCTCTCTCTCTTCTTCTATATCTCTCTCTATCTCTCTCGTCCGCGCATAATAAACTAGACAATAAACTAGACGGGTGTTTTCGCATTGCATGTCTGCTGCACGTTTCTCCATTAAATGTAATTGCATTACGTCGTCCTCAAGAAATGACATCTCACGCTCAATACTGTCACACGAGTTTACTTAATTACATCCTTATTTGTTGCAAGACACATATGCAATGTCCAGTGTGTAAACGTGAGATAGTCCTTGTAAGATATTACAAATTTCCTTATTACTTGTACCCATGTACCATATGGCCTCTCGTTGTAATAATTGTAATAGTAATAATATACTTCTATATCCTCAGGAATAATATACAAGAATCATTAGGCCTATTACAGGCGCAACATACAAGAATCATTATGCAAAATCGTTAAAAAGGACGCGCGAGTGTCATCATTAGAGCAAGGGACCACCGAAGGTATTGGTGGGAATGATATTTCAAACAAATATTGTTTGACTTACGATATAACAAGACTTATGTTTTAGGCCTCGTATGTTTTAATTACCTTTTTTGTTTTTGAAATGTCAGTGTTTCTTGAGGAAACCATTTGTTTATGTGGCAGGTTTCGAAGGCGTAGCCTCACTACGGATGTCATGATGACGACATATTGACATTAGAAACCACGCCCCTGTCGGGTCGCGACCTTCTTCGGAAATATCTGAGCTCATTATTCAGGGATGTGAGTGTCACCACGACGGTTTTTGTAAACATTGAACTGAGGAATTCAGAAATTGTTCCTGCTCCATTAGTACATGATAATAAAATATACTTAATTGCGTCTAACGTGATTTTACAATAACAATGAACATTATATCGCCTTTAAGGAAACACTTTATAATCCACGCCCGACACAGAACCGTTTGGTCAGGCAATCCAGACATGTTCCATATTATAACGATAGTCCACTGTTGACTATATCCACGTGAACAAGTACCTCACAACGAATTTGTAACACAAGAGACATGTTACTGATGAGCTTACCTATACACAAAGAAGGCTGACGTGGAGACAATGAGAAGCAGCGAGCCGAGAATAATGATGACGATACCATACTCTGGGAACGGCTCTGAAACCATGTTATAAAACACATATTATACTATACATCACGCGATGCAGGTGCACAACACTTGGCGCCGAGAACTGCTCAGCTGCATCCGTCCTTATAGAAACCTGCTGGTGCCGACGTATCTCAACACACACCTTTTCGATTCGTAAATTGTCAAATGTATGATTTGCTATATAATAAACGAACACGTATTTTTTATATCACATTAACACCTTAATTCCAGGTATGAATGCTCCTTTATTTATGCGTTGTTTATTTATACCGCTCAGCGAACCGGGGCATTGTGGGGTGAATTACATTTATTTTTCAGGTTTTGAGAAAACGTCAGAAGAAATAGTTACGACGTGGTGGATCGTTGCACATCGTACATTATGGTGTGAACAATCTCTTAACATCTGTGGTGGAGGCTTCAAACAATACAGTCTTTTGAAAGAAACATTGACAAGTGTTGTAGAAATCATCCAATCAAGATAGTAAATTGAGAAGTGGTGTGTAAAGCATCCATTTGTTGACAACTTGAATACTGCTTATCAGTTTTGAGATTGACCAACCTTTTTGTTTTGATGCGTCTCTGAGCAATAGAAGTTACCTTATTATTAATAATATTAGATTACACTGCTCTGCGGCTAACCTAGAATTTGTCAGATGCTTGCGCACAAACAGATCTAACGAAGAATACAAGACCATATGCAAGAACCAGAAATGCCCAAACGGCCAGAAGATGAACAGTAAGTACCTATAAGAACGTTTAAAACGGATATTCACAACGGCCGTTTCGAGTTCCACCTCCTTACTCCATCGCCGTGTGTTGATATAGCGCCAGCATCTTGATCAATGTCACAAGACGTCGTGCAAATGAAATCCCGTTGCATAACCAAGTAGAGATCATTCAATATCGCCACAAGGCCCACAACAGCAGCGAAGACTGAGAATGGGACAGTGAACCTAATTGGTTTCGGCGGGATCAATGTGGTAGTCACTGTCAGGTCATTAGCGAAGGCAAAAATAGTCGTTTGTCACAAGAACATATCGATTGTTTTGCGGCACAACGAAGGGACACGAGTTAGGGTGGCGCGTGGGCCGCGGGCAAAACATAGGCAGATGTGGTTTTTTGAAAGATTGCTAAATTCTGATAAATTTTGAACAAATAATAGATAAACGTGGCAATGAAAATATATAGATATATCGATAACGCTACCCAACCTGTTATTAGGAAAACAGATAGAGAGAGAGAGAGAGTAAATCTGAAGATAAACTGGCTATATTATACAGGCATCACATAACCTATATGGGTGGAACATCATTTAACAGCGTTTTATCATTTGAAGTGTGACGAGAGTGCGTTGTATTAAAGTGCACATGACGCGGTTTTTGCAATTTTTTTGCTCATATTCCAGATACACAATATAAACAAATTAATGTGCTCGTTTTTGTTGTTGAATTAGATGTGTAAATAGTTACCTTTAGGTAAGTGTGTAATTACCGACAGGAAACGTGTTGATTGCGTTTTCTTTTTGATTGAAAATGAAACCAGAAATTACGTTAACAGGGACAAGAGATCAGTGAGAACAATGCGTAGTTACGTAGAGTTGTTCTCGACGTTGCTCGTGTTTCTACAATTGTTTTCCAAGATACGCAATCTTCGTCAGACATGCCCTCGCTGACGTCATAAAATGGCGGGACTGGACTCTGCATGTTATATAAAATTGAACACAATCTGATAGAAAACCCAATAGACCAAGCAAAACACTACATGTTCTCGTAAACGTTATGATCAGTTTCTTCAAAAGAAACATTCTTAACATATTTATATATAGTTTCTTCCCAACCACAATAAAAGAGTGGAATTCTCATTCAACATTGAAAAGACAATGCCAAACAGAGCTACCATACGTATTAACGTGATTTGTCCGTATGACATTTGGCCAGTTATTAATATACCGGGATTCACTGGCATTTTCGCCCGACCAAACCAGACCAGACCTGAGCAAGACCAGACCGACATCGACTAGTCCTGGCTACTATCAACAAAGGAGCCTATATTTAGAGCGAGATCATGGCCGTCTACAATGAGAGTTTTTGTCCGCCATTTGGGAGGCTGGCACGTGCGTCTGCGCATATGTTCTGGCTTGACATGCCCCCAGATTGGCGGACAAACCGCTCCATTTACGTTTTTTTTTAACAATGGGAACAGCGCGCGCTAGACCGTCTTGTATTGATACACGGTCTTTGCTATCGACGTAGTGGAAAGTTTTCACTTTTACGTGATTATGACGTCACGCCGGCTTTGAATATGGCTCAGCCGGTATCGATCGATGTTGTGGACAGTAGTAGAGGTAGTCTGGTTTGATCTGGTGTAGTCTGGTGTGGTGTGTTTTGGTCTGGTCTGGTCTGGTCTGGTCTGAACTGGTCGGGTCGGGCAAAAAGTGCCAGTGTATCCCGGCCTTAGATAAAGTCTGTTGACGTTGACACAAGGGCTTTTTCAGCTCGTTACCTTCGGGCGGACAGCCAGAGCCGTCGAAGCCACACTTGGGCGTGTCTGGGGGCGGTTTGTCCCGGCCTCCTGCCCAGTGGATCCTCTTGTTAGGCACGGGCTCGTAGATCTTACGGTTGCCGTAATAGTTGGCTACGACCTGCGCAGAAAGGAAGGTGAACAAATTAAGAAATCGTGTCGTTAGATATATGGCTGTGGGTGAGAGAAATCTAGACTTTATACGACATGGAGAAAGGCGGGGAGAGAAAGAGAGAGACGATTGTAGAGAGGAGAAATATGAGAGGTAAGAGGAGAAGGGTGAAAGAATGGAGGAGATTAGGGGGGTAAAGAGGTTAGAGGAAAGAGGGAAGAGAGGTAAGAGAGGTGAGATAAGAGAGGAGAGGGAAGGAGAGGGGAGAGAAGAGAGGAGAGGGGAGAGAGGACAAAGGAAATAAATGAGAGGAGAGAGGAGAGGGGAGAGGAAAGGAGAGAGGAGAGGGAGAGGCGTGAGAGGAGATGGAGAGGGGAGAGATATGAGAGGAGAGAGGAAACGGGAGAGGGGAAAGAAGCGAGACGACAGGGCCGAGACAGAGAGACAGACAGGGATACAGTGACAGAAAAGAGAGGGGAGAGCGGGCAGAGGATGGAAAGAGTGGAGGAGAGCGACTGTTGCTTGTTGGCGCTGGGATGCAGCCAGCTCAACCAACCTCCAATGCATTGTCATGTGAATAACACTGCCATGTGTCCAAGCGTCGCTGCTGGATGACTATCTGGCGATTAGCGGAATTCCTTTTTGCTATGGTGTTTTCTACATTGGTTTAGCAGCTGTCCGTCTACACTACGGGGCGTGTGCTGTCACCAGGCACCAATACAGACTGCCTTGTTTGTTTAAATGGTCTGTCCTTGGCGGTAACTAAAGTCTTCGGGAGTTGCGTTCCAGGGACGACCGACAGTAGGAATGGCCTATTATGGCCTGGCTGAGTGTGTTTAGAGTGGAATTGCCACGGTGAGGGGAGATGTTGATGCTCACGAGATACCATGCACAACACGAGGTACACGTGGTATGTCATTGAGTAGATGTGGTGTATCCACTTGTACCAACACATGCATCTTTGCTTTGTGACAACTTGGTTGGCTGGGTCATGTATTCCTCACAGAACCGAGAAATGACTGCCTTTGTCTTACATTGCATTCTTGTAGGCATCCATACAAAGACCCCCTGTACTTTCCGCATCCAATTTTGGCTATCGTGCCGTTTGTTGGCGTGACACTTGCTATATATCATCGGAAATACCAAAAAATGCTTCATTAATAACAAAGCATGGCATAACGTATAAAAATGATCCCATGGCAAATCCAATATATGTTTTATTAATGTATTTTCCCGAGCATGTGCCATCGCAAACATGTTCGGGTAATGGTGTAGCAGTTTTCTTGTTATAATATTACTAATATTGATTAAACTGCGGTGATATTACGATATCCCTAATTGAAAACAAGTTGGACAAGGGGGCACTAATCATTGCAATTGCTTGATGTATTGATCCTGGCTAAGTTATTGCTTGGCGTGCCTTAATAACCATAACACGCGGAAACAGTTAATGTGTTGATTTCGATATATCGTTCCGATATATCGCTGGACGTCGTTCAACGATTTAAAGGTGTTTAGCTCATCTAAGTTACTGAGTCTTTTTGTAGGCTTTTTCGAATCTCTCACAAACAAATTCCTTGACGTTCCTTAACATGTAACCAGCACGCTGTACGTGCTCCCAGCAGGTCCGACGAAGTTTCATTTATCGCATTTCTTACAGAGGCTGCATATAAACCCCTTGAATAGGTTGATCATGCTGATGGTGCACGTTTCAGTGCCTCACTTAGTACCCAGCGGATTTACCAACAACGCAACGCAAAACGTTATCCAGCATCTGTGCCTGTGACTTTTACTTTTAGTTGAACTGGACTGGCTAAATATTTCTCTACCCAATTCCTCGACAAGACTTTATATCCGAAATTGTTCAAATGTAAAGGTTTCGTCGTGTGAATTACACTGCACAAGCTACACTCATACGAGGAATGTGTGCCTCTCGATGGCGTTATGGAACTACGAACATATGGCTCTAGGTACGGTGAGCCAATTCGCTTGAGTATAAAACTAAAACATGCATGGATGATACATCACATTGTGTAATCGGATGTCTTTTCTACGTGACGCCTATGTCAAAGGAAGTAGAAGATCCCACGGTTGAACTGACCGTTTAACCTATGGTCTTAAATACGCAACAATACATTGCCAATGATACACATAAACTATACAAACAGTACACACACTGTCCGTGTCTAATGGCTATTATATATGCGATTTCTTTTGATACAAGTGACATGAAAAAGAACGCTATGTTTACGAAAGTGAGTCGACTACGAAATCGGCTGCTTTCACACGCGATCTCTGTCCGGTTTCTGGGAACACGGCACGAGTCCACCGCATCATAGACGCCCCCGAGTGCATCGCTGCATGCGCAAGACAAACAAACGCTGGCTGCAGCCATTTTGTCTCGCATTGTGAGAGTGTGAGAGAGGCGGCCTTTTTGGCCGTAAAATGTGGACGTGTTTGGTAGAGTTCTGTGCTGTAGGTGCAGAGGTAAATGTCGGGGAGAGGATGATGGTGCATTGTGGGTGGTAATATTTGTATACCACCACTTGCAAGCGGATACAATGTTTAGACAATGATAATATTGTCGTCTGGTCAAAAGAGAAAACGAATGCACTGAACAACATGGAGGTCGTTATGCAGGGATATTCGCCACCATTTTTTAACATGTCCAAAAAATCTACCAACAGTTCATCAGATACATGCTGCGGAGAATATCATAACAGAACAATATAAATGGTGCCTGGAAATAACTGATTAGTACCAGTAAAATATATCGGTTGTGTCATGTGTTTGACATGAACTGTAACAATTTCGCAGTGGGTGTCATCTAACCAATAACCCTTCAGCATCATGATTTGAGTATCGGTGTGTTAGTCTTACCTCGAATTTGCCGTTTTCCGGGTTCATATCGAGCAGGGAGTAGTCGGCGTTCCTGTCGCCGTTTGCATCGATGCTCACAGTGCCCGTGATGCCTGCAAATCAAATCAAACACAAATATAATTATTACATTATGATATTCATAGGTGTTGTTAATGGGGGGTTGAGGGGCTCAGTCCCCAAAAATGTAGTGCTTGAGCATTCCAACGGGAATGACCTGCACACGTGAACTCGTTGGCCAAATCGTTCAATGTTGACAATAGCACGAGCAGCAAGAGAAACGGTCACGGCTCGCCATGGTGCGTCATGGCCACGCCGACAGACACGGTGAAGACCAACAGAAGACCCCGCGTAACAACCAAACAGGTGCACGCGTTGTGTAACATAGAAAAATAGATTTCCTTAATTCTCTTACTCTGCTACTCTGGCCAACAATAATAAACACAATAGTCGAGGAACCGATTAGGAGCGAACCGGGGGAAGAAAGCGCCGACTAAGGAAGTTCTCGCATTTGGCCAAATGGATTTATTCACCGGCGCTGTGGGCACTAACGGATGGGCGATCGTTCACAATCACAACACCGGAATTATGCACTTAATATTAGCCCCTTAGAGTGGCCTGGGTATAGTGCACGGGAACCGTGGACACCGACGCTGATGGTTCCGTGTTTTGTTGCCAGGGTGCAGCAGTGCAGCAAACAAACATGTGTATGACGTACGACATATTAACGTGAGTCGGCCCGTTGTAATCATCATAATACCGTTGTTAGCCTAACCCATGTGACCCGTAGTGCGTCAGCAGGCGAAAATGTCGTTTTTTTGCTGCGAACAAATGAACGATATATTATAACGCAACCAGTCGGAATCGCATACGGGTAAGAGAACCGATAAAAAGGTTCTTTGATGCAGCCGCTGGCGGGGCACGGCTGGGCCATGGGAGCCTGTGTACTTGTCGTACCAAAGCACATCTGTCGTACGTCATTGTTAACTTGAGTGCACCAACGTGTCGTCGCAAAGTCGGTGGTCGCAGTCTGGTGCAGCGACCTTTCACGTTCTTACATCAATCACACAGTTGTCAACATGCCTATTTGTTAAACCTCTGCCGAGTGCAGCACTTGCCTTCAAAGGTGCGGTTCCACATTCGCTTAGTGATCTCTTTGCCGTTGCTCGCGTTGTACCCGTCCGCCAATGTCTCGTTGAGCGCGAGGGCATAGAGAATGACTGCATCATGGAAGGCGCCGACGAAACTGTTGACCTGTTAATGCAGACGAGAAGACGCATTCAAATACTGGAGGAGTTATGTGAAGACACACGTCCCCTAAGTAGATCGCATAAAATTTGCTATTACGTTGTTGGCGGTGTGCTTGGGATTTCAAGAATTTTCCATTTACTTCCAGGCTATCTTATAGATAATCCGAGGAATGTGTAAGGCTAGAAATATTTGCAGTTGGCGTTCTGTATGATATCGTTTAATATGTAAGATCTGTACCATTACATACCAGGCACTGTCCAGTTAGCAACCATCTTATTTGCATTCATTGCTTATTCCTGTAAGAAAACCTATCCAGCTTCCATCATCTAGTTCAGACCTACTTTTTATTCCTAGAGTCAACACTAACATAGGAACTAGGGCTTTTTCTGTTGCTGCACCAACTCTTTGGAATATGCTCCCTCTTAGTGTTAGATCAGTTGAAAATATTAAACAATTCCGTCGTCATTTAAAAACTTATCTTTACAACCTTGCTTATCCACCGTAGCTCCCTAGCGGCTTGACACATCTGTTGACAACTGGAATACTACTTATGTATTTTGAGATTGACCAATCCTTTTGTTTTTATGCGCCTCTGAGCTTGGTTTCCAAGGATTTAGGCGCACTAGAAGTTATCTTATTATTATTATTATTATGAACTGCTGGAATGTATGGACAGGTTAAGTAAATCTAACGTCATTACAGCAGTGGAACATTTAATTGTCATTTCGTATGATAATATAGCACACAAATCCAAGACGATCCACCCGGTTGTTAATGTTATTGATGAAGACAATTATTAGGTGTTGCATACCCAATATTGCAGGATTCTAAAAAAAATTCTGCAGAGATATATGTGCACAGGTTTTGATATTCAAACAACTCTGTCAGCAATAACACACCACAATATAGCTGCCTGTATATCAGCGTGTCTCTTTTAAAATCCATTTAGGCACAGTGGATCACACGGAACGGTGAATGAAAACAACGTCGAGAACAATAACTCACAATATAGGAATCTGTCATAGAATGACGTAACAGATATGCATATATGACGTGATAGATGCAATCGTCGCATGAGAGCGGAGCTTAATCTAGAATGAATATCTAACAGGAGGCGCCAACGCTAGTAACAACGATGGCGACCAAAGTGGTGGCGATGGTGGTGATGTATCTCGTTAAAGCTGCTGCCTCCTCGGTTAAATGATCCCATCGAAAATCAGGTTCGTAAATGTTATGGCATGTGAATATAATTTAACTATGAATAGTCTAAATGACTTACGCAGTCAGTTTCATAAGAGAGCAATGCCTTGTTGTGTTGATTGTCAGATCGGGTAACTGTAGCGACTGTGCGACTAGTCTTATTTTGTACTGTAAAAAGGCGAACTACGCTGTATATATAGCCACATTTGCCATTTTCGGCACGGTCGAACAAAAATTCATTTACTAGTTTGCGCGATGGTTCCGTTAAAACTAAATAACAAATTCGCAAAACGAAGCTGGTATGTCGTAGTCGAGAGTATATATAGGTTTGATTTGTGTGTGAAACGAGTATGAAACGAGAGTAACAAACACCGAATTGAGGGAGGCAGCTTTAAAGGACCAATATGATATGTATAACAGATTGAGATGGGCATGGCATGTATAGATAATGAAATTGAGGATAAACTATAAATTGAACATGGAAAACATAATATAGGGTGATAGCCGTAGAGGAAGATTAAAATGAAGTCTGAAACTGAAAGGCCGTGTGAGGAGACACCTCGAAAGGGCAGGTGTCGACAGCAGAGAGGCAGAGGAAGAGAGTTACAGAAGATCGGGATAGGTGAACAGATAATGACGTCTATAGGACGGAATGCACGTGATGATGTGGCCCGCAATACATAATCAGTTCAGTTATCAGTCCTGTTACTGGGTCCACTGGACTTGTTGGGATCTGAATAAATACAATACAATACACAAAACATATCAAACATAATTCGCTATATTTGTTTAATGACTATCCAAAACGCATTATTGCTTTCAATAGATCTTGCTTGGTATATATGCAAGGCAGACATACAATGTTACTGTCATTGTCAATATTTATAAAGAACATTTCATTTTGATGTCATAATAAACATTAATAGCTCATATTTCCAACAGTATCAGCATCCATTTGACATTATATCACCAAAATATCGTCAACAGTGTGATGTGGCGGAATTATTTTGTAGGTTTATTTAACATCAGCACTGTGCTTCGAAGCAGTTCTCGACAACAAATGTTTTACGATTTCTCCACAGTCTGCATTTACAGGTCACATTACAGTTAGCCAACTGTAGACATGTGGTAATAGCTTGCGTGTCCAGAGCACCCGGGTCTGGTATAGGCCCTACACTTATTTTGTGACAACATTGACCGCCTATTTTATCAAGTTGCGAGTAAGAAAACTACATTCATTTGTGGCGATTCAGTATAGATTTATTAAATACAATACATAATGTC
The DNA here is from genome assembly GCA_020002185.1 of Paraescarpia echinospica. Lineage (NCBI taxonomy): Eukaryota > Metazoa > Annelida > Polychaeta > Sabellida > Siboglinidae > Paraescarpia > Paraescarpia echinospica. The sequence continues at coordinate 6,563,949 of CM034532.1, read as the reverse complement.
AACTGTCTTGCTCAGAATTAAGACACACCAAATGTTACAATAACTATCTAATATGCTTCCATCGAGTGCACTGATGCTTCTGTTACTTACACGTTGACACTTTGGAAGTGTATCAGGTGGTATTTATAATATTATGTAAAAGTAACAATTCAATAATTCAACTGTTCCTATTCCATTGCACATGACTATTCCACCACGTTGGCGTATAAAGAGAATACCTGGCAACTGCAGTGATTTTATGTTGAGCTACTGCACACGAGGGGAGAATGAGAAGATAGTATTTATAGCAAGACGCGACGTTGTCACAAGTACATGAGTTCTTATAAAAAAAAATATATAGTTTCTTCATAATAGTGTATATGCGTACATGTATAAATATATATTTGAATGTATGTTGAACTCTTATTAACGGTTAAAGTAAGTCATTTAATATGCTGATAACGTGATGTCAATTGTTTTGTTATTTATATTTGTGAGGTGGCTCCCATGCTAGCGACGTTATAAGTGTCTTAATGGGAGACTCTCCGACTTTACCTATTATTTAAATTATTCGAGACATTGTATGTCTAAACAGGTCAAGTAAATTGATTCTGAGTTCTAAGATGTCATCCCACCCGAGCACCAACCTCCTCCTTGCCGTAGATATGGTCTCCGTAGAGACCCCTGGCGCGACGTTTCACCTCTTCCGAGAACTTGTGGTAGGCCTTACTGTCTGGCTTACGTAGCGTCACCGTCATTAAGGCCTGGTAGGCGCGCCGAGCCTTCTCGTTGCGATCCGCCGTGTCGTTCTTCCGGTACCACGGCTGCTCGATCTGGTTCTTGCTGAAACCGCAAACATATCGGAATTGAAGACAGTCATGGAAACGAAAAGAAGATGGGGGAATCAAGAGAAGAGATCGGAAAAATATACAAAAATAGGAGAGATTGTTAAAGAGAGTATAAAAGTAGAAGACTGTGTTAGATGGAGAAAACCGTCGTTAAGATTGAGATACGATGTTTAAAGAATTAGTGTGAACAGCTGAGACTGGAACGTATCCATCACTTGACCTATTGCTTAGCAAATGCTCTGTCAAACCATCAAAAATGGATGCATTGGTGGCAAAGGCAACGCTTGGCGGAGGGCACGCGCAACATGTTGATTGTGACGTAGGCAAACCACGACTTACAGGATATATTAGTTGATCTATGTTGCCTAGCGAAGCCTCCGTCAAGCCAAGTTCGGACATTCCGTCGTATATTTTTTGTTGAAATTCTGGTCATAAAAATCTTTCTTTATGACAAAAACAAGGAAAGTTTCTGAAGTGACAACTGTATGCAGGAATGTTAGATAGTACCGTAATTCACGTATATAACCGTTATTAACTTTGCTGGCAAAGGCAAAGCTTGACGGAGGTCACACGCAAAAAACGATTGTGACGTAGGAAAACTGCGAATAGATGGAGAAGAGGAGGGCGGGACGGACCGGGTGACGTGGCCCCACCCCACTAGGGACCAAGCAGAAGAAGCAGCATTGCGGGCATTTAGTTTATGTCACGTAGAAATTAAACCGTTGGTTTGACGGAAACATGGATGGCGCACAACCTAACTCGAGTTATGTTAACATATGTCATAATGATAGCCTGGAGAAAACTTTCGTCAATAAATTTCTCAGTTACATCCAGTTACAGAATTTGATTGGAGTAGCGACTCTCTAGTTTAATAAAACACCACATCACTGTTTGTCACATGGTTATGTATATAATACATAATGCCCATAATTAATACACAAGTGTTAGTATAATTAACTCATGTGCACCCACCGAGTTCACTGACACTACTGTTAATTACATATTGACAATTTGGAAGCGTAGGGAGTGGTATTTTATTTAAAAAAGTAATAATCCATGTAAATAAAAAAATGGGCCAAGTGGCCCTGAGCGAAGTCCTTTGGACTAATACGTCTATATGTGACCCCTGACCAAATGAGTGATAAGTCGGAAAAATTGTAACATTGTTTTCTTACATTCTTGTAAAGGTTGGGTAGGGTGCTTTACACGGTTTCAAAAATTATGACTGCTTCAAAAATTGGCGAAGTTATGGAGCATTGAACATGGTAGGGATCAAAAAGTGAAAATGGGTCAGCTGGACGGTGATAGACCGTTTGAAATTGAAGCCTTTGTAAAACTTTTGTCTCGACTTCACCGAAGGCGGTGTCCTGCTGTCAGAACTTCGAAGGTGTTACTCACCTAACTTACAAATATATAGGGAGCTAATGGAGAGGCCCATCATAATCCATAGCACTACAAAATGAAGTATCTGAAAGTCACACTTCATATACTGAGTGACACATCTCGTACTGTCTCTCTGCACTGTCGCAATGTCCAATAGTTTCCTATCACAACCCTTGTGTACAATATACCAAAGCTATATATCCAACACCACAACATATGTATTATCATTGGATAGGTAATTGAATAATCTTTTAGATGAATGCAACTTGTAGCAGCAGAAAATGAAGCATACAAAAGTTACACCGCAAACAATGACATGCATTCTCAAAATGTGATTCATTCAAAAATTAGTGCTATATAATAGTAGTTTGTCAAAATGTAAACAAACTCAAAGACAGTTGCAGCTTACTGTCCACCAAGCAGTAGCAGAGCAGTTTTATAATAATAATAATCCACAAGTTAAGTGGCAGTGATCTTCCTTTTATCATTCATGTGATGTTTATTGTGAGCAGGTCGGACAAATGGTTATCATACGTAGACAGGTACAGAAAGAAACTGACATTTTCTATAAAAAGAACACGTTTGCCTATCAATGGGATGTATTTCCTATTGTTGCTGTTTCTGCTGGGCAGACACAGTTTCTGCCAGGCATAAATCAAACAACCCTGTAGGTAATTATTAATCAAATGTTTTTTGGTGAATCATAGTTACAGATCATTAAGGGTTATGATGGAAGTAAAATGTTTACATGTTTACTGTTCACTGAAAAAACAGCTCCACAGACCTAATTATAGTTATTGTTAAGATGTTTAACCTAGTTCCATTATCTGACATTGTGCTAACAGATTGGTGTATTGGGATCATTAAGCCTATATAATTATTATATAAACATAGCAGCAGACACTGGGACAGTGTGACTGCTGCCTGGCTAAATGGATGCAATGGTGCTTTGAAGTTAGTTCTTCTGCCAACTATCCTTTTCACACAAGCCTATAGGTTTAGTAGCTGCCAGTACACTACTGAGCCTAAACTACCATGCAGTTGTGAAAAACGTGCTGATGTATTTGAACTTGATCCACTAATTAACTGTCCACCAAGCAGTAGCAGAGCAGTTTAAATGAACATCAAGTTAAGTGGCAGTGATCTTCCTTTTATCATTCATGTGATGTTTATTGTGAGCAGGGCAGACAAATGGTTATCATACGTAGACAGGTTCAGAAAGAAACTAAAATGTTCTATAAAAAGAACCACATACCTAAACAAAGTGAATGTAATAGGTGAAGAACAGGCAGTGTTCAGATAGGGGTATTGGTTGAATTGTATTTGTCTTGACACAAAAGGCTTTACTGTGCCTTAACTATGTCAACTCTTCTAATGGTTGACATTTGGTTGTTTCAGGTGTCAACTATATTATGAATCTGTATTTATTAGTCTATATTGATACAATTGATTTACACAGTACCATGTCTACACAAGGCATGGCAAGCGTAAACAGTACAGTAGAATGCATTTGATATAAATAAAGTGTCGGATATTTCACTCTATAGTTGTCAAGAATATAAATTTTCTATGTTTGTCACCTACAGATGACAGAATATTAATTTTATATGTTTGTCACCTACAGGTTTCTACAGACAATACATCTTTAACCAATAAACACCACAGTCACACCATTTTATAATAATTAAATGAACATCAAAGTAAACACAACTTGCAATTATAGAAAATCAATAGTTTTGAAGATACAGTTTAAAAGTGTTAGGCAACTGTTCAGTCTAACAGGGATCAAGTGTGTCCACTCTGTATGGGTGCTGTGACCAATGAAAGATTAGTCAAGGTTTCAATGGACTAGGCTGTAGAGATTAGTCACAGCTGTTGACTTTGTGGCACAATACACAACATCTACTGTTGGGGGTGGTCTCAAGGGCCCTTCTCAAAACCACATCACTAGATAATTTTTGGGGCCCCTTAGGTGCCCTTAGAATGATTCAATCAAATACAGATTTCTTGTATATAGTGGCAGCACCCTAATCTATGCAAAATTAGAAAAAAAAGTTGCTGAACAGTTTTTGAAAAAATAGGCAAAATGTTACATTTTCACCAGTTTTGGGGTCCTTGGAGGCCCTAGGGAGCCCTTAAAATGATTCAATCAAATACAGATTTCTCGTGCATAGTGGCAGTGCCCTAAGATATGTCTATGCAAAATTAGAGAAAAAGTTGCTGAACGGTTTCTGAGATACGGCAGCTAACGGCGGACGGCGGACGGCGGACGGCGGACGCAGAGTGATGGCAATAGTCCCTTGGACCTTCGGCCAAAGGACTCAACAATCAAATTGACATGTCCAAATTTAAAAAGAACCATCCTGAAGAATATCTAGTAATAATAGTACAAGTATTTATATTCTGATGTGCCCATGACTGTATTCGGGCACGTCACATTAGTGTGAGAACAGAATATCTGGCAACTGTTAAGGTTTCGTGTTGAGATATTGACACATATATCAAGTGATATCACTCACACCGTAGTTTCGCGCATATCACGCACGCTGCCTAGCGACGATAACGCTTTCTCAGGTGAGTTGCAGACCTATGAAATATTACACGTCAAACAGACCCGTTTTTTCCCCGAAACGTTTGTTGTGTTTCTTTTGTTTTGATTGCGAGGCAGTATCTAAGCAACGTTTCTTAGGCTTGTTGCGTCACTGGTCATCACTCAAGATAAAGAATCGCCGGTCGTTTTCCGCAGCAGCTGAACACTTGTATTAATGATTCGCGTCGAATTTATCAACACGTCTGATTTGTTGCGTTGCCCGGAGCGCGTCACTTCCGTTCGTTTCAGTCACGAGAAACACAGATTGCCAATGTGTTTATATGTTTTACTGATGATAGATTGTAGCGAACAGGACAATATCGAAGGAAGACAAAAGTCCCGAGTGAGAAGACTGACATGAAGAAACACCGGAAAATGAAAGAAGTTGGAAGCAGCGCTAGATGGGCAGGATACGTGCAGAGAAAGACCGAAGAAAGACTGGCCAACAGTCACAGAAGACCGTGGTAGGATAAGAAGTGGAAGACCAAAACAAAGATGGAGAGGCAGAGTAAAGCGAAACCTTGACGGACATGTACGCACGGCCGACAATGGAAGACCACCGCAGAAGATCGAGAAAGAAGGAGAGCATTGATAAACAAGAAGAGGCTACTGAGTGATGTGGATCCTATCCCGCAACGGAGCAAGGAAAGAAGAAGATTCTAATCAACGTTCGATCTATACTTAGGTGCATCTTCCGAGAAATTTTCTTTAGTTCACGATTATGTTATACCACGTATCGTGTCACTAATAATATTATTTGGATCTGGCGTGTATTAAATAAATTATTATTATTATTATTTATTTATTTCTTCTTCTTCCTTTCTTCTTCTTCTTCTTATTATAACAACGACCCTGATCAAACAGTAACGTATATAGTAACGTTTATTAACTATGCAACTGCCATATTATTCTAGTTCTCCGATAACAACAAGGGGGGGGCGATAGTGTAGTGGTTAGCACATCCGCCTGACATGCCGGCGACCCGAGTTCAATACCCGGACCGGGCACGTATGGTATATTTGGTGTAAAAACCTGGCTCTAAACATTGGGGACTGTGTATCCCTCGTGACTCGGAGATCACGTTAATGTCGGTCCCGTCTCAATTTGGGTCGTAAAAGAACCACTGAGGACGACAAGCACCCTGGCAGTGACCACCCTCAGTGCCAGCATAGACAGGTCGGCTTGGCGATAATGTTCTGAAAAAGGCTGACTAGTTGAAAAAGACCTCATAAGATCATAACATCGTAACCACAATAATACAAACTAGTCAGTTAATAGAACGTTGCCGAGTGCTGGAAACAACTAGAACTAGAAATAACTGTTTTTATAATAAAAAAAATATGCCTAGCAGTCGTTACGGTGCCGCAGCGTAACGTATTGGGTGGTATCACGTGTGTCACTGCGCAGAATCAATGTACACGGGGTTCGTGTAAACGCGACAGATTGCCATTCATCGTAGGTCGATAGTCAAACAAAGCGAAACAAGCAATATGCGCAATCGAGGTGAAACAATATTTTCACAAGGCGCTTCGTGCACACACATCTTTATTTGTTAAGCCTTCCTTTAATGATCAATTATTGTCGCTAGTGAGTTCGCTACTCGGTGGATTCTTTCAGTGTTACTGACGGTCCAGGCCACCGACTTTGCATAGCGGAAGGTCACCATGCAGACTGCCAACTGTTCATCTCATTTGTTGAACACTATTTTCCTTCTGAGATAACCAGTTATATGTGCGGAGTATGATGGAGTAAAGGTACAAGCGCTGAACCGAAGGCCTTGAAACATTTCGCGGCATGAATTGATGGCATTGTTTACGTGCGACATCTGAAGAGAGGCGTCATCATACCAACTCAATGGCGTCTGAGCACGAGAGACAACTCGCGTTGAACTTCTCCGTCGCCGATATGAATGACAACGGTTTGAAAAGCAAGTGTAATTGACGTATATATGACGCATTGTCCCCTCCGGCATTTGCACATCAGAGTTAGATGGCAGCGTGGGAACAGGGTCACGACGTGGATGAGACCACATACACGGTACAAGGGTGAGTAGTGCGTCATTCCCCCCCCCCCACCACCACCACTCTTGCCGTAGAACAATACATCGACTTCTTCACTGTTTGCTACCTAGTCGGTGGATTTACGAACGCCTGGTCTCAAATGAATGTATTTCGATTACATATCGCATTTCTCTATCGAATGACTCGCCAATCGACGCGTATGATCCTGCGTGTCGTTTCTTCCTTTCCACTGCACATGCTTCGCCGGCTTCGCTGCAATTTGCGCAATAAAGAACGTAATTTATTAGTTTGGCTTTTATTGAATTTCGCCCTCCTGGTGATAGATTGGGTTTTTAGCAATGTCAAAGGAACTCGGTACGTCCCAGCAACGATTTCGGCGTCGGCGTAGCTTGTCACGGTAAAGGGAAATCGTCGTGAAACACGAGAAGGCTACGACGTAGACTTCCTGCCTGCCGCCATAGATTTACGCTGTATCGATACGTAGATGCAATGAAAGTACCAGCCGCGTCGGAGAAGAATATAACGACAACGTGAAAGCGGTTTATGACGTAAGCATCTGCGTCCAGCAGCAATGACCGCGAAATGTCCGATCGATCTGGGATTCTAAGAGCAGTCGCTGCGTGTGTGGCGCATTTACGGCATTGCCTAGGAATAACGGCACCGACTGACCAGTAGTTTTTAATTACGCATCGATTTACATGTCAGCGCCGACTGATAGCTTAATGTGGCCGCCAGGCGATCCAGCCAATAACACCAAAACACAGCCGCTTGAGCCGCCACCTGTGGAATGCACACATGCATGCTGTTGTCCCAGAAAACGATCGATGGTCGACGAAACTATAGATAGTAACGTAGATTCAAAATAGACTGGTAAATAGACCTATACAAATTCAAATGATTCAGTGGGAGAAATTATTGCGTTTTAAGAAAAATTCATTAATCATTACCCGAAATAAACTATTTGACAACTTTATAGCTGCATAGTAGCGTAGATCCAAAACAGACTGGTAAATGGACCTATACAAATTAAAACAATAAATGTTTGTGATGTTTAATGCGTTTTTGTTTGCATATATATATATATATATAAATGTTTGTGATGTTTAATGCGTTTTTGTTTGCTTATATATATATATATAATAATAATGATATATATATATATATATGCATATATATATATATATACATATATATGCATATATATGCATATATATATATATATATATATATATATATCTACTCCCTACGAGATCGTTACCTTGTCGTATTGGGGTAGCTTGCGTGCCTCCGTGACCCTGCGAGCTACGCCGGTGGGAGTCTTAATTGTACTCCTGGCAGGGTCACCCATATCGGATTGGTTAAAGGGTAGTGGTTAGACTAAAATCGATCTCCTGGCCCTCCAGGTTGGGGGTTGAGCGTAGGGTTAACAACCCTACCTCTTAAAAAAACAGCTTGTTACAGAAACTCGTAAAAGAAAATCAACAGATCCCAGCCACCAAGGAAGCTTGAGGCACCAAACCGGTATGACCGATGCTAGTGAAAGCCGCAAGGAAGCTAGTAGCGTGAAGAATGCTGGGCTGACCTGGGGCACAGCAGGGGTAAGACCACATTAAGGATTCGTCCGCCATTACCGACCGAAAGAGTGCCCTTGAAAATACCGTTTTGGTGGCATGTGTGAATTTTGTTCGAGCACTTTGGCATGGCACATGTCAGTCCAGTGAATACTAAATGTACTACTACATTAGATCTTTCACGAGGTAGCAATAAACATACGCTAGTCGCTCGCGTATTCGCACAGTGGCTATTTTGCAGAACGCACCAATATTTCATAATCCGTCACCAGATTGGGGCGAAATTGAGGGGTGTCAGGTTTGGGTGGATTTGTCTGAAAACTGAGGTATGAGAATTTTATGAGTTTTCCATAGCACTTGTGTCAATGGAGGTTAAATATGCTGTGAAATTTTCAAGAAAATTGTTTGTCAAATTTAGCAGGAAATGAAGGAAACGTTATAATGGCCGCCTATGTAAAATTTAAATGTGGTCTTACCCCAGCAGCAAGGAAAGCCCAAGACAGAGGGGTCTGGCGAGATCTTGTGCGAGCCTTGTGTGCCACACGGCACGAAGAGGATAAGTAAGTAATATATATATATATATATATATATATATGTAATGATCATACATTTTCTTAAAACGGAACAATTTATCTCACTGAATCGTTTGAATTTGTATAGGTCTGTTTACCAGTATATATATATATATATATTGGAAACAATATTGAAAACTACAACGATTGAATTTGTTATAGTTATATTTACAATTATTTGCTATTTATACAATGAATAACGCATTAGTTAGAGGAGTGACTCTGACTAACAACAGCAAGTGGTCGTTCGTCCAAACACAGAATCACCCAGACGCAATCCCATAGACTGCCACGCTGCGTGGATGTGGTTAGGTGACGGAGACTTGTATGCCGTTCACGTGTAAGGTGACAGGATTGGATTGCTGACCGTCGCGTGTGTTGTGGTTAGCACGCCGATCAATCGGTCAATAAGCTTTCACGCCGCAGCATCGCTACCATTCAGCCGATCGTCGAGTCACTTTCCCGCCAGTTCATTAGCACAATGACGCGTTGACGTCGCCTTCACGCGCCAAATAACAGGAATGTTATTCACGTCTAATCTAACCTCCGTCCTTTGTGTGTGGTCGACGATTTCGCTATAAATTATTCATATGGACGCTGTTGTCTGTCCCGTCAGGTCGACAACTAAATAATAAGTTGTGTAAAGTCGGGGGGATGTTCTCGCCGATAGAACGAATGTCATGCCGTGCTGGTCACGAAAGGGGGACTCGTGGACACGTCCTCACGTCGGCGTTGTCTTGGTCGTGATTGATTAAGTCTTTATTGCAACATCACTCTACTCTGGCGCAGGTGTCGAGTCTTCTTCCTTCTTCCGTAGTTGCTGAATATGAGTGTAATTGAATTGATCGTTTTTACAGCAAGTGTGAACAATGTAATTATTGGTCGTACGCGTGGTCCCTGCATGCCATGCGTGCGTGCTTACGCGCGCGCATACGTGTGTTCGTGAATGTGCGTACGTGTGCGCGCATGCATGTATTCGCATATGCATGTATGTACGTACGCATGCGTATATATATATGTGTGTGTAATTGGGTCACGATGTGTCAGTATCACTATGTGAATTGTCATTCTATGAAAATGCACACGTTTGTGGGTTGATGGGAATCCTTTTACGAGAAACACACAATCATAATATTAAGATCAAATAAATTCTAACCATACTGAGAAACATGGAAACGTGACGGAACTTAACCAACGGAAATGCTTGCTTCTAGAGAAGTACATGCATGCACCGGTGTAGGAAGCGGCCATGTATTCTAGCAACATCTAATTGGATCTGCCGTAGATTGAATGACCACCACAAATAATCAAAGCAAATGAACAGCAGAAAGAAACTTGAGTACAGAAGTATAAGATGTCACCACGCAGTGAACGCAGAAATAGGCGTACAGTTCAGCGTGCAAATCACATGACTGAATCAGCGCCGAAGACGCGGCGTTCCGGAAGATGTTTCAGGGCACCAAGGCATTGTGGAGAAAGGTTAAATCGTCCACAGATCTCTTATGGTAATGCAATTTGCTAACACGATGATTACACGAAACGAGGTAAAGACGTTTGAGCGGCAGTTTGATTTAGGCGCTAACACAATCAACACGGGCAGGCCGCACGTTCATGTGCACGCACGCACGCACGCACGCACGCACGCACGCACGCACGCACGCACGCACACGGGGTTCTTCCACGCTGCGGTGTCAACACGTCCACACTCCACGCACGGCTGCCAGTCTCGCTATCGGGGGGTCAGACCACAGTTACCCTTCCTGTTGTGTTTCACTTCAATAATATTTCAATAATATGAAAATGGTGATACATATTTGAAATTTGAAAGGAACTTTTAAAATAAATGAGTGCGATAGACCAGGCACATTAGCAGGTTGAATGCTAGCTTGTATTGGCAGTGAAACGACGCATATTTGGAATAGTGTAGTCGGTGTGGAGTAATTTTTGCCATTTTATTTCACAAAGAAAAACATGGCTATTTTTGTCAGTATTGATGAGAACCGTGTGTGCATTCGATTTAAAAGGGCTGGAGGTACGTGATTTGGACGGAATTTGTAATATGATGGCAGTGGTTGTGGAGAAATTTCTGTACAGTTTTCTGCTAACCTGACAAAAAGAGAACATGGCCACCAATGGTAACGTCAACAGTAATCTGTGCCCTACCGATGGCGGCCTAGGTAGGTGCTTTGGCTTCGATCGAGAGGTCCTTGCCGCAGTGGCACGCAATTGTAGAAGTGTTATCGAATAATTGCCAGGCTTATGTTTGTCTGATATTCGCCGTTCGTTGTTTGGCAATCGACATAACGTGTAGCGATGGGCGGCAAATTAACTAGCGCGGCGCTGGGCGTAATGTCTCAGTGCGTGAATACGTCTCATTTGTGACCGACGCACGGCTAAATGAGATGGACAAGGCGTTGAGGACACACACACGTCAATAAACACGGGACTTATCGGTGGTGGTAGATGCATTTGCGTCGGAACATGGTGAATATTGGGGGGGTTGAGGTTCTAAAAAAACTCCTTTTGTATCCCCCTTCAGGCTCACCAAACCCACCTTCAGGCTCCCCAGAAACCTCATATTGCATCCCCCTATCCGAGACTCGCCAAAAATGACCTTCAGACTTTCCAAAAACTTCGAATTATACCCCCTTCAGGCTCACCAAAACTAATCTTCAGGCTCTCCAAAAACCTCAAATTGCATCCCCCGATGCTCGACAAAAACAACCCTGAGACTCAACAAAAAAATCAAATTGCATCCCCCGAGACTCACCATAAAAGGTTCAGGCTCAAAATGTTGGGGAGGCTAATCCTATATCCATCTGAGCCCCCCTCCAAGCCCCCTGTTCCGACGCCTATGTAGATGTGGTAACACAGGAACACGCTGGTGAATGGCAACGGACGTAGAGACACATGATAGAATGAGAGATGACCAACGCGAGTGAGACAATGAGACATACATGGGTTGGAGATAAACCAGTTACTGACACTAGCAAAATGCATGTAATCTGGTGGGATGCTTTGGTAGTTGACAGTCGTGATAGTAATATCATTACATAATCACCGTAACACGCTCGTTGTATGTCCAAAATGACGAAGGTCTGATAGAAAGCGAGGTTCGTGTCCACCGATACGTCCTAGTCGTGATAGTGTAGAAGTGTCCAATAGTATTCGTATTGTTATTACATGCATTAGGGTAGACATAAGCATTATTATGCATTAGGGTAGACATAAGCATTATTATGCATTAGGGTAGACATAAGTATTATTATGCATTAGGGTAGATATAAGCATTATTGTGTCAGCGTTTACTCTATGACTTTCCTAAGGCTATATTTGGCGGAGGTAGATCATAGAAATTGGTGGTGCAGACAAATTTACAAACAAGTGGAATTACTGATTTATAAGTATTATTCTTGCCTTAATATAATTTATAAAGTAACAGTAAACATATATTGAGTAGCAGTTGTGCGTAAAGTTAGTTAGATAAAGTACTTTAGAACACTTTAGTCTAGTGAGTGATAATAGGGTAAGTTAGCCTACGATAAGTTTGTAAACAAGGTTTAACAAATGTCACATGTGGTAGAATATATAGATGATAAAGTAACAAACATAAAGCTACTTACATGAGATAATATCTGTGTAAGCCAGTACCTGCTAGACACTTTGATAAGGTAGCTTTGTTGTCAAAATGAATCATTTGCGATAACCGGGCGAACTAAGTTTATGTAGCTAGTGTCCCAAGTATTCGCTAGGGGTGGTATAACGTATAACGTAAATAAATAAGGCAGTCTTACGTAAAGTGTAACATTTGTGCACAGAAAACAGTCTTCTTAAAGACTACATAGACAGTGAATAGTGTAAACACAGTTGACTAAACTATTTTAAATAGGTAATTAGATTACTATTATTAAATAAATTCTGATATGGCGCCTTGCAAGCGGCAAGTCAAGGCAAAGAGACACTTCGTGTGCGACGACTGCCACAGTTGGGTGGATTTTGTCCTATCCGGCTGTGCGAAGTCATGGACAGAGACCAGGAAGAGGGATTCACCTTTCTGTGCGTGGGGTGTTGGAAGGTGAAATGTCTGGAGAAGGAGGTAGCTAGGTTGGTAGATATTGTGAAGGGGATGGAGATGAGAATCAGCAAAGAGACAGGTGAAATGGAGAGAGAGGACAGGGAGAGTGTTGGGAATACTGTGAGACTGAAGGAGCAGAGTAGTGGCAACAAGACCGGGGAAAGGAGACTGAGAGGAGGGAAGGTGATCGGAGGGGAAGAAATTGGAGGATCGACGGCAGAAAATGTGACAGGTGTGAAGGTGACAGGGGAGAAAGTGACTGTAGAGAAAGAGGTAGGCGGGAAAAAGAAACGGGAGAGGAGAAAAGGAAATGCAATGGGAGAAAAATGATGGGAAGAAAGGAAGTGAGAGTAAATGTGACAGAAGAGAAGTTGGGAGGGACGATGATAGGAGGAAAGGTGACAAGAGAAACAGCGTCAGGAAAGAATGGAACGGACAGGATTGTGACAGGAGAGCAGAAGACAGGGGAACAAGACTACAATCAGACATATGCAATCGGGAGAAGGAGCTATTCTGAGACAGTGATTGAGGGGGCAATGAGGAAAGAGAGGGTGTTTATGGGCGATTCCATTATGAGAAAGACGGATAAGTCACTAAGCGAGGGGAAGGACATCGTTGTTTGTCTACCGGGGGCTAGGGTAGAGCATGTGACTGAAAGGGTAGAGAAGGTATTGGGGCATGGCAAGGGAGGTTCTATACTAGTACACGTAGGGACAAATCATGCAGACAGGGAGGGAACAACTGGGATAGTACAGAACTACAGACAGTTAGTGAGAAAGTTAAAGAAGACAAGAGTCGAACAGATTATTCTCTCAGGAGTTTTGCCAGTAATGGGAGGAAGGGGGCCAGCATACAGAAACTGCAAGAGGATGGCGATCAACGCACTAGTTGAGCAGATGTGTAAAGAAGAGGGGGTGGGATTCATAGATTATGGGGATACTTTGTTGGGAGGGAAGATATGTACATGAGAGATGGCCTTCATCTAAGTGGAAAGGGGCAGCAGTTTTCTCAGAGAACTTGCTGCAATCTGTTGACAGTGGGACAGGCTGCATCTATTTAAACTAGATTCGCAGGGGGGATTCACAGAGAAGCCTGAAACTGGAGGCATAGATAAAGACAGCAGAAATACATCGGCAAAGAACAGCCTGAGAAACTGTTCTGAATCAGGATATAAATGCGTTTGTCTAAATGCAAGGAGCATAGTAAACAAAATAAATGAACTAAACATTATGGTAGAAGATATTGACCCTCACATAATAGGTATAACCGAATCATGGGCCACCACTGATATATCAGATGCTGAATTGGGACTAACAGGCTATGTAATGTTCAGGAAAGATAGACTAGGAAGAAGGGGAGGTGGAGTTATTTTATATGTTAAAGAATCTATCCAGGCTTATGAAATCAAATTAGAAAGAGAAGCAGACTGCAAAGAAGCTGTTTGGTGTAACATAGTTACAGGAAACTCAACGTTAACGGTGGGGTTAGTTTATCGAAGTCCAAACACAAATGTAGAAGAGAACGAAAAAGTACAAGGTGTTATAAGGGAAGCAAACGGGACTGTATTATTATGGGAGATTTTAACCATGGTCATATACAATGGAAATATCTACAGAGTACGGGGAGTGAGGACCACAAGTTTTTAGATTTAGTACAAGACAGTTTCCTTTCTCAACACGTGCTAGAGCTTACCAGGGGTGAGAATGTGTTAGACATAGTTTTGTCCTCACAGAATGAATTAGTAGACAATGTTAAATTGTGTGAGCCTCTGGGAAGTAGTGATCACAACCAGATACATTTTACCATCAAAGTAAAATCAGAAAGAAATAATAAAAAGCAGTTCAGGAGAAATTTCCACAAAGGAAGATATAAGGATATGAGGAAATATTTAGCAAAGATAGACTGGAATAACACACTTAAGAATAAGACAGCAACAGAATGCTGGAATATCTTAAAGAATGAAATAGAGTGCATCGTAGATAAATTTGTTCCCTTAAAAAACAAGGGAAACGGACCAGAAAGAAATACTTATCGAAAGAAGCCATTAGAAAAATTAAGTACAGACAAAGAATGTGGAAGTCATATAGACGTACTGGAAATGACGAAGACTACAACTTTTATAAAGAAGCACCAAACCAAGCTACAACTGAAATTATAAATTCGAAGAACAACTACGAAAAAAAATTAGCTTGTAATATAAAACAAGACAGCAAGAGTTTTTATGCATATGTTCGTAGCAAACAGAACTTTCAGGATAAGGTCGGTCCTCTAGAAGATAGTGTTGGAAATATAATATCAGAGGGATTCTTAATGGCAGAAGACCTGAATGAGTATTTTAGTTCAGTGTTTACCAGGGAAGATATTAGTTCACTGCCAGTACCAGAGGCTAAGTTCAAGGGGGCAGAATCAGACTATTTAGGACAATTAATTGTAACCCCAGAAATGGTAGCAAAGAAAATTAGGGCTATGAAGGATAATAAATCACCTGGAGTGGATGGGATTCCGCCCAAACTACTATTAGAAATTGTAGAACAAATTAGCATACCACTTGCCACAGTTTTCAACTTGTCATTAGAAGAGGGCGTGGTTCCCTTAGAATGGAAAGAAGCGAACATTATACCGTTATTTAAAAAGGTTCCAGAAACAAGATAGAGAACTACAGACCAGTGAGTTTAACGTCAGTGATTTGCAAATTATTAGAACGACTAATTAAAGATCACATGGTGGATTTTCTTGTTAAATATAACTTGTTAAACCCATCTCAACATGGGTTTCTAAAAGCGAGGTCATGCTTAACAAATATGTTATGTTTTTTTGAAGATATTACTAAGTGGGTAGACGAGGGATCACCAGTAGATATCATCTACCTAGATTTTCAGAAAGCTTTTGACAAAGTGCCACATCAAAGGTTACTGCTTAAACTAAAGGCCCACGGCATAGGAAATGGTTTAATTAACTGGATAGAAAAATGGCTAATTGACAGAAGACAACGGGTAGTAATTGATGGGGAGGCTTCAAACTGGAAATCAGTTTTGAGTGGGGTACCACAGGGATCAGCACTGGGACCTATATTATTCTTAATATATATCAACGATTTGGATGACGATATAACAAGTAAGGTGTTGAAATTGGCAGAAGATACAAAATTGTTTAGAAGGATTAAAAGTGATGGAGATAGACAGCATTTACAAGATGATCTTGACAGGTTGATCAAATGGTCTGAAAAATGGCAAATGTTGTTCAATTTTGGGAAATGTAAATGCCTCCACACAGGACATGGGAACGGATATGTACAATATACAATGGGAGGTTCTGTACTAAGCACTACTGTTAAAGAAAAGGACTTAGGGTTAACCATTAGTGCTGATATGAAGGTTTCAGAGCAGTGCGGTATTGCTGCTTCAAAGGGAAATCAATTCCTTGGATTAATTAGGCGAAACATAACGTATAAGGAAAAAGAGCTAATAATATCACTGTACAAAACAATAGTTAGGCCTCATTTAGAATATTGTATTCAAGCGTGGAGGCCATATCGCAGGAAGGACATATATATGCTAGAAAGAGTACAGAGGAGAGTAACTAAAATGATACCAAAACTGAGGGATCTTAGTTACGAAATACGCCTAAAAAATGTGGTTTAACAACATTGGAGACCAGGAGATTGAGAGGAGATCAGATAGAAGTGTTTAAAATATTGAATGGTTACGAAAATATTGATAGAAATATTTTTTTCTCAGTTAAGAAAGATATAAGGACCAGAGGATATGCAGTTACATTAGTAAAGGAGCAGTGTAGATTAGATATAAGAAAATTCTCATTCTCACAAAGGACTGTAAATGAATGGAACAGATTGCCTCTTGATTGTGTTGGTGCTAGTAGCGGAAATATGTTTAAAAATAAAATTGACACATACCTTAAAAGGGCGGGATACACGTAGATAAAAATTATTGGACTCGCGATAAGCCGAAAGGCTTCCTTGTCCACCTGCCATCTAAAGTTAATTTTCTGGATGGCAATCTTGTTAAATCTTGTTATGGCGCAGTAGCCGTTTTCCCGAAGTTTTTGCTGCGCGCGCGTGGTTCCTGCGATAGTTAGATTACGTTTTACATATTACGCGCAGATTATGGTTTACGTTCCGAGCAACTGACTTATCCCATAAAAAGTGAGAATCTTGACATATGTGTGGTATTTTGAAAAGATATAGGTCTTACTTCCTATTCGTGGGGTTGCACACACACACACACACACGCACGCACGCACGCACACACGCACACACGCACACACGCACACACGCACACACGCACACACATACATACATACGGTTTCTAGATTATAGACAACAGAAAAGTTACACACATCTATAGCAAATACGATGCAAACACGCATTGCCAGCGATATGCCCTACTAAGTACCTTCAGAGTGGAAACCGCATTTCAACCGCATCTATACCATCCAACATCGAGGCACGTCGTTATGCATAACACCTCCATTAGCCAGTCAGCACTCGGGCAATGATAACAATACTAATCATAAAACGTCAATAACGCCTAAATACTCATGGACATGAGCTCAGAGGAGCAATAATGCTGTATAATAAACCATGATACCATGAACATGGAAGCGCAAGAAGCCCCGGAGGAGGTAAGGTAGAAATGCTATTTCGAAAAAAATGCATCTTGAGATTTTGCGGAAGTACCAATAACATTAATGTGATGAGGATTTCGTTCCGGCTTTCTGGAGCAGCTACAGAGAAATTGCTTGCTTAGATTGAATTTAGTTCTAGGAACAATAAAAAGCTGCCTTGAGCGGGAGATTTTCTGAGCTGCCTATGGATATTTTAAGTATTCATCTCCCAAAACTCACATAAGACATAACTGTAATTTAAGTATTTCTCTCTTTCGTGGGTTTATTTTCCTGTTTTTTCTTAACGATGTTCATTCGCGCCTTTGCTGAAATAGTTATTGTCTAGTATAATAAGGCGGAACAATATTATGTAGATGAAGAAAATAATGGACAGACAGACAGACACACAGACAGGCATACGAACGGGCGGGCGGGCGGGCGGGCGGGCGGGCGGGCGGGCGGGCGGGCGGGCGGATGGACAGGCAGGCAGGCAGACAGGCAGACAAACCGACAGGCACAGATAGGCAGGCAGGCAAGCACACATATAGAGGACACACGAACACTCATACAGACCAAGAAAAAGACAGCCAAATGAACCCATATACTACTGGACAGAAATCCGCTAACTGCATGCAGTTGTTACGTCAGAGTGGACTCCGTCGTTACGTACGCACCTGCTGAACAAGTCGATATTGAAGAAGACGTATTCTCCATTGTCGAAATGCAACTCAGCCGCCTTGATCATGATCTCTCGGACGGAATCCGGCGACGCACACAGCACGACGACTGCAAAGAACAATTGCGAAAATTTAATAACAGCCTTTAAAATAAATGGTTATAAGAACAGTTCTGTGTTTACGACATTACACGAATAACTATACGTTTTTACGCATATTACGGCAACATATACGTGTGCGCGCACACAATGTATAGCATTCAACGTGCATGGTATACTTTGGACACACTGACTATAGAGGCTGGTACCCACTCTCTGAGAGACTGGTCGTATGGGTTGATATTCAGAGAATTGGCCTCCGAGACGTCATTGATCAGTGAGAATTCTCTTTCGGCTTTAGTAGAATGACGTATACATAATGCATACGTGTACGCTGACGTTCCTTGGTGGTTATAGTCGATGTCAGATTACACAACAAGATCGACCGTTAATACAATAACAGGTATGAATGCTAACTTCAGCAGATACCCGGATTTTGTTTAGTTAATTTCACCCGAGAGAAGCTTGCTTTATCCGTTTCTGTCTTATGCTGAATTAGACCAAGCATCTGGTATTGCATATATTATAGTGTAACAATGAATACGAACCATTGTGTACCATTAATTCAATTCAGTAACTGTTTCCGGGATATTACACCCATGAACTTGTTCCCCCAAGACCGTTCCGACTTGAGGACATTTGCTGACGCCTTATTCTGGGAGCAAAGAGGATAGGTAAGGCAGTTGCAGCCATAAAAAGTGTAGACTAGAGTGTAATGACTAAACGGTTAAAACACAGCAATTCTCTCCAGTGATAACATAGTGGAGACAATACCTAGTCCATGATATTTTAATTAAAGAGTTCTTGAAAACCCAGACGTAACTATAATAAAGAACCACATTACAAGGCGCCGCCATTGAAGTGAAGATGTTCAAAGACGCTGCTGCGCCGCGTCAGACTTGTTCGCTCGAGGAAAATAATCTCTGTCTTTCCGGCGAGAGAGTCGCCAATCGCAATTTACGTCATTATCAGGCAGCGATTTATACAGCCGAGCGGTCAGGTGCAACGCAAATTGGAAGAACATGTTGACCCGTCTAAGAGCATCAAGCGAGCGAGTGTTGAACCCTGAGGCATGTCTGATGGACACCTATCAACGCCGCTAAGCTTCACGACGACAGAAGACATAGCACCCGAGACGACAGAGAGTCCGTAGGCCGACGGATGGCATCGAATGAGCCCCGACGATCGGAGACAAGTGAGGCTTGCTCCAATATGCTCGGCGAGAAATAATGGTTTTCGGCGGAGCAATCAATTTAATGTAGTGGACGGTCAAAAGCGATTGGTGTTCAATCAATCACATTTGCTGCGTTGGTGTTTCTCACGACTGTGGTAGGGAAGATCCGGGGATGAGGATCAATAGGTAATTAAAAGAACATCGCTCGCACGGATGGCATGTCGTGACCAGTGAACAAAAAGTTGATGTTTACAGAGGGCACGTCTAGCCGGGCAAGTAAAGACAGGAAGACGATATTTGAGGTCGGACGTTGGCGGTCTGAACGTGTAATAATCACATCAATGAACCGAAGGAACTAGCGGTTTTACACCAACGCAAATATAGCGTGGTTATTGTCCGGATGTAGGACTAAGTCGTCCGTACGAAATTCCTCACCGAAACCCCCGTTACATTACACACATACGTGTGTGTATACTTGCATTGTACAGATGACTTTAGCTGGGACACCGGGTGTAAGGAATGTCCGCTTAAAATGAATACGTCCCCGTTTTGGCTCGCGCTGTTTCTTCAATCTTGCACCCGTGGATATAAGGAACACCGTATATAAGGGCCAGTTTGGCCAAGTCATAACATGGTCCTCCTTGAAACAAGTTGTGCTGTGCTGTGGTGTGGTTGGTGTGCTTACTACACAAACAGAAGATCAGATGGTGAACCGACAGGAGTGTCAGATGTAGAGGTGAAGAGTCACCATACACGTCTGTTACGAAGCAGTACTGTGCAAACAATTGAGACAACCTGTGTGTTGCCATCCGTGATCACGTACACACAAGCTGACAAAGAGAGCCAGATCCTCGTTTACGACGGTATCCACACAACACTGTTGTTTGTGTGATAAAAATGCTTATTCACCATGACATTGCTGAACAATTATAAAGAAACGAAAGAGGCGGGGTTTTGTTCTTTTTGCCAAGCTCTAGGGATATTAATAAGACGACGAAGAAGAATAAGATTAACAAGAAGAACAGAATAAGAAATGGGGCAGGCTTTTGTTCGGAGAAGTTTTATCTAGTGAGATTTTGACGTACATATTTTCAAGCATACCCCTGTAACGTTTAAAAAATGATAGGTCATATTTATAGCATGACAGTATTCACCTTGATACAGTGGTGCATTTCTACGAATAACCATACAGTGCATATTTTCGATTGTACTCAGTAACGTCTTGAAGGGGCACTGGGCCATGACCCCTTTGACTATGGGATCAAAATATGTGTATATAAGAGAACCAGGGGAAGAGGAAGACCACGACAGAGGTAGGAGGACTGTGTGTAGGGACTGGAGAGGAGAATGAGAGGAAGGCGGAGAGGATAGAGTGGAGACGGTGGGTGGAGACGGGTGGTGGAGATGTTCATGACGTAAGAAGAAGACTAGCATCACGTCTGACGATATGCAGAGGTAACGAGAGATGGTAACGTTGCAAATTAATGAGTGACTAAGTTTGTCCACCTGCGGGCCTTGCCCACCCCCAGACCTCCCCCACCCCACATCTGAAACACCCAACTGACTGTACGCAGACGGGGGTTACAAGGCAGAAGTCGTGCTGCTGGGAGTCGCACCCCGAAGATGTTTTCGCCATTAGTCAGCCCGAACTGCGGGGGAGAAGAGAGAGAACCTTTGTTGGGTGCCGTAGAAGGGCTCACACTTGTACCCCTTGCGCAACAACCGTGGTTGCAGCGGGACTTCGCACATACCGCCGACCGTGGCGATGCCCGCCGTTGATGTATCGTTTCTGTAACCCCCGACTCTCAACTGACGTCTTTTATGGAGTGACGAATGGCGGCGTACACAAAACCGCACTACGGTACGTGCGCATTCCGAAACAGAAAAACGTCGATTAATCAACGGTACATTTGGCAGGATCAAGTGGGGTGTTTCACGCGAGCATTTCCCCATGCACGAAATGGTATGGTTAGACCGTATCAAGTACTGTTTGTGTCAGCGATGGAGTCAAGGTTGCAGAATATCCATGCTACGTCAACGAGACTGTCATAGTAAATAGTATTGCTCTCGTTTAATCTTATGTCAAACAGCAAGTTGAGCCCCTGTTGTCAACAGTAAAACGACACAAGCTCTCCTATCCTGGCCGACTCAACCGTCGCAGAAGTATCTCAGAAACAATCAAGCAATACATCCTACAGGGCAAAAGAAGACGACAGATTTGATTGACGACATCATAGAATGGACAGAAGACAGACAAGGCTGGCATAGACATTCCCAAAGGATGAATGAGTGAGTGAGTGAGTGAGTGAGTGAGTGAGTGAGTGAGTGAGTGAGTGAGTGAGTGAGTGAGTGAGTGAGTGAGTGAGTGAGTGAGTGAGTGAGTGAGTGAGTGAGTGAGTGAGTGAGTGAGTGAGTGAGTGAGTGAGTGAGTGAGTGAGTGAGTGAGTGAGTGAGTAAGGCATGAGTGAGTGATTGAGAATATTGCTACCGTAGTTAGAATCTAACATATTGGCAGATTCACACATATCACAGAACCACGACGAACAACCGGGTCGAACTAATAAAGAGAGACCTGAATGCTCTGTCTCAATGACACCAGACTAGACTAATGTCCCCGGCGAGGTCACGTTTTACACGGTTAAAAAAGGGAAATTTAAGACCCGTGATCGCCAAAGCACGCCTTCGGTTGACTGACCGAGGCTCGCAAACAAGCAACTCCCAGTGGTGAGCTCGGGATAGCTATAAGAAAAGGATCAAAGTCTCGTTAATGATGTCGCCGTTGACCTCAGGCGAGTAGGAAGCCCTCACAGAAGACGTGGTGTGCGAAAGAGCTGGACTTATTATACTGAAGAAGCTGGTTTCGTGTACAGGAGGTGAAGGATCTTGTGCAGGGGAGGTAGACTTTGTTAATAGAGGGAGCAGCAATATTAAAATAAAATAGGCATTTTTACTTTTTTAAGAGAAATGTAAAGAACGATTCTCCAAAAGCTTGTCAAAGCACCTGTTTTCGTCAGAACCCGTCTACCGTACGTTTGACTGGTCTAATCCACCAT
Source organism: Paraescarpia echinospica (assembly GCA_020002185.1). NCBI lineage: Eukaryota > Metazoa > Annelida > Polychaeta > Sabellida > Siboglinidae > Paraescarpia > Paraescarpia echinospica. Next base: position 6,541,285 of record CM034532.1, on the reverse strand, counting down.
TACCGGCCACCTGGGCCAGTGGTGGTTTACAGGAGCATCTGTCCTGCGGCGCAATAATCTCCATCGCCAATATGACCGTAATCACAATTAAGGATCAGATATCTCGTTGGTCTACTGCGAGAATACGAGTAGGCGTTCTGACCGTTGACCACGGATACAGATACGGAGAAAAAGAGAGTGCGTGTGTGTGTGTGTGTGTGTGTGTGTGTGCGTGCGTGCGTGCGTGCGTGTGTGTATGTGTGCGTGTATGCGTCTGTGCGTCTGTGTGCGTGTGCGTCGACCATATGTATTTTTACAAATGTTATATATAATATGCAAAAACTCCAACCCCAGAAGGATATCACCAATATCATTCGGCGGCACAAATACGATTATTACAACCATGGTATCGATCGACTTTAACACCGCCGACATTATTGAACCAGAAAACACTACGCAGAAAATCTCTTGACAGAAAGATTAGTAAAATCATAAAATCTCATCATTCTCGTGCTTCGGCGTGGCAGTGACGTGACAGAAACACAAGCAGAGGAATGAGTAATATCTTGAAAGGTCGACGAGCTACGACAATGCAATTCCAACGTGCAAGGAAACATAACTCCCATGGTGGCCCAATTTCGTCTCTACGACAGTTAGTCGCACGGAATTTGGTTAAGTAATACAGAGCGCGATAATTTAATACTGTAGCGCTGGGCATTTGTTGAATAACACAGGGCGCGACGTTTGTTTAATAATACCGAGCGCGACATTTGGTAAATAATGCAGGGTGCGACATTAGATCACATAGATAGGGCACGACAAATCGTCACATGGTGCAGGGCGTGACTTGTTGGCAAGAAGTGTTTACAATTTGACTATATGCCATATCTGATGAAGAGCTGAACACTTAGTGCCTAGTTACTAATAACTAATTCGACGTCCTTAGACATTAGCATCTGCCAAAGACTCCAGTAGATTGTTACTTTAGAATCGTCCACTTCTGTAGGGTTATTATCGTAGTGATGAGGTATGAGTGAACTAGTAATGAGGTATTTCTATCCTGCTTCAGTGAGGTCGTGACGACCCCGTGCATGTGCCACGCTTAATTCGGCGTCTTTCGATTCGATCCTTGATAATCGTTTTCTTGGAGTATATGTACCGTTCATTCCACTGGTTGCCTCTGCCTCCGTTGGTCGATATAACATCATTACCTGAATAACGTGACGAAGGAAGTAACAGGGAACTACTCTATCTAACAATAGCACCCACCCACTAACTCGTAATGATCAATGGGTGTTTGCAAAACACAGACGGAGCTAATCTGTTAGGAGGGTTTGTTCTAGGCACACGTCTACCACACACATGAAGCAACTAACTTAGAGAGAACACACGCTGTTTGACCACAGGTATGGGGTCAATTCCTCTTACGCTGTGTGACCTAATGTGTTAACCTTGACCAATCTTTGTGTGACCAACAGTCGGGATTCCCAAACGTGATGTCGTTTTGCCAATCTGAGTTGCTTCAGCGACGCAGCATTCCTGTAAGGCATCAATCAGGGACACACCCTCGGGGAGACCGACACATGGCCTGTTACCCGTGGACGTTCAACTCCTAGCTTATTTTATGTTGTCGTGCAAATCATGTTCGTCATCGTGACGACGACGTGACGGGAACAGCTGAGGAATGCCATTGACGACGTTTACAATTGACATTACTAGAAACACGACCTTTGTTCGATTGCGACCCAAGTAACGATTTGCTTGCTATACTAAGCCCACTCAAGACACCGGCTGATGGACGATATCACAGCAGATGCATTGCATTCTTCCATGCGATGTTAGTGCACATGTATGGAAGTAATGGAACAAGTGCGTGGCTGACTAAAATAGCATCGGGAAAACCAATGACTACACTTCTATACTAGAAGACATTGCCGTTGATTCAACTGTATTACCTTTATACACGTAATACTATTTATTTCGGAGTATACTGTATGTAGTTTGATTTAATAGGCTACCAGCTCGTTAAGTTTAGGCCTAAAATTAAATGTCTCATGTCGCCAAAATAGTGTTTCCTTGTTGATTCGCTGTTTGGACTTTCGCCTTCTATACGCCCCGTGTGATCAATAGTTAAGATATTTACTAGGCCAATTATTTCTGGAGTGATATGCTTGAGGGTTTCAGCGGTTTCTCGAGTGTGCAGTATTTAGTGAGACGAAGCCTAAGCAGCAAGGTACGACAGTTAACCACGGAAAGCTGTTTGGATTGAAATTGCTAGGGTGGACACGAACAACAACGTTGGTTAAATCATTCAGCACCCGTGGTTTTGTACAATTGCGTACGGAGAACTGTTGACGCGGCCGAGAGATACGGATGACACGACTCAGCTACGCAGATGCTCAAATTTGAAGATGTTTGCGAAGTACCTGCCGCTGAAATCGCCCAATCAATGTCTTGTCGGTGCTACATCGATGTCAAAGCCGTCCCACGTAAAGTGACAACTGTATAGATAGCAATCACAATGCGCTACGGGTAGATCGATACCAACCGACAGTTGCATCTACGAGCAATGGTGATCTGCCTCATTGATCGACCAGCAGATAAGCCAATTTCCGGATAGTCTGTCCTCGTAAGTTAAGTATGATCCAGTTTAAAAGTGTACTTATACTGGAACTCGGAATAAATCACCATATGTAAGTGTTGCATGTGACAAATCCACAAATACTTCTTGCAGCCGCCTATAACTGCAATAGGTTCTGAAGGCACTAACATGCACACTTTCCCTAGCTATGTTATCTTTTATTTACTTTTCCACGTGTAAGATTGAGTCGGGCTTCACAATTTTAATTTCATTTTAACAACGAATCACGTCATTGTTTTTGTGCATATATTCATGAAATGATGTACACAGGATTTTACCAAGAACACATTGCAGGGATGATCTAAGGGTTGAGGTGTGTGCAACATTGGAACACCCTATCTGGCACGACCAACAGTCGGAAAATGCTTACGACATTGGAACGAACACTTTGCCACATAACTTGACTGTCAAATTTACCAATTCCACCACAAACGAAAATAGAAACCAACATAGACCCAGCTATTTGTCTCAGTTTTTGCCAACATGGAACCAGTGGCTGGATGCCACCGAGGACATCTGAAGGGCACCCGCAGTCATACGGAGCTCAATGATGTGCCGTAAACGAGGAATGCCGCCAACTTGGCAATACCATCATCCACGAGTTCCCCCGCTGATAAGCGCGGGTCTGGTTCACTAAGCGCACCTTTGTCGCGTGATTTAGCATCAATCAAGTGACATCGACAACACTGTCCGAATGCGAGTTGGAGTAGGTGTATTCGCGGCGGGACTCGACTGGTTGGCTGTAAACACTCGGTCGCACAATGGGCACTGAACACATAAAGCGGTAAACAGTCGAATATACATGCAACGCCACACGCCCCTGCCCCACGGGTGACGATCTGACGACTCTCTCGACCGGATGGGTGGCAAGACAAATTACCATAACGACTCGTAAGGTATGCTCACAAAGACAAACAATGGTGCCAAGAAAGCACGCGCCGCAACAGTAGCACGCCGGAATATAAATCTTTATCGTCAATCACCGGAAGAACATAGAGGGTGTTTCACATGCAAATGCTTGACCATTAACGGTGCCTACAAACAATTCGCTGGTGTTTACTGCTAAGGCATAAATACATACATTGTGAGACTACCGAATTACAAGAACAGTCATCTCATCATAAGGAAACATGCATGAGAACTACAAATTGATGATTTAGTGTGTCCTTTGTTAAATAAAACTGTACACCGTTTCCTATACTCAGTACAAATAAGTATATAAATGCACTGTTTGAATTTTTTGTCAACCATTTATTCCGAGTCATCTTTTAATAAATTGGCGATCACAGCTACGACGACACTACAGTCAACTGTTGTACATCATCCATGTCAGTACTCGTCGAAGCAATAAAGGTATTCCATGAAGACAGCTTAACAGCAGGCTTGCGGGACAAAATACTAATGGCGACTAAACGTGCTGGTGCAAAGCACAGGAGGCCATGAAGTGTGCTACGTTCTTTGGTTCAATAGTCGACAAAAATACAAAATGTAATGACGACAAACTGTCAATATGACGCCATTTTCTTCTCGGTATTGCAGGATTAGGTGCCACAGCTCTCTTTCTCCCCCTCTTTCTCTCTCTCGCTCTCTCTCTCTCTCTCTCTCTCTCTCTCTCTCTCTCTCTCTCTCTCTCTCGCTTCTATCCTCTCTCTCCTCTCTCTCTATCTCTCTCTTTCTCCCCTCTCTCTTATCTCTCTCTACCCTACTCCCTCTATCTCCCCCTTCCCCTCTCCCCTTCTCCCTCTTTCCTCCGTTTCCTCTCTCTCAATCGGTCTCTCAACGTGCTGTTCTATCATTCTGTTGAACTGACGCTGTCTCTCTCTCTCTCTCTCTCTCTCTCTCTCTCTCTCTCTCTCTCTCTCTCTCTCTCTCTCTCTCTCTCTCTCTCTCTATCTCTCTCTCTCTTTCTCTCTCTCTCTCTCTCTCTCTCTCTCTCTCTCTCTCTCTGTCTTCCTCTATATCGGTCTCTCGAGATCTATGTCTCTCCCTCTCTCCACATATCCCCTTTCATCTCGTATCCTCCTCCAGCCTCCAGCCTCCAGCCTCCAGCCTCCCGCCTCTCGCTAACTCCCCCCTCTCTCTCTCTCACTCCCCCTCTCTCCCTTCCCCTCACTCTTTCGCAGTCTTGTAATTTCATGCGCAGCGGCAGAGACAACGATATACTGCCGTTTAATTCCGGTGGGACGGCTTGAGAGACGATGTCCGCTTCACAATGAACAAGATTTGGTGGAATATATTTATATCCGAGACAAGTAGTCATAACATGTTCGTCGGTCGGCTGTGGAAATTCCCCGGAGAGCCCTGTCTTCTCTTTTGACTTTTGATGGTAGACTTGATCTTGCGGACTCGAGGGCCAACCCACCCTATCTGGATCACGGCTATGACCAAAGACGTATACATCAAATGCAACATCGATAATCAGTGGTGTTTTTGTGTTGGCTACCGGGAAAATTTACGGAGTGCCTTAAGTTAACGTTTGTCAAAAATGTTCGTCTAAACCGCCCCATTTCCGTGCCTCTATTCTATATGCATCACAAACGCCATAGGCTCTTGCAGAATCAAAACAATGGAAGTCCATCTACAGCTTTTAGAAGTCATTGCACTGTAATGGATGCTCAGCCATGGTGCCAATTGCTTGCAAAATATACAAGTCCAATTAACGTACATCGACCCTTGGTGAATGCAATCTGTTCGTGACAATGTCCAGCGACAATCTCGATTTGCTGTGTAACGTGACCTTCGTCTAACGGGCGCCTCAGCTTAAGGCGATTTGTCGTTCAGCCATGATATCAGCCGTGATAGTATTAATGTATTCATTACTTTGTTGAAACTCCGACATCAGCTCCAGGCTCAAGAGACAAACAGTATACAAGAGAATACTATCGTCGAATTATGCGTGTGCAAGTGAACGACCTCGGTGTGTTAACACGACACCAGCTCTCCGCGAAGGAAAACGCCATGAGCGATATTCTCTTTTCTGTTGATTAATAATTCAAAATCAAAGGGCTCAAGAATAGGGACCAGTGGACTTATGCGTCAATAATAAAGGTAGCATAGCGGCTATGGATGTAGCCTACATTTGTAAGATAGTCTGCGTGTTTAGCAAAATTGAACAAGAATACCACCACCCACGGCAAAACCATTGTAACAAGTGAACAAGGAAGCCTTTGGTTTATCGAGAGTCCAACATTTTGTGTATCCATGTGTAAAGTAAGTCAATATTTTGAGATATTTGTGGGGTTTTTCGAGGATATTGGCGCTAAAGAAATAATGTTATTATTATTATTATTATTATCATTATTATTATTATTATTAAACACAGTTAAGCTTACTGGTGTTCCAAATGTTGTTTACGACGGAACAACAGGCAATTGTTGTACAATTCCCCAATTATTCCTCAGTTGCTAGGTTACACTGCAAGACCACCAATTTGTTATGATTCGTAAATGTCATGGACAGTGCAGTCTTGGCTTTGTTTTTCAATCATAACAACACGTCGCAGCGGTTCGAATTCCACCCTCCCCGACAGTATATTGAACGAATGGAACCTCTGCAAATTAACAAACATCTGACGAATGGCTGTGGCGAAAGGGCAATCGCGTTAATGAAGTAACACATTTACAGCCGGGCGTATTGTCGTTACGACGTTACTGGGAGGAGCTAATTGACGAAACGTCTCGCACAAGACACTCTCTGGCGCTCACGGCCTCGACAGGTTGGCGTGCGAGAACAGAAGTGCTAAACGCGCTAACAGGTATTCGCTGGAAATGTCAATCGAATCACCAATTAGCGGAGGCTGTCCTCCGCAAAGCGGAAGCGTCTCTGCGCAGTTCCGTCGTTCCCGGAAACTGACAGAGAACCCAGTTTATTTGGGTACTGTCTTTAAAGGAGGCAGTATATCTCTTTTTTATTTATTAATTGATATACTGTTCTTAAGACTAACTATGTTGAAGGTATACTGCTTGCCAAATTGTGTTTTGTAAGCCCGTAACAACGTTCCCAATTTGGAAGATACGCCCCCGCAGCATGCTCAAATGGTAAACAAACCGACAAGTTTCAAGAAAGCTTTATTGGCAATAAATATTTGATGGGCTGAGTTAATCGCAATATCCTTTGGTGTTCAACAATTTTCCTTTTTCCACGTTCAACAGAGCAGACGCCCTGTTACAAACTGTTACGCTGGCTAATTCCGGGTAGCGGAACAGATAGCCTCCCTTTAACAAAGTATTTCGAAAGAAACACAATGGTTGGGGAATACGACACTTTTAATTATCACTGAAAGTGATCGATACCAAAGAGACAATTAAGGGCAGGACATAGACAAATGTACGCTGACCAAAGTACATATACATAAAATATAAAATACAAATATAATATTATTACAAAGAGAAATAAATGTGTCTACATTTTTGTAAGGCAATTGTTAATGTTACAGCACCACACCAATAAAAGGCTGACCCACGCTGTACTCTGCTATAAATAAGTACAAGATGCAAACCCCAAATGAAATAAGTAATGCTAGAAAATTAGATGCAATGCAATAAATATGGAAAACTACTGCCCTACGATGATTGATACAATTATATGAAAAACACATATCTGAATTATGATCGACCGCAAATGTGTTTACAATGAAAGGCAGGGAAACTACAAATGCGCCAACGCTGAGTTGTAGAGTTTCGTCTCACTTCTAACATGCTGTTGGTTACCCACGTTCTAACTGCGCAAATACATCATTTGTATTCCGTATATGGTGTAAACAGAATATCAGTTAAATTAATCCGATAACAATATCCTAAAATGTTGAATTCTGCGTATTGACATGGCTACAATTTCCAATGTTGTTGTCCGTCCACGGCATATGGTGTTGTACATCAACAAATATATAATAGTGCGTCGAATGACATCTTTAAAACGATCTACCGCACACACCTATATACAAATGTTTAACGGCGGTTTTATGTGTAGCGAACAACTACACAGCGGCTTAACTTTATTGACCATTATGGTCCAGCAACAGTACCTTGGGTAGAAGCTCTACGACTCATAATTGTCAATGAGGTGAGACAGTGACGGCGACCAAATGCACCTTCCGGGCAACACCGACTAATACCCAGCACTTAACCGAGGGATTCGTTGCAAAGATGATTAGTAGGAAGCTTCAGTTGGCATCTGTAGACGCCACTAGACGTACAAGCAGACAGGCAGACAGACAGTTAGACGCGGGCGGGCGGGGGCGGGCGGACGGACGGACGGACGGACGGACGGACGGACGGACGGACGGACATACAGACAGACAGACAGTTAGACAGAAAGACAGACAGACAGTTAGGCAGATAGCAGGCAGGCAGCATACACAGAGATGAAAATATAGTTAAATTGTACATCGACACATCGTCTCGAATGTCGACCAAACGTATGTCTACAATGCATGTCCGTATATTACCTTCGTTTGCTAAGAATTCGTCCCTGGGTGTTTATTAATATTAAACGCAGATCGTCATAATACTAATCAGTGAACCAACCTGATATGTACCCCGGTAAATATATAAATAAGACAGAATTCAAAGAACCATAAGTTGATATCGTAGACACACTACTGTGACCACGTGTCTAAGAATTGTAGGAGTCATTGAACTGTAACAAAAATAAATTATATACTTGATGTGTGATTTAAACGTGCATGTGATTACCATTTGCAAGATGGAATTAATAGAAAATGTCTAGATTAAACCTGAGGAGCTTCAGTTCCAAAATAAAACATACATAAATAGAAAGCACCGTTAATTTGTATAGGAAATCCATTAGTATTGTGCGTGGTCCGTGACTAGACGCCGACGCACGGTTGACTTAAGTGTCACATGGGAATGGTGCTAAATAATGTTGCGACATCCCCGGAGCTTTCTCTCACACAACTATTCACAGAGATGTATCACACAACTATTCACAGAGATGTACACGTTCTCGGAAGCGCATTCACGGAAGCCAATTGCGATGGATTAAGGTGTGATTGCATCTCCGTGAATATGTTTCTGTTCGATCGATATAATTGAATAAGCACAGCGCATTTGTAGTTTCTTTTTGCTTCTCGCTAAGATATACATGTGTACTTGAGATGAATGGGTCACGGTTGTGATGTTAATCAATCTACTGACCCTTCCAACACTATAAGGAGAAACATGTGGGCTCCCGATAATATATTCACACAACACAGCATGATGCCTAATAGGTTTTTTCCGAAGTCTATAATATCAATGTTTTGCATTATATCCACTTAACAAACTGCTATAACACAACCATCTGTAATGACGTAATTCTGTCAAAGAATGTCATGTTTTGTAAATTTGTAAACGTCAAATCATGATGAATTCTTGTGCAGCATGGTCGTGTTTTACAAAATCACTCTTAGAAGGTATTACATCGTTAGACTGGATGTCACCACAAACATGTGATGCATCGCTGGATACCTTTCATATCGTTGCAGTATCGCACCTCCTACGTGCGTGGGTTTGCTGGTGCTGTTGTTAGTCATCCACCAGAACATCGAGTTCGAAGAAACGAATCCACTTGCATAATCCCAGCGCTACAATGTATAATAAGTGTCTGAACTTTGGTTCGGCTTCTTCCTTAACGATGGCCACGCTACGCGCTCTTTATTAGTGGTACATCTCCCTTGGGCGGCCTGGTGTGACGTTGTTCTTTGGCACATCTGGCAACCTGGCGATAATTTCCAGGTGTAGCCGCCGTTCCCCTACCACAACATCGTTACCGCCACCGGTTGCTTGCCAGATGTGGCGGTCGAGAAAGACGTCTCGCAGCAGTCAGTTGGTGCACTGCCTGCTATAAAAATGTCATTTCGTGTTGCATAACCAAGAAGACAGGCACACCATAGCGTGAACTAGTAAAACAAAATAAAACCGTCAGCATATCAATTGCGTCCGGATATTGATATGCCTCACACACATATCTTTCAGATTCCAATCTTCAGGCATGACGAAGCTTTTAAGACCGAAGGTCCCTTTTCAGCATCAGAATGGGCTGGTCAATGTTGTCACATAACGACGTTCGTTATTGTAATTCTGGTACTGAATAAGAGACAGTGAAAGTCTCGAAAGCTCCGCCGAGCCGGAAAGTTGGATTCTGAGAAATATCCTTACGTAGCTTTCATAATGAAAACAAAAGCAGTTCAGTGCCTCGACAGACGCCATTTTATAAGCGACCGCCACAGCGACCGCCTCTAACGAAAAGTTCTCTTCGCGGACCCACGTGTTATATTCGCCTAACAATACAACTGGGGTCTCGGTTGTAACAGAAGAACGACCGCTGCATCACTACCTCACCTCAACCTTCTCCATCAACGTCGCGCACACTCTATCACCGCGTCTTTATGCGAACATTCGTATTCAGTTTGTCTAATCAGGATGCACGGGACAACTCCGCAAGTATCCTTTCGCGTTGAACAACCGCGTCAAATAAGAGATATGGCCGCTCGTTAGGAATAGAACATGTGATACGCTCATAGTCGATGTATAATGCTCGTCGTCGAGATGCTGCGGCTTTCTGTGGTGTTCTTTTGTCAACCGTTGATGTCATTTGAGTCGGTCGCCGTTTTCTTTTGAGTCGCGCCGATGTCGTTATGCACGGTCAACGCTGCCATTTTGGGCAGCTTGCGTTTGATGTATGTACTCGATAGAGTATAGTAAGGATGTAGTAAAAGCACAAGGCGTCGTTCTCGTGCGTGGGATGCATTATTGGATGAAGTGACCGATCAATCGATCAGGCCGCTCGTTCAACCGACAACCCAATATAACCGAGTAAACCCGAATATAACATTAGCGCATCGATACTGCGTACAGTACAATGTTTTCTCTGATGTTCATTTTCGAACGCCTACACAAATTTCCTTGCATGTATAGCAATACCGGCGAATCCGCGAAACGTCTAGTCACCAACTGAAATAGTAGTGTCACAGCATCTGACATTTGTAGTCGAAATGATTTCTATTATTACACAACATCCATCTGTCTACTCAATCTCTTCCAATATTACTCACTAGACTCTGCATGGGTTTCGCTTACATTCTTGGAACAACACAACCGATATGCTGGCACGCATGTAGCTGGCACGCATGTAGTGGGCTATTCGGGTATTTATGTAATTGTGTAAGTTAGTAGTCTAAGCTACCGGGAATGAATAAACTTTCATACATTCATTCATTAATTCACTCATTCATTTATGCATTCATTCATTCATATCCATTAAAGCGTAATCATCCGAACGTTACTTCAACGATTCATTCAGCCACGACTTAGTTCCTCGAAATGTCTCCGACAAGGCTTTATTTAATCCCAGCAACACACTCCACCATAAAGCACCTCGTTTTAGTGAACACTGACACCATAAAATGCGGTCGTGTTATCGGTGGTACCGATGCCAGCTTGAGCAATGACCATAATGGACCCTGGACAACGTGCCACGACTTTAGAATACCGCCGGTCAGCGGGACAATGCTAACCGTGTTGTCTTGTGCCGCGCGACTCGTATGTCTTCATTACGCCTCTTGCTGGCTGCCACTTAGTCCCAGTAGCGTAACGGCGTCGCTCATACAGATCTCGCATTACAATCGCAACAGGTGCCTGCCTCTGTATTGGTTACTCCTGATCTGTGTGATACATTCGACGTTGATCATTACGCCAAATCGCTACAGGCTGGGTCCGGTGGTCGCGTCCAAAGACGCATTGTTCGACTCCTCCCTCGCGACGTAACTGCACTACGTACGGCGTACGGTGTGGTCTTCGTGGTGCGTCTTGGCCACGCACCAGCATCAGCGTAGCGCAATGCTGGTTCCTGGGTTGACTGAGAGGGCATGCGACCGACGCCAAGGAGTGGCTGCACGCATATACGTTCACGTCAGATGGGATGTACATCAATGATGAATGAACTACCCTGGCGAGGATTCACATACGCCCACTTCTATGCTCCCACGCATGTTGCAAGACACGCAACGAGCTCGCCCCTTTAAACATTTAACATGGTTTAGCAAGATTGTCACCCAGAGCAAAAACACCAGATAGCAAGTTGACAAGGACGCCTTTCGCTCTTCAAGGTTCCAACATGTATTTGTATCTATACTATTATTAATTTTATTAATTATTAATGCTATTAATATTTTATGCTACTCTCAGTGTGTAGAACGGCTAAGATAGCTGCACGTATCAACACAATGAACACTATCTACGCAAACATGCAATCATACGTGCAGTTGTAGAGACGTCAATATGTCAGCACGGGAAACACATCAATAGATAGTGTGATTATCACAACGACAGTTGGAAACAGACAGAGAGGAATGTTTGTGGGCAGAACACGAGACTGAGCGTTTTTACTTCCGATATCACTTAAGAACACAAGCCATGCCAGTCAGCAACTCAAAGAACACAAGCCATGACAGTCAGCAACTCAAAGAACACAAGCCATGACAGTCAGCAACTCAAAGAACACAAGCCATGACAGTCAGCAATATATATATATATGTGTGTGTATATATATATATATACGTATATATATATATATATACGTATATATATATATATACGTATATATATATATATATAAGCACGCACGCACATGCCGCATAATATATATATATATATATACATATATATATATATGTATATATATATATATATATATTTATGTACACCGATGCCTACAATGAGGTAATGAGTATTTACAAGAACTACACATGTTAGAAAAGCTACTGTACGTTGTGGAATCTAAAGATCAAGGGTGACGTGGCTTGAAGCACAGGTGGAACTAGACAGAAGGGGATTGTTTTTATGGGCCGAACCATCACAGAAGGATCGAGAGGATTACACCAGTTCTAAACTGGGCGTTTTTACTTCATATTTCATTTGAAAGCATAACCCCCGACAGTTTCAGACCACGTGGATTCTGCCTCTGATATATAGCCGTCGACGTGCCTCTGCTTAATTAATTAAACTGTCAGACATTGTAATCCAACCGACGAAATGACTGCATACCGGGTTACTGCTATGAAACCGGACTTGAATGCGCAGTTTTAGTGATCTTGTAACTGATGGGAATCTTTCAAAATGGAACAACGCAGTTGATACATCGTCTCGTCAGACACACGGCACGCGTGGTTATTAACATTTCTCCTTTCTACATTACGTAAAGCAGTGTTTTCAGATAATTTCTTATGTAATCGTTTTACGATGAATGCATATTGCACATATATCACAGGATGGTGAGAGAAGACAATGTATATATAGCTAGCGAAAACATTTACTTTCATAGGTTTTCGCTGCTGTCGTTGTGTTGTAGGTGCAAATACGCAAATGAGAAACATCGTACCTACTTTGAATCACACCGACAACAAACCTATGATAGTCCGTAGTATATTTCCAGTTTTCTCCTCTCTTTATCATGCAGTGAGCTTGTCGTGCATTTGCACAAGACGGGGAAGTCGTGACAGTGAAAGAGACAAAACAGGGATGCAATGATTCCAATATAGTTTGCTACGGCGCCGACATGACGGGATTAAAATTATTTACTTTTATCACGGTCTCATCTGTAATCTCATAGCAGGACATCGACGTGGAAAACTAATTACACTGGCAACAAGGGGCGGTGCAATTAGTGTTTGTACAAATCGATTTGCAAAATAATAGAACGAGTGACGTTCGGGAGATAAAGATCGACTGTTCCGTTCGTTTGCATGCGCGTGTGGCAGTTTTTCGATGTGTATTGGAGCCGAGGTTGTACCACTACAACGATACTAGTAGCAGTAGCAACATACCGTTGGTTGTAGCGCCAACGATACGCCGTTTTAGCGACAATGGTGATCCGCCTAGAGAACTTGCACTGACCAGTGTATACAAGTTACCGTCACCCACTTACAGCTTAAATTTATGTCGCAGTACCTTAATTTAAGCAGTACCTTAATTTAAGCAGTAACTTAATTTAGTCCGATGCAACCACTGAATTGCATAAAGTAAGTATATCGCTTATAAAGCAAACCTATTCGGAAGTGTTACGGTTTACCAGACCCTATTTTATGAAAAGTTAACAATCATGAAGACAATGAGACGAATGGTAAACTGTGTCATACATTGTGGACTGTCGCTATAAGTACTCAAGATGTAACGAACATCCGTTTAAAAGTACAGCTCTGGCATCTCCACGGATATTTAGGAACATGTACACAACTCACTGTATAACTATACACAAAGAACGAATTAGTGTTGTCGTTGACTACGGAGAATTAATGGCGTCACGCATGGATAACCACTGTCTTCCTGGCGTCAGTTCTGCCTTCGCCCAGTGACGAATTTCTCCGACTGCGTTGCTGAATCCGGAAATGCATTTACTGCTTGCGTGATACCGCACCATCAGACACGTGGCCCAGACAGAAAGTACAATTTGTCGCCTTCTGCGGCGGCACTATAAGCAAGCTAACATAACACATAACTTATGCAACAAACACAAACAGATGGTACACGTTGTTTATGTGGCAGAGTACGTATTGCTTTGTTGGTGTTACCCCCCCCCCCTCTCTCTCTCTCTCTCTCTCTCTCTGTCTCGTTGTCTGTTGCGATTACTACTATATTTGTTCGCTTGGTCCACAATGTAGGAGTCCTATCCAGGTCGGTCGGTCTTAGGCAAGTGTATTAGCCTATACCACTGTTTTGAGTTTATGCTTTTATTCAAGTTTCGCGTTACTATATATCATTGTTTCTACGTTTTAGAGAGGTCTCTCTTTCTAGTTCCTTCAACAGAACAGTTGTGAGAATAGAGTGTGTCTTGGTAGTCTGTTTTCATCCACCCGAACCACATAATCTGTCCAGCTGTAGTTTATTTGCATGATACGTTATGTATGTCTTTGTTGGTAATGTGGTCTCTCCATGTTATGCCCATGCTGGATCCCAGGTGCTCCCCTGTAAGGCATGCAGCGCCTTAGCTTGCTTTCGATTCTATAACTACGTAAAATGCAGACCAATACAGCCGGCCATTTAGCTTAAACGTCTTATTTGGCTATTTCCGAGACGCGACTCGTCTACGTTACTTATACTATTTATATCCAGTATACGATCACAAACATTTCGCAGTTGAAGCTAAATAAAGTGTGTCAACGAATTGGTTCTCCTCAACCGAGTTTGTCAAAACAGCGACCGTGCCAACACTTGGCGTTAATGTTCTGAGGTTCCCGGGAAACAAAGCCGTGCTACCACAAAACCCGCATAGTTGGGGAGCCAGCGACGTCGCTATGAGAACCGCGAGTCTAATACACGCCGTGTTTAGCTAATATCAAAGCGGACAAGTGGTGCGGTGATGTTAATAGCAACCAGTTACGGCGGTACAGCTTTCTGGACAACGTATGCAAACAACACAAAAATAAGCCATTGCACTGGTCGTATCGATTTATTACCGCATCTGTCCGAAAATCATCGAATACAATCTGTAGTCAAGAACCAACTGGGTATTGGAAATTTGTCAGTCAGAAGCTTCACGATTATGTGTGTAATCGTTTCGAAGTGGAGAACTGTGCATGTTTAAAAGGCACGCATGACGTAGGCTGTGACTGGTGTTGAAAGGATGAAAACCTGTAAGCAGTTAGCACGGATGCACAGCACTAATTCGCTGATCGATTGTTGCTCGTTTTCTAGGAACCATTTCCTGTTTTTGTTTAAACAGAAAACCTTATCAGCTGGCATCGACTGCAGTTTCTCCTTTAAAAGTTCAATTATCTTGCAAATGTATGACACGTAACGTAGACCGCCGAAGAATGATACCCCAAAGTGAATCACCTTGTCCGTATGATGATTGCACAACTGCTAATGCACACGAGGGTCTTAAGAAGCCACCTGCAGATTGAGTCGTGACTTAACAAACCACCAGACTATTAGTTCTCGCAGGTTGACAGACGCTGTATCAGACGTCAGGATGAAATTGCATTTGCAGTGCAAATACGGATGCATAGATACGGCCGGGGAACCAAGAAGACAGAATGTGCGGACGTTTGATAGAACATCAACTGATTGTTTGCAATTCGTCTAACAACGTCGTGCTAGGACACAAACAGCGAACTTCGTAAGCCATACAACCATCCATTTTGCACAAATTCGCGTCCCTCGTTGCCACACGTAGCTTTCCAAGCTCGATTTGCTGAATCTTCTTCTGGATAGTTCATTTGTTATGCAAACAATTTCTTTTTTACATATCCAATACGTGATTTTGTCATCAGCAAATATTCACACCCGTAGAACATATCATAGTCACTCTACACTTGCCAAGATCACGCGCTGTTTCGTACTGCAGATTTAAGTGGGACCGTGTGCGCGCTCTATCAACACCAGTCTGATAAGTTTACTTGCTGCGTTGACCGAGGACCGAGTTATTTGAAGTAGTCAACTTCTGACCAAACAGTTCCTCACCAAAACGTCTTCTTTGTGACTGCAAGCAAAGAACTCGTCTTCTGCAGATTCTTCTCCCGCGCATCACCAATGTTAATAGATAAACTGAGCAGACAGTTTATACGGTCTTGCATCAATTTCAATACGGCAGCTTCGTAGCAGTGAAATGCATTGTTGATAAACATTTTTTTTATTTCTGTGCCCGCAATTGTCATACATGTGATTTTGCAATTTCTCTCAAATGTTACTCATTTTGACGGAATCCGTACAAGTTTTACTTAGGATCACCACAAAAGAAGACAATTCTGTGTACAAGGTTAAGTAGTGTGTGTACTATGGATGCTATTACCATTGTGTGTATGTTTATAAATATATGATCCAATTTCGCTACGTCGCTACAGGATCGACAATTCTAATATCTGCTGTGCTGGTCTAATAGCAAGGCAGACAAACTGCGACGTGGTGTTAACAACAACACTTGATGGCACTGAGGCTTTATGGACACCGTATGCAAACAACATAAAACTAAGCCATTGCATTGGTGCAATCGATTTATCGCCGTCCAATAACTGCCCTCGTGTATCCGAAAGCTATCGACATTTGTGGCTGAATCACCTTGCCCAGGACCCGCCGGCCATTCAACAAACATGAGATTTTGTCTGGTTTGTGCGTAGTCGGTGGTGAAGTCGAGTAATGTGCGTGTTTGAAACCCAGGCACGGCACTGACTGGTCGGGTCGTGACTACATCACTCCTTGTTGAACCGATTAATACATGTCAGCGGTAAACATGGTTGCGTAACTCGCTGATTGAATGAGACACGAATTCTAGAAATCAGTTCCTGTTTATGTTCAAATATTAAACCGATGCTTTTGGCAACTATCCCGGTTTGTCATATGCAAGTTGAAAGTGAATTAAATTGTTTACGACGCTTGTAAATGTATGGTGAAGCAAGTCTATCACTGACGAATGATTTCGAAGTGCACTTGTCACAACCGTCCGTAAAATGATTGCACAATTACTAATGCACACGAGGGTCTTATGAAGCAATCTGAGCAGATTAGGAGACGTGACTTACGAAGCCAGTTTACTATTAGAGACCATCTGGGTATTAGCTGCACTTGAACTCAAGGTGAAGCAGCATCTGAAGAACTAATGTGGACGGCCGAATGTGCTTGGATACGGCTGACTGATTGCATGCAATCCATCTAATGTAGACACAGAGACAGGGAGACAGGGAGGGAGAGAGAGAGAGGGGGGGAGACAGAGTGTGTGTGTGTGTGTGTGTGCGCGCGCGCGTGTGCGTGCGTGCGTGTGCGTGCGTGCGTGTGCGTGCGTGCGTGTGCGTGTGTGCGTGCGTGTGTTTGCTTTTGTTTGAGTGTGGTTATGTTGTTCACCAAACCTTCTCCAAAATCATGAAAAGTGTGTGGTGTATCGATTTCGCAAAGTTATAAAAATTGCCATGCTGAGAAGGTTGAGATGTACGAATGATCACGTAACGTCTACCATGGTCCGGCCTGATCCGACCGTCATGGCTTCATTGATTGCCTGCCGGTCAGTTGTCGTTGGCCTGGTCACAGGTTCGTGTGCAAGTGCCATTCGCCTCATTCTCGCCGTCTTCTCGACACTCGCCACACCGCGCCTATAACCGGGCCATTACTACTGCATGAATAAATGCATGAATAAGCGCCAGAGTGCGGTAGTTTCACGCAAGTGCTTTCACGAATTTATGCCGTTAATTCCGTCGCTATTATTGCTATTTCAGTATCGTCGTTATTGTTGTGGTATTTTTGTTATTGATTAATAGGTCATCGCAGACTTCTGAACACTGACTTCTGGTAATGTCGGTGAAAACAACTTGACTCTCCTGCGTCTCACCAATCATCGTTTCAAAAAAGTGCAAAGATTCCTGTCACATCGGAGCAACTTCTTAAGGAATGCTGCAGTTGTTATATTCTGTGATATCTATTGTAATGGTAATTACATTAAACTTATCTGAGGACAAAAAGCACTGATACATCGTTAAAAACAATAATTTGTGTAGGCTCGCTTTCACGCACGCACGCACGCACGCACGCAAGCAAGCATGCATTTGCATACACATACGACACACATGTGACACACACACACACACACACACACACACACGCACGTACGCACACGCAAGCACGCACGCACGCTCTCACACACACAAACATGTACATGGAAATGTATAAGTATACGGGTGACCAGGGAATCGTTTCATTAAGATAATGAGATATTAGGAAGTCCATCAATAAACAGATCCGTTGTTAAAGGAGAGAAGGGTCCAGAACAGAGGACTCTGGAGAGCTGTTGTCGACGGCCTAAGTAAGTTGTTAAATTGAAAAAAAACGCCACCAAAAACAACGAGGACACTATTTCGTGACACACCGGTGGCGTGGCGTGCTGTTGACACTCTTCGGTATACAACGAGGACACTATTTCGTGACACACTGGTGGCGTGCCGTGCTGTTGACACACTTCGGTATACAACGAGGACACTATTTCGTGACACATCGGTGGCGTGCCGTGCTGTTGACAGTCTTCAGTATACAACGAGGACACTATTTCGTGACACACCGGTGGCGTGCCGTGCTGTTGACACTCTTCAGTATACAACGAGGACACTACTTCGTGACACACCGGTGGTGTGTCCAGCTGTTGACACTCTTCAGTATACAACGAAGACACTACTTCGCGACACACCGGTGGTGTGTCCAGCTGTTGACAGTCTTCAGTATACAACGAGGACACTATTTCGTGACACACCGGTGGCGTGTCGTGCTGCTGAGTCTTCAGTATACAACGAGGACACTATTTCGAGACACACAGGTGCCGTGTCGTACTGTTGACAGTCTTCAGTATACAACGAGGACACTATTTCATGAAACACTGGTGGCGTGTCGTGCTGTTGACAGTTTTCAGTATACAAGATCACAGTTACGGAGCGAAATCGATTTTACATAGAAAAATCGGACTTATAAATGAGCTCACACAAAATCTTAAAACGGCCCCCTGGAGTATATCCTTCAAGCGACATGTGCCGTACATCACCGTTACAACAGCATCTGGTGATAAGGTCATTCTATACGATCACTGACACAAACATGTTTTATCGGATATTTTGTTCCAGCACGTTTTCTTACAACAAATCCGCGCTAATGTAACCATATAGCGCAGTCAGTGTCACCCAGCGACTTCTCACATAATCGGCGATGCCGTCGCCCCACAGGAGCTTCAGTGCGAAACAAGCGTCTGAAATATCAGTTTTGTATTAATCAATTCTTTCTTGCGAAATCAGTTGCGCTTAGCCGTAGGTTAAACGCGATGAATCGGGTTTTTTTTAATAGAAAAACTCACATCTGTGCGTCGTCTCCATACTGTAACTGAAACGTGTACATGATATAGGAATATTTTAAGGATCCAAATCGCTCTGACTATAATCAAGTGCTGAAATCAATACTGTAGATTTGATTTCTGCAATTTTGCCCTCTCAGAATTTCCCCCGGATTGGCGTTTAATGCGTTTTGCCGTGAAACGCGTTGGCCGTGTTAGCTATAGGTACGATGGAGACTGATAAAACACAGTCCATGGAAGAACGGTGGTTATTTATAACAATCGCAGTAAGAATTTGGTCAACCGAGCAGTGCCATTAAAATTATATCATTTTTAATAAAGCCGTAAATATGTTGTCACCACAAATCGCGTCACGTGATTGAACCGGAAATAGGTGTGCGATCGTCGTCGTGCGAGGATAAGGAAAGGTCGCCGTGACAGCCTTGAGCCTCGGTGTCAGACTGGTGGCCTCTGATGGCCACTGATGTCATCATTATACGGCGCACAGGGATAAT
>CM034532.1:6503181-6520359 GCA_020002185.1 Paraescarpia echinospica | reverse complement strand
AGATCCAGTACGTCACAATCATACGTCACAATCATGATTCTGCACGAGTCCTCCGCTCCGTAAAGCTTTTGCCTTACCACAAACAGTTTTCGCTTAAACAATTTTGCGTATGTTCCTGTCGCAAAGTAAAACTGTTGGGGCCTAAGTGCCTCGTTGTTGTGCCCCTCTTTCTGTTTTGCTTCCACGTCTCCTTCATCAGAGTGCCAACCTCTCTGCCATTCTTCTCGAATTCTCCTAGCATTGTTTTAAACACGTGTTGCTTCTAAAAATAAGACATTATGAATGGTGAACATAAATGTGTATCATTTATTTTATTTACGTCTACAGTATTTTCTACACTTAGATCATATGCCTATGCATATATCTAAACATGGCAACCAATTTATAGAACCACCGGTAATGAAAATGAACTCATACAATCTATGTATCAATATGCGAACTTTGGAGTATTGTAAATGTACCTCCTTCCAGGCGCTCAGATCCAGTCGCCTCTTTCTGTGTTCGTTCATTTCCATGGATCAATGACCTTTGATCTACCAACTGGCGATGCATTTACGAAAACACAACGATATATAACTATAGTTGTTAACTTATGTGTTCGTGTGTATAGAAACAGAGAGTGACGAGCAACGTTCCAGCGAGGGCACGACTGTTTTGCATTTGCATTCGCTTCACCGGCGTGCCGTATTTGGCGACAGCAGAAATTAAGTGGTCGACGGTAACGATTTTTAGATCTAAATACTGACAACTGCTTTGTTGCTCCACCAGCGGGTTTAAACTGGTGGTGAATAAAACATTAATGCACTAGATAGACAGAGATATTGCTACAGGAAACGTTGCCTGTGGGAGAATTTGCTGTTGATTAAGAAAGCACCTGACCGATGGTGCGAAAGGTTGAGCGGCGAACTGAACAACCAGAGGCAGCTAAAGCTGAGTTTGGGCAAGAGAAACGACAACGCATTACGTAGTAACTAATTTCACTGAGACTGCCCAGCGAGAGTTCGTACGCGTTCACCTTCCGTATCTAAGTTTATATCAGTTATTACTTCATTTGTCACATCGTAGGCGAACTTTTTTGACCTCGGGACGTGATTTGACTATACTTTCTGCCATTGGCAATGTCAGAATAGAACTTTCACCTTTACCGATTCGTGCCGATTGATTCGACTCGTTAAATTGCTTCCAAATATAATCACCAACAACGCGAAATGTGTTACGTTATACCTTCGTAAGTATGCGTCGGTGTAGCAGTGAAAACATTGCCGAAACACATTGCTACGTGTCTGTACACATATTGGCGCTAAGTCTACAGAGACACCTGTCGTGACGTCATTACTGTTGTGACTTCAGAATCCTGCGGCGTAATTCCAGCATGTAGAATATATATGCAGTGTGACCGATTGCTAATCATGGTGGGCCAAATGTTATACCCACAAGCGGTTGATGTGTACCATGGCAGGTAAAACTAATGTGCACCACCTGGAGCGCAGTAGCGCACCGGTAAGAGCTCCGGACTCTCGATAGGGAGAACGCGGGTTCGAATCCTGTGCGGCGGTGTCGAACCTTTGGCAAGTTCGTTTGCTCTACATTGCTTCAGTTCACTCAGCTGTATGAATGAGTACTGGGCTTTAGACAGTGGTGGATATTAGTGTACGGATAGTCTTCGCGGATTAATTGCAGCGTGGCTGGATAATTCCTAGAGAAGTCGAGATGGTGTTCGATTGAACAGGTCTGCCGGGGAGTAAAGTGTAAAGCGCTTTGAACAGTTTTGAGGACTGGATACTGCGCTATATAAGAACTTACCTTTCCTTTCACTTTTTTACTACTAGTGCTGTGAATGTGCACATAGGCATACAACCTTATGGTAGGAATGACGGGGTGGAGCAACGTTATTTTATGGATCCCTTGATTGAGAATTTGAAGTTCTAGCTACTGCGGCATCGCGCTCTACAAATATACTGCTAGATGGTTTTTTCTTGCGTGCAGTTCGCACTTAGGCAACTTTGCCCAGTGTTTTTGTCGCAAATGAAACATACGGAGACATAATTCCAAGGGCTATACAACGGAATGCGCAACAGCTGCACACATTGAACAGTTCGGCACCCATCTTGAAGGCATGACGTACACTGTTGCTAGGCAATGGGTCACGTG
The DNA here is from genome assembly GCA_020002185.1 of Paraescarpia echinospica. Lineage (NCBI taxonomy): Eukaryota > Metazoa > Annelida > Polychaeta > Sabellida > Siboglinidae > Paraescarpia > Paraescarpia echinospica. The sequence continues at coordinate 6,518,208 of CM034532.1, read as the reverse complement.
ATGGATAGGTTTTTTCAAGAAATTCTACTTTTCTTGTATTTTGTGGGCACGAGTACAACGAAACACCACACTTGATTAAGAAGGGTGTGTGTTTGTTACAGTGCAAAAGTATTACTATTAGATACAAGAACGCAGCGGTTAATCGGTAGCATACGTCTGACCTGCTACCAACAGAAGACGAAGTGTCTGTGAAGTATGCACGTATACGTGCAAAGGCTTACGTACCCATTTTGTTACAAAATATGCATCTACGCATAAACTGGTCGGGTGATTTCATGCAGTTCGGAACTGTCGCACTAAATTCGCATCGTCGAGCCGCGTTGTTAATTTGACGCGATTGCTTTCTGCCAGTTGCCAAACACTGGAAGGTGTATGGAAGAATCGGTTTACAATGAGTTTCCATTGTGAATTATTACGTCTCACGCAGCTGTTTGACAGCGCCTTCAGACTGGCGCTGATGACAATTACCTTCACGCGACGGTTAAAATAGATTTATGTCTCCACCATCCCCCGTAACGCCTTTCGAAACAACTCTGACTTAAATGTTCCTTTATATATGTAGCATCTAGTAGTGTTGACGGCCGTTTACAGGCTTGCCTGTGTGCAAACACACGATATTTGTTTGCCGAGTTTATCCAGAGACTTCGCGACCGTGTGTGATGATTAATAATAGAAACATTGACTGTGAAGTCTTTTTTGCAGTCTTTATTCATGTTTCAGCACTAGACCTAATGACGACTGCAAACTGGCGAGTTCAGTGGCTGGAAAACGTGTGGGAAATTGAGAAAAAGGACCTAGTAATTTGGGAAACATACATTAAAGTTGTTAATATTATACCTCGCCATGTTCGATATTAATGTTTCAGCATTTTTTAAAGACTGCAAACTGGTGACTTCACTGCTTGGAAAACGTACAGGACATTTAGGAGATGCACACGGGAAACATACATTATTCAAGTTTGTTAATATAACACGTCGCCATGGTCACCCATCATTGTGACACAGTGTTACAGATACGCATTAACGTACGGGCTATCGCTAATGGGTTTACATATGTATTCGGTGAAAATAGTGATGCTAAGTAGCATCTCTCAATTGTCGTGTACTTGTACGGGATGGTTTACGTATAACGCATGTCAGATAACGGATGGTGCATAGAGAACGTATATATGACAATGTTTCCGGGTTTGTGGAAGATTTAACAAGATTTAACAAGATTTAACAAGATTGCCATCCAGAGAATTAACTCTAGATGGCAGGTGGACAAGGAAGCCCTTTGGCTTATCGAGAGTCCAACCCTTTTATCTACATATATCCAGCCCTTCTGAGGTATGTGTCGATTTTATTTTTAAACATATTCACACTACGATAATCTGTTCCATTCATTCACAGTCCTTTGTGAAAATGAGAACTTTCTCACGTCTAATCTACACTGCTCCTTTACTAATGTAACTTCATGTCCTCTAGTCTTTCTATCTTTCTTAACTGAAAAAAACATATTTCTATCAATATTTTCATAACCATTCAATATTTTAAACACTTCTATCTGATCTCCTCTCAATCTCCTGGTCTCTAGTGTTGTTAAACCACATTCTTTTAGGCGTTTTTCATAACTAAGATCCCTCAGTTTTTGTATCATTTTAGTCGCTCTCCTCTGTACTCTTTCTAGCATATCTATGTCCTTCTTGCGGTATGGCCTCCACGCTTGTATACAATATTCTAAATGAGGCCTAACTATTGTTTTGTACAGTGGTATTATTAGTTCTTTTTCTTTATATGCTATATTTCGCCTAATCAATCCAAGGATTTGATTTCCCTTTGAAGCTGCAATTCCACACTGCTCTGAAACCTTCATGTCAGCACTAATTGTCAGCCCTAAGTCTTTTTTTTTACAGTAGTACTTAGTACAGTTCCCCCATTGTATATTCTACATATTCGTTCCCATGTCCTGTGTGGAGGCATTTACATTTCCCAAAATTGAACAACATTTGCCACTTTTCAGACCATTTGATCAACCTGTCAAGATCATCTTGTAAATGCTGTCTATCACCATCACTTTCAATCCTTCTAAACACTTTTGTATCATCTGCAAATTTCAACACCTTGCTAGCTATATCATCGTCCAAATCGTTTATATATATTAAGAATAATATAGGTCCCAGTACTGATCCCTGTGGAACCCCACTCAAAACTGATTTCCAGTTTGAAGCCTCCCCATCAACAACTACCCGTTGTCTTCTGTCAATCAGCCATTTTTCTATCCAGTTAATTATACCATTTCCTATGCCATGGGCTTTTAGTTTAAGCAGTAATCTCTGATGTGGCACTTTGTCGAAAGCTTTTTGAAAATCTAAGTAGATGATATCTACTGGTGATCCATCATCTACCCACTTAGTGATATCTTCCAAAAAACATAACATATTTGTTAAGCATGACCTCGCTTTTAGAAACCCATGTTGAGATGGGTTTATCAAGTTATGTTTAACAAGAAAATCCACCATGTTATCTTTAATTAGTCTTTCTAATAATTTACAAATCACCGATGTTAAACTAACTGGTCTATAATTATTTGACTTGTTTCTCGAACCTTTTTTGAATAACGGTATAATGTTTGCTTCTTTCCATTCTAAAGGAACCACTCCCTCTTCTAATGACAAGTTGAAAACTGTTGCAAGCGGTATGCTAATTTGTTCTACAATTTCCAATAGTAGTTTGGGTGGAATACCATCCACTCCAGGTGATTTATAATCCTTCATAGCCCTAATTTTCTTAGCTACCATTTCTGGGGTTACAATGAACTGTCTTAAATAGTCTGATTCTGCCCCCTTGAACTTAGCCTCTGGTACTGGCAGTGAACTAGTGTCTTCTCTGGTAAACACTGAACTAAAATACTCATTCAGGTCTTCTGCCATTAAGAATCCTTCTGATATTATATTTCCAGCACTATCTTCTAGAGGACCGACCTTATCCTGAACTTTCTGTTTGCTTCGAACATACGCATAAAAACTCTTGTCATGTTTTATATTACAAGCTAATTTATGTTCATAGCTTCTCTTTGAATTTCTAATTTCAGCTGTAGCTTGGTTTAGTGCTTCTTTATAAATGTTGTAGTCTTCGTCATTGCCAGTACGTCTATAAGACTTCCACATCATTTGTTTATACTTAATTTTTCTAATGGCTTCTTTCGATAAGTATTTCTTTCTGGTCCGTTTCCCTTGTTTTTTGAAGGGAACAAATTTATCTATGATGCACTCTATTTCATTCTTTAAGATATTCCAGCATTCTGTTGCTGTCTTATTCTTCAGTGTATTATTCCAGTCTATCTTTGCTAAATATTTCCTCATTTCCTTATATCTTCCTTTGTGGAAATTTCTCCTCAACTGCTTTTTATTATTTCTTTCTGATTTTACTTTAATGGTAAAATGTATCTGGTTGTGATCACTACTTCCCAGAGGCTCACATAATTTAATAATATTGTCAACTAATTCATTCTGTGAGGACAAAACTAAGTCTAACACATTCTCTCTCCTGGTTGGTTCTAGCACATGTTGAGAAAGGAAACTATCTTGTACTAAAACTAAAAACTTGTGGTCCTCACTACCCATACTCTGTAGAGATTTCCATTTTATATGCCCATGGTTAAAATCCCCCATAATAACACAGTCCCGTTTGCTCACTTCCCTTATAGCGTTTTGTATTTTTTCATTCTCTTCTATGCTTATGTTTGGACTTCGATAAACTAATCCAACCGTTAACGTTGAGTTTCCTGTAACTATGTTACACCAAACAGCTTCTTCGCAATCTGCTTCTCTGTCTAATTTTATTTCATAAGCCTGGATAGATTCTTTAATATATAAAATAACTCCACCTCCCCTTCTTCCTATTCTATCTTTCCTAAACATTACATATCCTGTCAGTCCCAATTCGGCATCTGATATATCGGTGGTTGCCCATGATTGGGTTATACCTATTATGTGAGGGTCAATATCTTCTACCATAATGTTTAGTTCATTTCTTTTGTTTACTATACTCCTTGCATTTAAACAAACACATTTATACCCAGCTTCAGAACAGTTTTTCAGACTGTTCTTTGCTGAATTATTTTTGCTGCCTTTATCTATGCCTCCAGTTTCAGGCTTCTCTGCGAGTCCCCCCTGCGAATTTAGTTTAAATAGATGCAACCTGTCCCACTGTCAACAGATCGCAGCAGATTCTCTGAGAATACTGCTGCCCCCTTTCCACTTAGATGGAGGCCATCTCTCATGTACATATCTTCTCTCCCAACAAAGTACCCCCATAAATCTATGAATCCCACGCCCTCTTCCTCACACATCTGCTCAACTAGTGCGTTGATCGCCATCCTCTTACAGTTTCTGTATCTTGCCCCCCTTCCTCCCATTACTGGCAAAATTCCTGAGAGAATAACCTGTTCCACTCTTGTCTTCTTTAGCTTCCTCACTAGATGTCTGTACTTCTGAACTATACCAGTTGTTCCCTCCTTGTCTGCATTGTTTGTCCCAACGTGTACTAGTATAGACCCTCCCTTGCCATGCCCCAATACCTTCTCTACCCTTTCGGTCACATGCTCTATCCTAGCCCCCGGTAGACATACAACAACGTCCTTTCCCTCGCATATAGTCTTGTCTGTTTTTCTCAGAATTGAATCGCCCATAAACACTCTCTCTTTTCTCTTTGCCCCCTCAATCACTGCCTCGGAGTAGCTCCTCCGGTTTGCATATGTCTGGTTGTTGTCTTTTCCTCTTGTCGTCTTCTCTCCTGTCACATTCTCTTCCATTCCCTTCTTTCCTGTCGCGTTTTCTCTTGTCCCCTTTCCTCCTGTCATCTTCTCTTCTAGCACATTTACTCTCACTTCCTTTCGTCCCTTCTTCTTTCCTCCCATCACATTTTCTTCTCTCCTCTCCCGTCCCTTTTCCCCGGCTACCTCCTTCACTACGGTCACTTTCTCCCCTGTCACCTTCACGCCTGTCATGTTTTCTGTTTTTTGCTGAACACTGTCTTCTTCCATCAGTCTTCTGTCTCACAGTCTTACCAACTGCCTCTGTGGTATCTACCTCTTCACCACCTGTATCGCTGTCGTGTCTCTCCTCGTTCTCTACAGTCTGACTACCTGCTGATCTATCCCCACTGGCCCGTTTTCTCTTCCTCTGCCGAACACTTTTCCTCCGTCCCTCTGTTTTCTCAATGTCTTGTTCCTTCACACCGGTCACCTTCCTTCCTCTCAGTCTCCTTTCTTCAGTCTCCGTGTCACAACTCTGCTCCTTCTGTGTTGTAGAATTCTCAACTCTCTCCGCGTCATCCCTCTCTGCTCCATCTATTTCTATGTTGAGTCTCGCATCCATCTCCTTCACTATATCCGTCAACTTACACACCTCCTTCATCAGACATTCCACCCTCAAACACCCCATACACCGAAAGGTGAATCCGTCATATTTGGTCTCTGCCCATGATTTTGGACAGCCAGACAACGCAAAATCCACCCAGCTCTGGCAGTCGTTGCAAACTAGGGGTCGTTTTGCCCTCAGTTGCCGCTTGCAAGGTGCCATATCAGAATTTATTTATGTTCAAAGTAGTTTTATGTAGTCTTTGAAAAGACTTTTCTGTGTACAATTTACACCAGATTGTTTAGGTTATAGTTAGTTATATTTGTTAACACACAGTGACACACCGTGCCTTACCTAGTTACGATGTCGATGACAATGTATTCCAAGTTAGGCTTAGATACAAGGTAGTCTTTACAAAGACTGTTTCCTGTGTACTATTATACACTTTAAAAGATTGTTATTTCAGGTTTTAATTACTCATCTAACTACACCGATTATCTCAAATAACGCTATTCTATTGTCGTTCACGGTACGCTAACTTCGCCAGTGACCTACTTTGTAAACAACGTTCCGATTACATTAACGTCCCCAATTATCGCTCGCAAATCGCCTACTTTTAATCTACCCTAGATTACTCCCTCTAGGTAACTTTTAACAAAAAATATTGCTTAATATATATATCTATAATTACGTTATGTATCCTATACGCTCAATAATATCACTTATCTTTATCAAATATCCTTATATTTTCGCAAGTTTGCTGCACCAAATTCAAATCAATTCACCACCGGAAGTCCCCCAAATCACCAAGATGTTAATCATGTCAGCTTTTGCAACACGTTGTGATGTCTTCCTTGTGTTAAGGAGAATGTATGTACGTCATAGGTTGCAATATTGGCTGTCGTCTCTTTGGCGATCTGTCTTTGGGTGTCTATCTGTGGTGGTCCTTGTCCGACGTCTGCCATACACCGTCACTTGACAGCTCACCGCAGTTATTAACGCAATCCACTAAATGCGCACACTTCGCACGACACATTAATTGAATTACAGGCGATAGTTAAATCACGCAGCACACGGATACGACACCGTCTTGTTAAACGCGCCATCGATTGCGACCATTAATACCTCATCCGCCACCTGCCCTTCTTGCGCCTCATCTGTCACCTGCGGCTTGCCCAATACGATGATGTCAGGATTCATTGTAGCACTAACACGGCTTCACTTACATCACCAAAATGTAGCAAGATATTATTGATTACCGTTGATCATAGTTGTTAATTTAACCTAATATTCGACACGTGTGCTGCACTGCGATGACAAGGTGACAGCGACAAATATGCCCTAGTGGGCGCGTACAGTATGCCAGAGGAGGTGAGCACATTGCAGAAAGATATGTGAACGGACGAGTCTGGGCGATGGGTCGGGTTGAGTAAGTAAACTCAGTATCGTGATGCGAATGATATGTGTACGGAGTATCGAGCTATAAAATAAAATATATCGAATTGTGCTGTGTTGATCTGAAATGTACATACGTATTAGATTAACACAACGACGCCTGCCAGTTTAATGTGAAAGGATTCATCTCGTTTATTAACAAACTGTCAAATATCAAAAGTAATTTCTATGTTACGAGATGTGAATGCTATTTTGGTGTTGTTCCGTTATTTTTACCACTGTAATATTCGCGGTCACAAAAGGATAGTCGCATACGTTTGCAGGTCAAAAACACAGTGTTACTTTTAGAACATTGGTTGGTGATGATTTAGTCTCCACCATAGTCACGTCGAACAATCACGCCAGGCTTCCAGTTTTGGTAACCACTTGAATTAATTCTGAATCGGTGTTTTAGTTGTCTGGTGATTTCACGAAAATTTCGCAAAATGCACAAACGCGCTAGCATAATGTGATGGGGGAACAGGTGGGTTTGCGTTCTCGCAAAATGAATTTGAAATGATATGAGCGAAAGAAAGAAACGAGTACAGCAGGTGGTGGTTTGTATCAATGCTAAACCCTAAACAAATTTGGACTTTGAGAATGTATGTGACCTTCCCTTAAAGGCGATATGTTCGGCCAACACGGACGAATGCATTTAAAGTCTTTGACCTTTTTACTTAATGCAAATTCCTCTGTTGCGCATTCCGAGTATAAAGACATTCTCTCGTGCAGACGTAAAATGTTGCCAACGCAGCGCTTATTTAATTATTTTTAAATGGCTATTATACAACTCAAATCGAGTGTGCCACATAACTCACAGGGAGACCTGACTTTGTAACAAAAAGTACTGTAACACCACCACCACCACCACCACCACCACCACCACCACAACCACCACCACCACCACCACCACCACCATCACCACCACCAACTCCCGGTTGAATCGATGTAGCATCCATTATTTGATAGAAAATTAGTTTCTCCCGCGCAGTGTCGGATCTGACGGATCATATGTGATACGATTTGAAATCCAATAGATCTGTATTAGATTAACACAACGACGCCTGCCAGTTTAATGTGAAAGGATTCATCTCGTTTATTAACAAACTGTCAAATATCAAAAGTCATTTCTATGTTACGAGATGTGAATGCTATTTTGGTGTTGTTCCGTTATTTTTACCACTGTAATATTCGCGGTCACAAAAGGATAGTCGCATACGTTTGCAGGTCAAAAACACAGTGTTACTTTTAGAACATTGGTTGGTGATGATTTAGTCTCCACCATAGTCACGTCGAACAATCACGCCAGGCTTCCAGTTTTGGTAACCACTTGAATTAATTCTGAATCGGTGTTTTAGTTGTCTGGTGATTTCACGAAAATTTCGCAAAATGCACAAACGCGCTAGCATAATGTGCTGGGGGAACAGGTGGGTTTGCGTTCTCGCAAAATGAATTTGAAATGATATGAGCGAAAGAAAGAAACGAGTACAGCAGGTGGTGGTTTGTATCAATGCTAAACCCTAAACAAATTTGGACTTTGAGAATGTATGTGACCTTCCCTTAAAGGCGATATGTTCGGCCAACACGGACGAATGCATTTAAAGTCTTTGACCTTTTTACTTAATGCAAATTCCTCTGTGGCGCATTCCGAGTATAAAGACATTCTCTCGTGCAGACGTAAAATGTTGCCAACGCAGCGCTTATTTAATTATTTTTAAATGGCTATTATACAACTCAAATCGAGTGTGCCACATAACTCACAGGGAGACCTGACTTTGTAACAAAAAGTACTGTAACACCACCACCACCACCACCACCACCACCACCACCACCACCACCACCACCACCACCACCACCACCACCACCACCACCACCACCACCACCACCACCACCACCACCACCACCACAACACCACCAACCACCACCACCACACCACCACCACCACCACCACCCACCATAACACCACCACCACCACCACCACCACCACCACCACACCACCACCACCAACACCACACCACAACACCAACACCACCACCACCACCACCACCACCACCACCCCCACCACCAACACCACCAACACCACCAACACCACCAACACCACCAACACCACACACTCACCACCACACCACCACCACCACCACCACCACCCCACCACCACACCACCACCACCACCACCACCACCACCACCACCACCACCACCCACCACCACCACCACCACCACCCACCACCACACCACCACCACTCACCACCACACCACCACCCCACCACACCATCACCACCACCACCACCACCACCATCACCACCCCCCACACCACCACCACCACCACCATCACCACCACCACCTCACCACCACCACCACCACCACCATCACCACCACCACCACCATCACCATCACCACCACAACCACCACCACCACCAACATCACCACAACTACCACCACCACAACCACCACAACCACCACAACCACCACCATCACCACCACCACCACCATCGCCACCATCACCACCACCACCACCATCACCACCATCACCACCACCACCACCACCACCATCACCACCACCATCACCATCACCACCACCACCACCACACCACCACCACAACCACAACCACCACCACCATCACCATCACCATCACCACCATCACCACCACCACCACCACCACCACCACCACAACCACCACCACCACCACCACCACAACCACCACCACCATCCGGGACGCCCGAATCTCAGTCTGTGCAGCATGGTTGTCATCAGGTCAGTGTGTCAGTGGAACAGTGACTGGGTCAGTTAGTAATGCATAATTTTATGATTGATACTTACGAATTCCTGTTCCAAAGATTCCAAGTGCTGTAAGTTTGTAGTGCCCATCACATGCCTTCACAACTTCTGAGTTCTAATATTGTTTACAACATGACAAAAATAAATGTTGCACCTCCAATTTTACGAATCATGGTTTTGAATTCTCCAAAACATAACGATGATCAAGCTTTCTATTTGAGTTCAAAATTCAGATAGTTGGGCTGCCGAAAATATCCACGAGGTGGGCATGTCGTAATTATTAGCCATCTTCTGGCTAAGTTGAAAGATGTTTGGGATACCGGTAAAGCTAGATTCCATCTTTAATTGCGGCTAAACTGCCTTTGGACAACCTATGGACTCGCTTGCAGAATAAAAACCATTCATGAACAGAGTTCATGTGCACACAGAGGTTGTTGAAGAGGCAATAATTAAGGACTCTTGTTTTCATACTCCCAGCATTCAACTTCAAGAATATATAGGATTTCTTCATCACATCTTTGCCTTTGGTTATTAGCCCGATGTCACATGTACCTGACGTACACCATCACACAAAGGCAAGACTGAATAATAGATTCGCACAGTTGGATGCTCAACAAACCAGCCTTTTCTATTTCCTGTATCACCTCTTCTTTGACCTTTAAAGATCTGCACATTATGTCTTTGGCAGCATCCTTCACCATAGAAATGTCTCAAAGTTGATCAGCTTCTTTCTCCCCCAGACAAGATTACGAAAGAAACAAAACAATTAATGTTGCCTCGAGCTCTCGATAATTTCTCACGTATGTAGTACAAGTAAATCGTGTGCGATTACCTGTACATCTTTAGTGTACGCAACCTAAAATTACACAGGGTCATAGGATGGACCCCCTAAAATTCCAAACGACCCCCAGTTTGAGAACCACTGGTCTAATGTTACTCGACTAGACGATTTGCTGGTCGATTGCCGGTGAAAACACTGCCACCTGTCGGAATCTTGTCTGCACAATATGAAAGCGGCGGCTGTGCACCATGGCGCCCTCTTGCGAACACTGTTAAAGTTAAAAACTAGGTGGGATCATTGTGATTCCTAATTAATGGTAGCTATTAAGGTAGTTTGCAGCGCACGTAATGAAGGATTAATACAATGTTTGAACATGACATCAATATATTGAACTGGGATGTTCAGTTTAAGACTACACACATATTTAAGATGACAGTTTAACATGGACCGGGTGTATATTTTTGAAGTGTGTTGAATACACAAACTGCGTGTAGTGGGGGTGACCTACTACAACCAGATTTAGGGTAAATAACGTATCTAGGATCTCGGAAAGGTGGCCACGTTTAGTCACCGATTCGTTTTCCATGCTAAAATAAAACGGTGGAACATGTGGTATATTATTTGTTATTGTCAATGGAGTCAGGACCTAGTGTTTCAACATTCCCCTCTCAAAACCCCCCGACTTAGAATGATGTGTGTTGAATGGAAGGCCTAAACAGCACTGGGAAAGGTACGATTGTGCCTAACATCAACATGTTAACATCTCACGAGGCCTATCCATTAATTTAACAATTGTTTATATAAGATGTTACAGTGAGGAACATTATTTGTATTTAGTGCATGGCTAATGTAAATGCAGATATTAGTTTCATGTATCCGACTCCTGAGCAAAAAGAGCGGCTTCGCTAGCATGCCATTCTCAACTATTGACTGATGTGGGGGCTATAGACTGTGGTACCACCTTGCGGTGTAGCAAAAAATAGGTTTTGTTTTAATGACGTGAAGGACTGAAATCCGTAGTCCCTGTAGTGTGCAGATATGTGCGTACTTAACATTTAAGCTGAATGATGTTGCAACCCAAAGAAGAAGACGCTTATGATGAGCAGATTAAACGATGCACAAAGGATCGAACCGCCGATCGTGTAATGTTGCCCATGCTGTAGAGCTAACAGTAATGTGGCCATCGTTAGAATAGACAACAACTAGGAACCCTATTTAACAGCACAGTTGACATGGATACGCTTTGCTTTCTTTGACAGAATAATGCTGTATAGGTAACGTTTAGCGTACTTGTGATACTGAACGTGTTTACTGTCGCTTATATCAAGTAGAGTAGACAGTTATGCTGAATAGATGTCGCACTTAATCAGTTGATTGTAGTTTTAGTGGGCTGAGCTCGGTTCTTTTACGATGCTTGTGTCGTTGTGAGGAGGCGCCGCGCTGACTGTACTTTGGCGTGTGTGTTCCTTTATATGTTGAACATAGCTGTTACTAGCTGTTTGGGGACACCATAGGCCGTAAGAATCGTCATAATCTTGCCACGATGAACCGTATCAAATGCTTTTCGGAAGTCTACGAATGTCATAATTGCAGGAAGATGCTTTGCTCTAATTCCTTCTATTAACCTTCTCATGGTTAGTACATGACCTACTGTTGTCCTCCCTGTCCGGAATCCATTCTGATTGTCTCTTAGGTGGTGGACAAATTCAAGACGTATTCTGTTCAATATCATCTTGTTGAATGTCTTTGCCACAATGGAGCTCAGGCTAATGCCCCTGTATTTCCCTGCAATGCTTAAATCGCCATTCTTAGGTTTTGGAATAATGTTCAGAACTGTCCACTGTAGCGATATTTTTCTTTCAATCAAAGCTTTGTTGCAAAACTCTAGTATGATACTGTCCAGATCGCCATGTTTTAGCACTTCAGATGGTGTACCATCATCCCCGTAGCTCTTTCCATCATTCAGGGATTTCTTGTTCTTCTCCTACTCGTCTCTTTCAAAAGGTCCTTCCTTGATGTTGATATTTGAGATTACAGGTTTGATCTTTTCATCCTCATCTTCTGTGTCTGGTGGACTGCCTAGTAATTTGTGGAAGTGATCGTACCAGTTTTCCACCCTTTGTTCTGCAGGTTTGCCCTTTAGTTGTCCTTTACGAGCTGTCTTTCTACCACTTATCTGGTTTATAAGCTTCCAGCTCTGTCCGTGTCCTTCATTAATGTTTGCATTTTTGACTTTAGCGATGATGCTGCAAAGTTCTTCCTCCTGCACAATGTTACAGGTTGTCTCCGGGTCCTTCCTGGCCTGCTCATATCTCACTCTGTTGTCAGCTACAGTGTTTTGCAGGTATACCCTATAGGCCTCTTCAACTTTCTCTCTGGCTGATGTTACTCGTGGATCATCTGAATATATTTTCTTTTTCTGTTTCTTACTGACAGGAATAATTTTCTCTGTTGCAGCTCTAATCGCTGAAATGAAACGCTCATATCACTCCGTTTCTGTTTCATCTATCAATTCCAGAATCTGAAATAAGTTCCGTACTTCACATGTGTACGGTTTTTGCAAGTCACAGTTCTTGCTTAGCGCACTCCAGTCATACTTCACTTTGCTTGGTGGCGACTTTTTCTTACGAAGATTGAGTCGTATTGTAGCTGTGACAATGCGGTGATCAGATCCGACTCTTGCAAAGGTACTTTACGGTTCACAGTTCATCACGCTGTTTCTCCATTTTTTGTTGACCAGGATATAATCAAGCTGTCGTTTTCCTCCATGTTGGTCCATCACTAGTTGAGCAGATGTGTGACACTAGTTGAGCAGATGTGTGAGGAAGAGGGCGTGGGATTCATAGATTTATGGGGGTACTTTGTTGGGAGAGAAGATATGTACATGAGAGATGGCCTCCATCTAAGTGGAAAGGGGGCAGCAGTATTCTCAGAGAATCTGCTGCGATCTGTTGACAGTGGGACAGGTTGCATCTATTTAAACTAAATTCGCAGGGGGGACTCGCAGAGAAGCCTGAAACTGGAGGCATAGATAAAGGCAGCAAAAATAATTCAGCAAAGAACAGTCTGGAAAACTGTTCTGAAGCTGGGTATAAATGTGTTTGTTTAAATGCAAGGAGTATAGTAAACAAAAGAAATGAACTAAACATTATGGTAGAAGATATTGACCCTCACATAATAGGTATAACCGAATCATGGGCAACCACCGATATATCAGATGCCGAATTGGGACTGACAGGATATGTAATGTTTAGGAAAGATAGAACAGGAAGAAGGGGAGGTGGAGTTATTTTATATATTAAAGAATCTATCCAGGCTTATGAAATAAAATTAGACAGAGAAGCAGATTGCGAAGAAGCTGTTTGGTGTAACATAGTTACAGGAAACTCAACGTTAACGGTTGGATTAGTTTATCGAAGTCCAAACATAAGCATAGAAGAGAATGAAAAAATACAAAACGCTATAAGGGAAGTGAGCAAACGGGACTGTGTTATTATGGGGGATTTTAACCATGGGCATATAAAATGGAAATCTCTACAGAGTATGGGTAGTGAGGACCACAAGTTTTTAGTTTTAGTACAAGATAGTTTCCTTTCTCAACATGTGCTAGAACCAACCAGGGGAGAGAATGTGTTAGACTTAGTTTTGTCCTCACAGAATGAATTAGTTGACAATGTTAAATTATGTGAGCCTCTGGGAAGTAGTGATCACAACCAGATACATTTTACCATCAAAGTAAAATCAGAAAGAAATAATAAAAGCAGTTGAGGAGAAATTTCCACAAAGGAAGATATAAGGAAATGAGGAAATATTTAGCAAAGATAGACTGGAATAATACACTGAAGAATAAGACAGCAACAGAATGCTGGAATATCTTAAAGAATGAAATAGAGTGCATCGTAGATAAATTTGTTCCCTTCAAAAAACAAGGGAAACGGACCAGAAAGAAATACTTATCGAAAGAAGCCATTAGAAAAATTAAGTATAAACAAATGATGTGGAAGTCATATAGACGTACTGGAAATGACGAAGACTACAACATTTATAAAGAAGCACTAAACCAAGCTACAGCTGAAATTAGAAATTCAAAGAGAAGCTATGAACATAAATTAGCTTGTAATATAAAACATGACAACAAGAGTTTTTATGCGTATGTTCGAAGCAAACAGAAAGTTCAGGATAAGGTCGGTCCTCTAGAAGATAGTGCTGGAAATATAATATCAGAAGGATTCTTAATGGCTGAAGACCTAAATGAGTATTTTAGTTCAGTGTTTACCAGAGAAGACACTAGTTCACTGCCAGTACCAGAGGCTAAGTTCAAGGGGGCAGAATCAGACTATTTAAGACAGTTAATTGTAACCCCAGAAATTGTAGCTAAGAAAATTAGGGCTATGAAGGATAATAAATCACCTGGAGTGGATGGTATTCCACCCAAACTACTATTGGAAATTGTAGAACAAATTAGCATACCGCTTGCAACAGTTTTCAACTTGTCATTAGAAGAGGGAGTGGTTCCTTTAGAATGGAAAGAAGCAAACATTATACCGTTATTCAAAAAAGGTTCGAGAAACAAGTCAGAGAACTATAGACCAGTGAGTTTTACATCAGTGATTTGCAAATTATTAGAAAGACTAATTAAAGATCACATGATGGATTTTCTTGTTACACAGAACTTGATAAACCCATCTCAACAG
>CM034532.1:6449587-6502181 GCA_020002185.1 Paraescarpia echinospica | reverse complement strand
ACACACACACACTCCACACACACACACACACCACACACACACACATACACACACACACACACACACACACACACACATCCCAACAAACAAAATGATGGACAAACTAGAACGTCATGAAACATATTAAATATGTTGACACTGTGAAAGAACATGGGAGACTGACGTCCACTGAAGTGACAATAAGCATAGGCTTAGACGAAACGAGATTCATGTAGAGAGGAAGATAGTATTATTAACAAGGCTTGGAGGCTGCTGGTGGAAGGCAGCCGCGCCAGGAAATAACAAACGATACGAATGGGTGGTGAGGAGAGACATGGAGGTGGCAGAGGTTGTGGAGGAGGATGCAATGGACAGGGCGTTGTGGTGAGGAGAACATGGAGGTGACAGAGGTTGTGGAGGAGGATGAAATGGACAGGGCGTTGTGGTGAGGAGAGACATGGAGGTGGCAGAGGTTGTGGAGGAGGATGCAATGGACAGGGCGTTGTGGTGAGGAGACCATGGAGGTGACAGAGGTTGTGGAGGAGGATGAAATGGACAGGGCGTTGTGGTGAGGAGAACATGGAGGTGACAGAGGTTGTGGAGGAGGATGCAGTGGACAGGGCGTTGTGGTGAGGAGAACATGGAGGTGACAGAGGTTGTGGAGTAGGATGCAATGGACAGGGCGTCGTGGTGAGGAGAGACATGGAGGTGGCAGAGGTTGTGGAGGAGGATGCATTGGACAGGGCGTTGTGGTGAGGAGAACATGGAGGTGACAGAGGTTGTGGAGGAGGATGCGTCGTGGTGAGGAGAGACATAGAGGTGGCACAGGTTGTGGAGGAGGACACAATGGACAGCGTGTCATGGTGAGGAGAGAGGTGGAGGTGACAAAAGTTGTGGAGAAGAATGCAATGGACAGGGCGTTGTGGTGAGGAGAGACATGGAGGTGGCAGAGGTTGTGGAGGAGGATGCAGTGGACAGGGCGTCGTGGTGAGAAGAGACATGGAGGTCACAGAGGTTGTGGAGGAGGATGCAATGGACAGGGCGTTGTGGTGAGGAGAGACATGGAGGTGACAAGGGTTGTGGAGGAGGACAAAATGGACAGTGTGTCATGGTGAGGAGAGACACGGAGGTGACTAAGGTTGTGGAGAAGGACGCAGTGGACAGGGCGCCGTGGTGATGAGAGACATGGAGGTCACAGAGGCTGTGGAGGAGAACGCAATGGACAGGGGCATAGGGCATCTTCGCCGAAAAGGATCCGAGAGGCCACTCCTAAATGGGAATAGATGGTCGAGCAATAAGATTGCATGCAAGATTCACAAGTCCAGATGCACCGTTTGGCGATGTACCGCCAGCCAGAAGAGCAAGTAAACACCTCATGCGACCAGCCACTGGTAAGGCTGTTAACTACAATGACGTATATAATCTGCGATTGCATAAACATATCGAATGAGACTAATTGCTTGGCGAATCCATTAGTGACCGGGAACTGTCGACGTTGTCAGACGTTGGCTGCGTTCACACCAGTTGCAATGAGCAGTAATTTAAACGTAGCCTTTCGTATAACCAAGGTAACAGCGATAGAGGTCGTCATCCAATACAAACGCATCCGTTCTCTGAGAGGTTTCTATTCACACGTGTACAATCGCAGTATAATGAATCGAAAATTCGCCCTTTTATATTATGCTGAAAACATACTAAATCCACTTACTTTGCTGAACAGATAACACCGTTTCAACTCTGTGGAAAAGAAATTGCATATATTAAGTAATTATAAGAGATTTTGCAATTGCGCAATGTGTATTATATACTGTGTTTACAGGAGTTGATGCTATTGAAACAGGAATGCATATTATTGAATAGTTGTCATCCAGAATTCTATGGACATGGTGTGTCTCCTGTGGATGCCACTAGGGGTGTCATAACAGGTCGCCCTTATGGTGGAGTAGGTTTTCTATGGAAAAAATCGTTAGATTCCAGTATAACAATGATTGATTCGGTTTATGACTGGCTATGTTGTATAAAAATCAGTGATGGTATGAAAGAATACTTTCTTATCAATGTATATTTACCATTTGAAAGCTATGAAAATAGGGATAACTTTAATGACTGTTTAGCTAAACTTAATGTTTTCATTGACAGTATCAATAGTACCTGTATTACTGTTGTGGGGGACTTCAATGCTAATCTTGCTAAACAAACTATGTTTGGTGAAATTCTACAGAGCTATTGCATTGACAATAGCCTCATAATTGTGGATGTGGAGCACCTCCCCGGAGATACATATACATATGTAAGTCCAGCGTGGAGCACTACCTCTTGGTTAGATCATATTATATGTACTTATGATGCAAAAGACTGCATTACTGATATAAAAGTTATGTATGCATGTATTCTGTCTGATCATCATCCAGTGTTATATACAATTACACTCAGTAAGCTGCCTAAAAATGAGGGTAGTACGATAAATGAATCAAATCAGCGTATACAGTGGGATAATCTCTCATCCAGTGAAATAGAATACTATGCAAGATGTACGTGTGAGGGTTTGTGTAATATTGCCTTCCCTGGAGGGATTAAATGTTCTAACGCGAACTGTCATAATCATAGCCATACTGCTGACATCGACACATTTTATGATGAGATCATTACTGCATTATCCAAATCAGGTGAAAATTTTTTAAAGCAAGTATCTGGAAAGAGGAAACCGTTTACACCTGGTTGGAACGACCATGTAAAGGATTTACACATGGCAGCTAGAGAGGCATATCTTTTGTGGAAGGACATTGGCAAACCCAGAACGGGTGCTGTTTATGACGTTATGCGGCAGGCTAGGTCCAAATTCAAACATGCACTTAGAGTTTGCAAGAACAAAAAGAATTCCATTATTGCGGATAAAATTGCTGAGAAAATGAGTGGAAAAAACGATAGAGATTTCTGGAGGGAAATCAAAAACTCCACAAACAGTAATGTTAAATTACCAAACACTGTGGGTGATGTACATGGCAGCCAGAACATAAGTGGAATGTGGCAAGAACACTACAGTCAAATTTTTAATGTAGTTAGAGGAAGTTGCAGCAAGGAATTTCTTGCTGATCTGTGTCAGGAGCATGCTGTCTTTGACCAAGGTATGAGGGTGACTGTTAATGAAATTAGTGAAATTATCAAAGATTTATCTTACAATAAGTCACCTGGTTTAGACGGCATTACTAGCGAGCACATGAAGTGGGCAGATCGACAGCTGCCAGTTTTATTGGCTATATTGATGTCGGCTATACTTACACATGGTTACGTACCGGGAAATATGCAAAAATCTGTCATTGTTCCCATTATTAAGGATAAAAATAAACGTGTCAGCGACAGAGATAACTATAGACCGATATGTCTGTCTAATGTATTCACAAAAATAGTGGAAAAAATACTGTATAATAGGATGCAAAGTCATCTACGAACTACAAGTAACCAATTTGGGTTCAAACCCAAACATGGGACAGAAATGTGTGTATTTGTGTTGAAGGAGCTCCTTCGATATTACACTAATCATGGGTCATGCATGTATGTTGCCTTCCTTGATGCCTCCAAGGCATTTGACAGGGTGAATCACACAACATTATTTAGGAAGCTACTTAAGCTTGGAGTGTCTAAATATTTAATTAAAGTGATATGTCAGTGGTACTGTAATCAGACTATGTGTGTTAAATGGGGTTCGGTATTTTCCAACTTCTTCTCTGTGACTAATGGAGTTAAACAAGGGGGTATGCTATCTCCTTTCTTATTTAATTTATACATGAATGATTTGAGTTTGCTACTGATGAAACTACCCATCGGATGCTATTGTGGTGATACAACTGTTAATCACCTCATGTATGCTGATGACATTGTACTACTGGCTCCATCGGCTAAGGGGTTGCAAAGACTGCTAGATGTTTCATACAATTATGGATGTGACAACGACATATTGTTTAACAGAGTAAAGTCGCAGATAATGTTTTTTGACACAAGACAAACCGGTTTTGAAGTAGCTATTAAGCTTGGTGATGCAGTTCTGAATACAACGAAGGCATACAAATATCTTGGCCATATAATCTGTAATGATCTGTCAGATGAAACGGATATGAAATCCAAAGAAAGGAGTATTCTACTCAGGAATTTTCACTTTTGTTCAGTGAAGGTGAAGAACAAACTGTTCACATCCTATTGTAGTAATGTGTATTTATGTTCCTTATGGGCTAATTATAGAAAAGCCGCTATGCAGCACTTTATTGTTTCCTATAACAATGCATTTAGAATTATGCACAGCCTATCTATGAGGTGTAGTGCTAGCCTAATGTTTGTTAGTTCTGACACGGACTGTTGCAATACTAGATTTAGAAAATGCATGTACAGTCTTATGAGCAGAATATCTGCATCGACGAACAACATTGTTGAGAGTATTATACACAGTGATGTTTATACGACCTCTGTATTGCGCAGGAAGTGAATTAGTGCAATTTATACACTATAATATACTTTTTATTTTACTTTTTTACTATGGACATAGTGCATATTACACGTATGCTTTTTTGTCTGAAATAAAGATTGATTGATTGATTGATTGATTGATTGATTGATTGATTGTATTAAATTGCAAACATATTGTGGATGAATTCCAGAGCCTTGTCTTGGTCAAAACGTGTCTACACGTTTAGAGTTTATCTACTAAACATGTATGACCTAAAGTCCACACTCGACCAAATATTGATAGTTGTGATATTAATTTTGTGTCAGAATACCAAAATAGAACGATGCAGCTAACGAGGTGACCTTTTGACCGAGAGCAGAGTTTCAATCAGAACATGCCTGACCGAAGAACCATGTTTCCGTTGTATTGCATTTGTTTAACAGCATTATTCTCTAAAGTACGTAAGCGATGTCATAATTATATTCCAGTATTTTAGTAATAATTTTCAGACATGTACATTCGCTATACGTAGAACTTAAGACTTATTTAAATCAAGTTTATGTGCATTTTACATTAGTTATGGACTCGTGCCATTTTTCAATGACACGAACATATTAGTATTTACTTTCACCTATTAGTATGTACATTCTAGTTTGCATTTTATGTAGTGTTTTAATGTCATATGTTTATAATATTATGTAATAGAAATATTATTTTAATGCGGTAAATATCTTAATATGTACACAGTATGTCACTTCTTGTTTTCGAAGGGTAATTCGCCTTTGAATTGCTGAAATGGCTATATCTATGACACTGACAAATGCTATTATTAGTATTGACAATATTATTGTTGTTCAGTTTCTATAAATCACTACGATTGATTCAATGGCGTTACGTTGGATAAGCCTGTGGCTTTCTGTCACATTAATTGGCACATATAACTGAGACTCTTCACACGGCAGAATAAAGCATTGTGTTATTTTATTAACTGTGTGTACGTTATTGATTGAATACGGCGTAAACTGCCGATTAATAACCTGATCACATTGACGTCCATAATAGCACAACGCCTATAGTCAGCAAAATATTGATCGTCCCCGTCATTGATCGTCCCCAGAAGGAATTTGCGTATTACTAAACAAGATTAAGATTAAGAAGATGGCGCTGTCTGTTTATGAATTACGATGTTAAGCGTGAATTCCAAGCAGCAATGTTAATAACACAGCGATCGTTCATTAGTTAATTACTAACGGACGGATAATGCTGTGGACATAATTTCGCGGGTCGGTGATTTTGTACGAAAAATGTTTGTACAAAGATTTCACTAAAACCAACTTGTCTAAATTTGTTGCATAACATGGAATAAAAAACCGGTAGGAAGTTATAATATGGATCTATCTCGCAAACGTTTCTTCAGATTATGATGTATTATGTGATTATGAAAGCGGCATATTTATATTCTATGGATGAGGGTGGTCGGCAGCCCAGTATATTGCCAGATCCGGCATTGGACGAGTTCGAACTGTACTGGGAATGACTGTTACGGGACGTTCGATTGTTATGTTGACTAATGTCAACGTCGTCGCGCTTTGGCACTGATTCGTGAAACAATCGCGGGAAATTCTACTTACATCAGTGTCAGTTGAACATGTCAAAGGCGAGACAATTCATTTAACACTAGTGGATACTCATGAAAGTACGCGCAGAATAAAAAATTATATGTTATGATTTGATCGTTGTCTTATTGGTTAACCGCTAGCAATACTACGGCAATACGAAAATGAACAGTTATTAACATATAATTATATATATTATTCATGTATTAATTGCGATGAGCCGGGCTTTTATCTGTCCATGCAAACATGAACCAGCACAACGTTCAATGCATTGTCACGTCCTCAATTATATTATATAATTTAGTCATTCAAGGGCCTCGTTGGAACAATCTATTGGATTACGGCTGCACAGTTGATTACGAAAGTGAACATTTGCATACAAGATGCCGCACGAAGCCAACATCGCGTTGGCATAATCAAACTCGCTGTATACGATAAATGAATATAGTTGACAGCATTGAAGTAATGCCTTCTCTTTGCCGTGGCCATCGACTGGGTCATGCGGCAAGCAACCACATGCAATGAAGGGATTGTGTGGGTTATGGACGAGCGTTTATCAGACCTGGACTGTGATGATGACATTGCTGCCCTCTCAGACACCACCCAAGGCATACAACATCTCTTGGAATCAGTCAGCAGATACGCTGGTGACTTGGGACTTGTCATCAGTGAAACGAAGGCAAAAACAAGCTGACAGGGGAGCACCAACCACCCACATATGTTTTGATCAACCAGAAAAAAGTAGAAACAGACGAAAACTTCACCTACCTTGGCAGCTGCGTCAACAACCATGGAAATCAGCGATCATGAACTAAATTGCAGAGTGGGAAAAGAGTCAGCAGCCTTCCAGCTAAGAAAAATTTGGAACAACAATAAATTTACATTGGAATCTAACTCAAACGTTATACCAACCCTCCTATATGTATGTGAAACATAGTAACTAAAAACAAGTCAAGAAAACTAAATTGATGCTGTCGACATTAAATGACTGCGAAATATCTTGGGCATACACTGGAGCGACCATGTGACGAACATAGATGTCCGGATACGATCAGGACAACCTCTGGCATCATCTACTATCTGCAGAAGACGAATGAGCTGGCTCGGCCACGTCACAGGGCTCCCACCTACTAGACCTGCCCAACAAGCGCTATGGTGGATACCAGCTGGCCAGAGAAAGAGGGGATGACCAAGAATGAGCTGGCGCCAAACAACTGACCGCGACCTACAGCTGGTCAACAAACGTTGGAGCGACGTCAGAACACTAGCAAGCGACATATCTGGATGGCGTGCTTTGTCTGCTTCATGCGTCTGTAGACGCGGGAGCCGCCGAGTCTAAGTCAGTAAGTCGTTGAAGTAACCACTTCCATTCGAGTTCGACACTTCATTAAAATAACCACCTTCAAAACCAATATGTCTGGAGCGCGTAGTGCCGCGACCACAATGAATACACGTCGGAAGAGATCATGCCAAAAAGATGATCAACAGTGTTTCGCTGTAACTGTGTTGGGATAACAGTTGTTCTGGAAGACCATCGGCGAATAACAGTTTTACGACTAATATTGCAAATGGTTATCTGTTTGGTCCATTGACCTCAATTATAGTTAAAATATTGAGGTTAGTGGCTTGATCTGTACGAGATCTCTCACTTCGGTCAAGTTCTGTGCACGATACGTTCAAGAGTGTTAACAAAGCAACAATGTAGTCAGCAATGTGGCATTCACAAGGACGGGCATGGTTTGTTCTTGGAGGATTTACCCGAGCTAGCGATGTCTGGCATTTCCCCCCACCGTGTTCTGGCTAATTAATTTTGATCAGGTTTCAATTACCCGTGGCTGTTCGCCGGGTAAATGGCCGTGACATGTTGATGAGCTATGGTAGTCGTCACCGTGGTCGAAGGCTGGGCTGCTGGGTAATTCAAACGCGGCTGATTAACTCACCCCCGCGAGCTAATGACGGTCGTTATACTATACTACTGATGTAATCAGGGTCTCCTGGGTGGAGAGGACAGATTAACTGTTAGCCAGGTGGTGGCTAGCTAATCACATCTCGGGCACGCACTACGAGGCCACTGGGAGTGATTATTGGGGTTAGTTCATTATTTTGGGATTGGTGTATCCAAGAATGTGGGCATACCGCATTGTGGGTCAGGCAGGACAACACTGTAGTGGTTATAAAGTCGTAATTCATATTGGGGAATAAAACAGAGGTGAATGCACGGGAACGTGAAATGGGTGATGGGAGATACATTTCTCGAAAACGCAAGGGAAAGGTGATTTAAGTTCATGTGTCACCACGACACCTATATGGCCTAGAGACCATTATGGTGACGACAGAAAACCAAGAGAGAGAGAGAGAGAGAGAGAGAGAGAGAGAGAGAGAGAGAGAGAGAGAGAGAGAGAGAGAGAGAGAGAGAGAGAGAGAGAGAGAGAGAGAGAGAGAGAGAGAGAGACGGGGGGAGAGGTGAGCGAGAGAGAGAAACTTACTCACGTTACACAAATTAGGTTTAAAATATGTAAGTACCACTTACGGGGTCAGCACACTGTTGAACTTCCTGCTTGATTACAGACGAAAAAAAGTGCATTATATTTTTGAGAAATTATTTTTTACAATGTTCACTTGCTCTGACATAAGTGCATTTGAGTAGTCAGATTTCTAGATGTGATTGTAGCAGCTGTTGACAGGAAAATTGTGTCTTTTTAGCTGATTTTACTAAGCGGAAGGGTATCTGGCAGCAATTTGGCTAGTTGACACTTTAGCCGGATTACTGCCTGCATGCATTTGTAAATATTGACGGGTGTCATACATACAGGCATTTTGCAAGAGCTAGAGATATTAGATTTTGCCTAAAATCGACCAGCATGTCAATGAGATGATAATAACAGCAGGTGGGAAGTTTAAGAAACTTTATAGGTCACGTTTTCTTATAATCACACAAAACATTAACATGGTCGCCAAAGGGAAAACTGACAGTGTGCTGAGCCCTTACGCCTGTATAGAATAGACAGTCTCGACAGAATAGTACTTTGCAATGGGATATGAGCAACCTACCGAAACATTAACCTACGAAGATATGAAACATGTCTTACTGCTGAACTTGTTTCCAATCTCGTCTACAAGTATCTTGTGGTAGTCGGCGGTGTTGTTATGGAATAGTAACAAGTGGTGCGTGAAGTTAGAGTCTGGCTGCAATTTCTTGTCCTCCTCCAATACCTGTTTCACGACGGCGCTCATGGCGAGGTAACAGAACCGATCCACGATGTCATCACGACCAGTCGGGTCATACACCACCTTCATCTTCCTCCATTCGAAATGGCGGAAACTGTTAAAAATGTACTCCGCGAGCGAGTTGAACGTACATCCAACGCGCGTCAGCATCGGGAACTCGGCGTCGGGTGATGCCTTGTTCTTGCCGAAGTCGTGCGCCATGCCGCCTGGACTGACAACGGGGATGTCCCAGTACGGCGCATAGCGGGCGACGGGGGCAAGGCTGAAGTCGCAGACGGGGCCGAAGAAGACGTGGGCTTTTCGCTCTCGGTGGTAGTCGAAGGCGGCGATGGGGGCAGCGACAGGGTTGCAGCGGGAGTCTGCGTGAACGACACCGATGGAACGACCTGGAAGTATCTCGCGGGATGTGATCCACTCGATTGCGAACTCCACTGCCGGCAATGTCTTGTTCAGCGAGAACAGACGGGAGTTGTTCGCGGGAAGAATCACGGCTAGCTTTACCTCCTGGTCGCTGCGACAGGGTGTCAGTGTCAGCAGAATGAGAGACAGTAGACATAAAGGAGACGGCATCCTTACGTACACGGTCGTGGCCACCAAGCGAGGCCGCATCACTCACCGAGCACCGCGCGGGACACGACGAGTCCGCTCTAACTGACTGCCACACCACGACGGCTACGGATCACACCAGAAATCAGTGCAATTACGAGAGTCGATCTCTTTCGCCAGTCGAAATCTACAACTACGTTTTTCAATTCTCGCGAAAAATACACTCTACCACATCAAGTCCGCCGCCCGGTGGAGAAATCACTGCCGACTTCGCAGCAGTTCGACCGGCTGCTACGGTGAGGCAACTTAATTGGCTGATCAGATGGCACTGCCGTCACTCGCTGTGAATGTATTCATCCCCTATAGTGCAACGGCGTGTTGCATTTTTGTTCTTGTTGTTTCTTTATGTGTTTGCATATCAGTTCCTGCACGAATCAAATTTCTCCGGGGATGCGTACGTGTCGCGCGTGCACACGCTGCGTTGGCAATGATTGGACAACGTTCTCGTTGCATAGACAGCTGCAATAGTGCCGGTTACTTTCACCTGTTACACCGATTACAGTCCGTCTGGTAGCGTCGAGTGAACACATTGCAAGGCGCTGCCGTACAGGTGCCGACTTTAGTCGTAGATGAGTTCTAGTGCAAGCCGGTTACTTGGATAAAATGACTAATTAAGTACGACACATTTGGCACAGTAGATAACAAATTATTGTGCTTCTGTTTCGTAACTATCCGGTTTGTTCCACAACATCAGTACATTGGACTGCTACGTTCAACAAACGACAAGGAAACAAAGACACAAGTAAACAAACAAACACATGAACAACCACACACACACGCACACACACACACGCCGGCCCACGCACACATGCACACCTGCACACACGTACACGCAGACACACACACACACACACGCGCGCGCGCGCACACACACACAAATACAAACACAAACAAAGATACGCATGCACGTGTGTGCGTAAGTGTGCATGCCTACGAGCGAGCATGCGTGAGTTCGTGAGTGCGTGCGTGCGTGTGCGCGTGCGTGCATGTGAATGCGTTCGGGAAAAAATCTGCTTTCGTTTGAACTAGCCGAATAATGACTACGTCTGATTAAATTACAAGCGAACAGTTGCACTGTTTGTGGATGCTGTCGCCGGTCGGCATGACCTCCTTGCTAATAAGAACAGTAATGCATACCCGTTGCAAGGTTTATATTTTGGAGTTTGCGGTTTTCGAACTGCGATTGCTGGCTCCCAAAACACCTCCAGCTATACTTCCCTTGAGACCTCCAACTGCGCCCCCTTGACGCTCCCCAAAACACCAAATTGCACCCACTTGAGGCTCCCAAAACCCCAAGTGCACCCACTTTAGACTCCAAAAATCCCTCACTCGTCTATTCAAGTGAAACTCTTTACCCTTAAGCGGAACCACAGCAGTGGTGCGTTCCAACCATCTCACCCCCTACTATCCTACGAGCTAGTAGTAGTATGTTTAGTAACTTTAGTGAACTGGCCGAATAGTGGCGCCTCTTGTGTATACTTTAAAACTATATTGATCAACGCGACGAAAGTCAGATTTGTGTTATAGGGGTCAGTGTACAGTTAGTTTTCCCATTGGTTGCCATGTTAGCGAGCCCAAATAGACATGGTGATTTTCGAGAAAAACATTGAAATTAACATATTTTAGAGGCACTGGTATCTCAAACATTGTGTATTTTTTTGTAATTCATCTACATGCTTGGCTTTGAATATACATTTCAAAAATGCCACCCTACTTGACAGGCCACCGTATGTGTAAGCATTTCACTGTTGGACAATTTTTAATCTGGCATATCTCTACACTGTCATATTGTCTATCTTACCAATGTATGAACCCCTAACACAATTTTCTAGAAATTCCAATATGTGTTCTGTAAACATATTAAATACAGGCAGTTGTTATGTTTCATTTACACAAATTCTTAAACTTCTTACCTGCTGTTATCATCGTCTCATTGACATGCTGGTCGAGTGTTGTCAAAATCTAATATTTCTAACTCTCGTAAAATATCTGTATGTGTGACACCCGTCAATATTTACGAATGGATGCAGGCAGTACTCCGGCTAAAGGGTCAAATAGTCCAATTACTGCCAAATATCCTTCCGCTTAGTAAAATCAGCTAAAATTACACCATTTACTGTCAACAGCTTCTACAATCACACCTGGAAATCTTAATACAGAAATGCACTTATGTCAGAGTATGTGAATTTTGTAAACAAAAATCAATTCTCAAAAATGCACTGCCTTTTTTTCGTTTTTTTCAAAACAGGGAATCTAACTGGCGCATGACTCCTATAGACCAGAGGAGCTTTGCAGGCTCCGCGCATGCGCGAAAACCAGTTGATATTAGTGAACGCCGGAAGTTTGCTAGTCATGCTGTTTACAATGTTGGAGAGAGAGAGAGAAGGTTGTTGTTATATATGACATATGACGTGTTCCTGTTCCTGGTTAGAGAGTTGTTCCTGACTTCCGGTAATAAAATGTTTTGTTCTATTTGACTACGTCAATAGTTCTCTGTAAATGTCGTACCCAATACACGACATATTGGCGACGAACGATGGGATGAGTAACCACAACAAGACGAGCTCTAGCACCGTCGCACGCAAGTAGAACTTTCGCTGACTACGTCATTGTGAAAAATAGAAAACACGGGTTTCGAGCCGTTCGCCATAACTCCCGCTGACAGCGCAAGTGCGCGATGGGAGCGGTGGATTCGCCGTTTCGACAATTTCGTCGTCGCGCGAGATATAGACGACGACAGGCGGAAGAAGGCGATGTTGTTACACTACGCTGGTGAAGCTGTATTCGAGCTGAGTGAGTCTGTTGGTGTCGTCGACAGTGACAATTACGCTGAAACGAAAGACAAGCTTACGGCCTACTTCACACCGAAACGAAACGAAGAATATGAAGTGTTCGTCTTTCGCCAGTCACAACAGCACACTGGTGAGACACTGGACCAATTTCACGCTCGACTTCAACTGCTGTCTAAAAATTGCAATTTTCAAGACAAATCGCGTGAAATAAAATCGCAAATCATTCAGAAGTGCACGATGCCTAAGATTCACGAAAAGGGACTGAGTGAGGCAACGATCAGTCTCGATCGTTTGCTGACGTACGGTCGTACGCTTGAGTCCACAATGCATCAATCATCGGTCATGGGGACCAACGCCGCGTCAACGACGAACGTCAACGCAGTTTCCAGTGATCGTCATCACCACCCGCGTTCGAGGAAGCAAAACCGCGACTGGAATAGTCGTTCTGTTGGTCGCCAGGGTGCGCAACCGAAAACTGACAATCAACGAAAACCCCGTCGTGTGGCGCCACCGCGCTGCAGCGATACCGTTTCAAAATATGGCAATGCACAATCTAGTCCAGGCTGTGGAAAATCTGCGCACAATAGAACGGAATGTCCAGCTTGGGGCAAAACATGTTACAAATGTGAAAAACCTAATCACTTCGCTAGAGTGTGTAGAACTGTCTTGGCAAACACTAATTTGGTAAAGGACGTTCCACAACAATCAGACAATGTAGGTTTATGCAACGACACATACACATTAAATCTGTACAACTGCAACGCCACGCGCACGAACACTGTCGCACCATACATGTGTACAATTGACATTCAGAGTACACGAGTCAAGATGGAAATTGATACTGGGGCTTCAGTTTCGTTGATAGCAGACAGAGACTGGGTTAGAATCAAAGAGGCTAATCCACAGCTGACACTCAGCACACGTGACGTGCCAAGTCTGCGCACGTATTCAGGCGACACAATTCAACCACTGGGGCAGGTGCTATTGAATGTACATCACAATCGCCAACATCATACGCTGAGTGCGCTGATCGTCCCAGGGGCTGGTCCGAATCTGCTCGGACGTGATTGGCTGTCGGTGCTACGTCTTAATTGGGCTGAACTGCATATAATGGACCAAGATTCGTTTCTTGAGCATTACCAAGCTGTCTTCACGGCAGGACTAGGCAAGCTCAAAGGAGTTACTGCCAAGTTGTACATTGATGAGTCTGTACAGCCACGGTACTGCAAACCACGTCCAGTGCCGCTCGCTCTTCGTGCAAAGGTAGAAGATGAACTAGAACGCCTACAGGCTGAGGGCGTCATTCATCCCGTTGAGTTCTCAGAATGGGCTTCTCCTATTGTACCAGTACTCAAGTCTTCAGGAGACATCTGGATTTGCGGAGACTACAGGGTCACGATAAACAAAGCAGTGAAGGTCGACAAATATCCCATTCCCAACATCGATGATCTGTTCGACAAAGTAGCTGGTGGACAACTGTACACAACGCTCGATCTAAGCAACGCTTATCAACAAGTTGTCCTCGATCAGGAGTCGCGCAAGCTAACCACAATCAACACCTCCAAAGGTCTGTTCGAGTACGAACGCCTTCCGTTTGGCGTATCTTCTGCTCCTGGAATTTTCTAACGCATCATGGAGCAACTGCTGCAGAACATTCCTATGACCGTGGTATATCTGGACGACATCCTTGTTTCTGGAAGGACACCAGAGGAGCACGACAGCAACCTGCAAATGGTGCTCACGCGACTGCTCGATACTGGAATACGGTTGCAGAAGGAGAAGTGCACGTTTCGACAGACGTCTTGCAAGTACTTGGGCCATATCATCGACAGGGAGGGCATCCACCCGACGAACGACAAGGTGCTCGCCATACAGAGTGCGCGTGCCCCGCAAAACGTGCAGGAGTTGCGCAGCTACCTTGGTCTGATCCACTATTATCACAACTTTCTGCCGAACATCAGCAACCTCTTGGCACCGCTGCATGAGTTGACTCGATTGGACGCGAAGTGGAAATGGAGTGCGATTCACCAAGATGTATTTGAACGATCAAAGGCATTAGTGTCTTCTTCTACGGTGCTTGTGCACTACAACCCCCGTTTACCCATCGTTGTGAGCAGTGACGCTTCTCCCTACGGCATCGGGAGCGTGTTGTCTCATCGCCTACCCGACGGCAGCGAAAAGCCAGTAGCGTTCGCGTCACGCACTCTATCTTCTGCTGAGAAGAAATATGCGCAACTAGAAAAGGAGGCGTTATCTCTTGTGTTCGGAATTACGAAGTTCCACAAGTACCTCTATGGTCGCGAGTTCGTACTGCAATCGGATCATAAGCCATTGTTGGGACTCTTGAAACAAGATCGACTCATATCGCCAATGTCCAGCGCACGAATACAACGTTGGGCGCTGACAATGAGCAACTACCAGTACAAATTTGAGTACAGGCCGGGGACCAGCATCAGCCACGCTGACTGCCTTAGTCGATTACCTCTGCCTGACACACCAGAGAAAGTACCGGTTCCACAAGAAGTAGTCCTGGCATTGTCAACCATGGACGAGAGCCCGGTCACATCGGACCAGATCGAAAAATGGACGGCTCTTGACCCGTTCTTTCACAAGTACGTCACTTTGTGGAACACGGTTGGTCTAACCAAGCACCACGAGAGCTCGATGCATACTGTCAACGAAAAGACGAATTGAGCGTACAACAAAGAGTGTTGTTTTGGGGAGCCAGAGTGATCGTGCCGCCCAAGGCACGCGATGCGCTGCTGGATGAGTTGCATAACACACACCCTGGCATCGTCAAGATGAAAGCGCTCGCCCGAAGTTACATGTGGTGGCCTGGATTGGACATGGAGATCGAAAGATACGTGAAAGACTGCAATGTGTGTCAGCTGCACGGCAAGCAACCGCCTGTAGCACCACTACACTCGTGGGAGTGGCCAGGTCGCGCTTGGCACTGAATCCATATTGACTATGCTGGACCGGTTGAAGGTCGCATGCTGTTGATCATTGTGGACGCACACAGCAAATTCATCGATGCTCATGTGGTATCTACAGCAACCACGAGCATAACTCTCACCAAACTTAGGCAAACATTCGCATATATTGGACTGCCTAACACGATCGTCTCGGACAATGGAAGTTGTTTCACAAGCGAGGAGTTTGGACAATTCTGCAGAGCAAATGACATCAGACACATCAGATGTTCACCGTACCACCCATCAAGCAATGGTTTAGCTGAGAGAGCAGTGCAGACAATCAAGGCTGGTCTGAAGAAAACCAAAGGTAATCTGGAAGACAGATTATACACTCTGCTAGCGAGGTACCGGATCACGCCACAGGGTACCACGGGTCGAACACCTGCAGAATTCGTACTCAAGACTTCACCTCGAACACGCCTGGATCTCATACGACCATCAGTTCAAGATCGCGTTCTGCAAAAACAGGCATACGACAAGCAACGTCAGGACGCTCATGCGGCTGCACGTACGTTCCGAGCCGGAGACTGCGTCTGGGCCATGAATTTCCAAGGAAAACCTAAGTGGGTTTCGACAGTCATCGAGAACCAGCTGGGCCCACTCACGTTCACCGTACGTTTGAGTGACGGCCGCCTTTGGAAACGCCACCAAGACCATCTCAGAGAGAGACGACCCGATGAAACGGAGACGGTTGATGCAGAACAACAACAACAACAGCAGCAGCAGCAGCAACAATCGGTTGTTCAACTGCCAGAAGTACTACCTCCGTCGCCAGCTATCGACGCGGAGGCGATCGCGAGTACTCGACATTCAGTGTCTACAGAAGGTTCGGAATCGAACTTTCCCAACGTCACTGTGACGGAATCTGCGACACCAAGATTGGTGGCAAGTCCCGTGAGAAGATCTACCAGAGTAGTGAAAGCACCTATAAAGTTAAACTTGTGAACTATAACTACAAAGTTAGTGTAGTTATCAGTGTACGTTTTTATTTGCACATTTTCTACGAGCTGTAGAACACTCTGGATTGTTTTCTAATTTAGTTTATTTCATTCATAGAACAGTGAACTCTAATACAAGTTTGTATCCTAAAGAGGGAGGAATGTTATATATGACATATCACGTGTTCCTGTTCCTGGTTAGAGAGTTGTTCCGGACTTCCGGTAATAAAATGTTTTGTTCTATTTGACTACGTCAATAGTTCTCTGTAAATGTCGTACCCAATACACGACAGTTGTTCAGTTGGAATCCGCTTTCGTTTCATAAACCCACGTTATAGTCAGTTGTCTGACGTGGTGAAATCATCCATGCATTATATTAATAAAACACGACGCTTTGCTGGGAACCACCGCTGTTGTCATTTATAAAATTGCAATAAAGTTTATAAACGAGCATTTCTCATCCCCTAAACGAGCATAATGAAACTTGCCATCGACTCGACAACGAGTGAACGACTATGCTGATAGTGGTAGTAGTGTATGGCAATGTTCGCTAAGTAAACATTCCCATCATAAACGTTTATATAAAAACATGTCCTATGGCTTATGTTATATTAGGTGTTGCTGTTCCACTACCATAAACATAACTGTTTACATTTTTATATGATCTGACACACTACACATAGCAAAACATCCCATATAATAATATATTTTAAATGTCACACGAAACAGATAAAACAATTAATTAAAAACATAAATTAGTTTTATAGTCCAAGAAAAAGTATTACTGCAAACTGCAGATTGTGTTATTGTGTGCAGTTTATTACAGTCACGTTGAACAGTGATTAAATCACAAATCACAAAGTAATTAAATGACATAAAATGAATCATTATAATACAGTTTTATTACATTTTTAACATGACTCAATATTTAAAAATAAGAAGAATAGTATATTACAAGTGTATTCATAGTATATTGTAAAGTATCAACAATTTTAGATGAAGCTTGCATATCGTTTTATGATTTCCATAATATAAAATTTTAATAAAAATAAAGACCAGACTGCTACTAAGACCCAAAACAGGTATAATAATTAATATGCTCGTGTCATAATGTGTATATCCTAATCACATGGTTTGATAACAACAGTGTTTAATTAGTCAGATAATTGCTTTCTAAATCCTATCCATAGCATCCTACATAACACTAATATTCTTACAAAATATTTCGTTATGAAACCATTATGTTGCAAACACCATGGCAGTATCTTGTGTGTCTATTAAATGATATGCTAGTCAACTAACTTGGAGCTGTTAGATAACTTTTAGCAGTAAGGATAATATGATTAAATTAAAAATATGTTAAATTGACACAAACACTTTAACTAATTGATCAGATAAAAATCATGTTAAAGATAACTTGTTTACACTGCCACATGTGTATAATACCAAAAAGACATTGTGTGTAGTTTAGCACTGTTCAAACAGTACTGTTTCTAAATAGTCACAAATAACCTGCATACAACTAATGAAGTGTCATGTCAGAAAAGGTTACACGGTACCAACAATTACGTTTACTTATATTGTACAAACCACAATTCCACTAGAATGCAAAAATCTAACGATCTGACGACTGAATAATTTCGAACGAGATCGAACGCACGTTGGCTTAGATACGCGACTGAATTTACGCACGACAACCATTGCGGAACATTGTTAGGTTTCTAATTGTTCATTTTATACAAATCATGTCAGCTAGTCATTAATTTATGTATTCTATGACACTATAGTTTCAAATTCACCAAATAAGCCTTAAACCACAGAAATCTTGGCGACATCGCGGTATTCGCCGCGTCTGGCGATTTGACCCAATACATTTTATTTCGCGTAGATCCTGAGCACTACACAAGATGGTGACTCAGGACAGATCTCGACAACTGCGCCTCATTGTGATCTAGTTCTCATTCCACGGAACTCATATTTTGCACATGTCATATCGAGGATAGTCTAACAACAAGAATCATTGCATTACATTGCGCCGCGTCTAGCGTTGCCATTTTGTACGATAGATCAGATTAACGAATACTTATTCTGACTTCATTCGTACTAACGATCAGGACTGTTGGCGCAACAATGTATCCCCGTAATCTGGGAGAAAGAAATATTTCGACATGACATGAAATGAATATAGGCCTAATAACACAATTTAATTACGTCGCATCAATAAACAATGGCAAATCTGGTTACAGCCCGCGATTAACACATTTACTTTTTTTAAGTTGGCCGTCTTGTTCACCAAACAAGTTAGCAACGACGATGAGGATTTACATACAGTGTACACCATGTTAATCAACCGAGATGATCCACCTACTCAGACATGGCGCATAATCCGCTCATCCTTCTTTAGATTCATTCTACGTATCTCACAAAACAATTATACGATTATTGGCGAGACATACAAAGCTCATTCAGCGGTATGAATGAGTACATGACTGTAGACAGTGATGGATGTATGTGCATATCAATGGTATTGGCCCATTAATTGTAGAGTGGCTGAATGTTTCCCAGAGATGTCGAGATGGTGTTCGATTAACAGGTCTGCCAGGGAGTAAAGTATAAAGCGCTTTGAGCAGTCCTAAGGATTATATATCGCACTGTATAAGAACATTAATGTATCTAGTATCGAGATTCGGCCAAACATGACAAAAAACTAGTTGTCGACTTCAGACAACCAGGACGATAGATGACGGAGCCACCTGGCGGAGTATCGATGATAGAGACCGCTCCATTCGTTACAGCGTATGGGGTCATGTTCTAGTTAGAATTCCTGTCCGTTGCACACGATGAAAAATGCAGTGTATTTTTGAGAAATTATTTAAAACTGTAAAATGGTGGATTTCTAGATGATTTGAATAAGCGGAAGGATATTTGGCAGCAATTTGCCTGAGTGACCTGTTTGCGGAGTCATTCTTGCCGGCATTTGTAAATATTGACGGGTGTCACACATACAGGCATTTTACGAGAGCTGGAAGTATGCAATTTTGTTAAAATCTATCGGCATGTCAATGAGATGATGATAACAGCAGGTGAGAAGTTTAAGACATTTTATAGGTCACGTTTACTTATAATCAGACAAAACGTTAACATGGTCGCCTATGGGAAAACCAACAGAGGGCTGACCCCGTATCGAGACCGGCGGACGGCGGTAGCTTTGTTCGCGAATCGAATGTTTTCTAATGATGGATACGTGGAATTACTAGCCGACCGACTAGCGCAACTATAACGGGAAGATAGACGAGAAGCCCGATGGTGTGGTCAGACCACTTGGTAAGAATGGATGACTACCGATGTGAGTAGAGGATAAAAAAACATCAAGGACGCAGGACAAGGAGAACACCGCAGACGAGATGGGAAGACAGCGTGATTAGGGACTTGAGTAAATCGGAGGAATATAAAAGAGACACAGAGTGGGGGTGGGACTGTCGATAGGAAGCGACGGAGAGCATAGAACTATAAGAATAATACTGTACCTGACAATCACTAGGCCCTGCGCAACAGGAAACAAATAAGGGGGAAGTACAATATACCAAGAAAAGAACAGTGGAAAAATATTTGACAACATGGTAACATTTGGAGATTATTGACGAATGTACTATGACTGAGATATGTATTTGATTTTTTCGACACCTTTAAATAATTGTTTGCTATGCAGTGAAAGGGTTAGGCAAGAAACTCGCCTATCGCATCAAGGGAATGACGAGGATCCATTTCGGTGACATAGCATGCCTATGTTTACATGAAGATGTAAAATTATGGTTACATATGTGTGTTTTGGATATAAACAACTATAGGTTTATATCAGTTTTATACAAAATAAAATAGATATCCTAAAATGAAAGCATATGAATAAATGGACTTTATGGCTACGCGACTAAAACGCAGGCGTTCGCAATTAGGGCATATGTTTTATGTGAATGTGCGACTTAATTTATTGTTGTGCCAATATAATCGAAATTTAAGTTTGGTTTGACTGTTTTTATTCCTTGGTAAAGAATTAATGTTATTTGATTAGATAGCTTGAGAGTCACTAACATTCTTATGGGCTCATAACACGATTCTACCCTTTAAAATGTAGTTCAATTCTTAATAGTGATCTTGTACACTGAACACCCCCAGGATACAACACCGAGACACTTTTGTCAGTGTCTTATGGAAATAATGTCCTTTGTGAGTTAGCAGCAGCACATGTAGAGTATATGTGGCACCCTCTAGCGACCGTAGATGAAACACTGAAGGGCATCATCTATAGAGTGCAAATGACATCCCTGTATCTGTGATCGCTATTTCACCAACCGTTAGATGGCATTCAATTCTAGCATCAAATTCAAAATGAATCATGAATATTGGTTTGCTCGTGTTTTCTTCATAGAAAAACGATGCGTTATGAAATATTAGAACCTTTTGTAAAGAGGTGCACGTGCCACACAAATAAAGCACTGGAAATATATAGCATCCTTGTTTGGTATTTACCTTTTCATTCTGATAAGTGAAATTGCTACTTAAATGCTGGTGTAACGTAACTACAATCACTTGGTCAGAGCGTCGGACTGTCAATTGGTCAGAACGTCAGACTGTCAATTGACCAGAGCGTCGGACTTCAATTAGTCAGAGCGTCGGTCTGTCCAATTGTCAGAGCGTTAGACTGTTGATTGAACAGAGCGTCAGACTGTCAGTTGCTCAGAGAATCGGACTGTCTATCGGTTAGAGCATCAGACTGTCAATAGAACAAAGCGTCATACTGTCACTTGGCCCTGGCGTCTGATTCTTAATTGGTCAGGGCTTCAGATTGTCGATTTTTCAGGGCGTCAGACTGCTTGTTGTTCAGAGCTTCGGATTCTTAATTGGTGAGAGCTTCAGACGGTCAAGTGGTCAGTGCGTGGAACTCTTAACTGGTCAGAGTGTCAGAGTGTCAATTGTGCAGAACGTCAGCCTTTCAATTGGTCAGAACGTTGGATTCTTAATTGATCAGAGCGTCCGTATCTCAACTGGTAATGTTTCATTTTACTCCGCCTATGTCTTTCCGGTGAGACATTAAGGTAAAATATCCTACATGTGGGGTAAAATTATAACCTATCGTGGACTCCAACACGCGCTTATGTGAAGGATGAGCGCTGCATTAGCCGCTGCCAAAACCGCTCTCTGATAATGGTGTGAGTTCTGTGAGCGCCTTATCTAGACGTCTACCGGCGCAAAATAAGACGACATAATTATTTTTTATGTGGTCGTACTTACTGCATTATTCAATCCCAAATGATGCATTGGCTTGCCTTGACATAGCTGCCACCAAGTGGTAGACTCTATACAAATCCAATATTATTAATCCGGGGTGAACTATAAACAAGCTGTGATTACGCTGTAGATTTCTGATCCATCATCAGCAAATTGTAGAGAGGAGACGAGCAGGTGGCGTGTCTTCGTCACGGCCTATAATCGTAATGACAAATTCCAAGGTCTTCCATCAGCCCGAGACAGCTGATACTTACCCGTGTTCAGTTCGGCAGAGGTGCTCTCAATCACGGCTGGCAATATATGATCTGGCTAGGACAGACGCCAAACGACGGCATTGATTAACACCATCAGTTAATGAACACGCTTCCGCCAAGTGACCATCAGTGATTTCTTTCCTGAAATTGCACGATGGTGTCTGCATGACGCGGCACATCTGTGGATTACCTTGTTGTACTCGACTAAACAGTACAGCCATAGGCAAATCGATAAAGATAAAGCAGTACTTGACGGGGTGGAGGCGGAAGGACAGCTGAGATGGTAGGACAGCGTGAAAACGGATTTGAAAAAGTCGGAGGAGCATTAAAGGTGCTGGGAAGGAATCCACACAGGGAGCCGTGTAGGGCACCTAGAGCAAGAGCAGAGCGGCGTTATAGTTGCCGTGCAAGGTTTGGTCATTCTCGCAAGTTGGTAACTCCTTAGAGGACACTCTGATATCTCACTGGATTACGCCAAATGTACAATTAGTCGGATATATCGGTCAATGGGCATATAACGCTCCTACTATTATTTTTTAGAACGCAAGCAGGTTTTTGAGACGTTTTCTCTAAATCGATGATGATGATGAAAGAGAGAGAGAGAGAGAGAGAGAGAGAGAGAGAGAGAGAGAGAGAGAGAGAGAGAGAGAGAGAGAGAGAGAGAGAGAGAGAGAGAGAGAGAGAGAGAGAGCGTCCAGTTGTGAAGCGTAGTTTCCTAGGGGAATAAAAAAGTATGTAACTTAAAACATTTTTCTGACAATCTGTTTTAATTATATTGAATGAATAACGGCATGTGCTTAAAATGTTGATAATTGGCGCAGACGTTTGTTCCGACGAATTTGTTTTACAAAACGGCATATTCCGTTAACTACGATCAAACCTTGCAAGATTAGTATACTGGAACCAGACCTCTCCCCTGTGCAAATAGGTCATGACGAATCAGAGCATATTGCCTTTGTTGTCCAGTCCGTATTCTCAACGAAACTGTTGGCTG
Organism: Paraescarpia echinospica; assembly: GCA_020002185.1. Lineage (NCBI taxonomy): Eukaryota > Metazoa > Annelida > Polychaeta > Sabellida > Siboglinidae > Paraescarpia > Paraescarpia echinospica. The sequence goes on along the minus strand of CM034532.1, from coordinate 6,479,075 downwards.
GATATAATCCCACATTCAGCCTGAGTTGACTCCAGGCAATCACTGACGCCGAAGATAATTAACATTGCATGAATTAAAGTGTGATGCTAACAGGGACATACCAAATTATTTATGCATCAACGTGGTAAACCGTGATTATATGCCATGTAGAGGTTCGCTTCATTAGTCAATTGGCCACCTGCTGCTGCTACCGATATCCGGTGTCTGGGTGCGCGCGCGCGCGTGTGTGTGTGTGTGTTTGTGCGTGTGCGTACGTCCGTGCTCGGGTGCGTATGCGTGCGTGCGTGCGCGCGAGCATGCGTATGACTGTGCGCCGTGTAGGTTATGTGTGTGTGTGTGTGTGTGTGTGTGTGTGTACGCGTGCGTGCGTGCGTGCGTGCGTGCGAGCGAGCATGCGTATGTCTGTGCGCCGTGTAGGTTATGTGTGTGTGCGCGTACATTCCATTATATATAATACTGTATTTTATACATTGAAATCAATAATCCAGTCAATCTTTCCACTTCCGGTTTCCCCACCAAAGTTCACCCGCTCCGCCTTCGTATTCGCGCCTCAGTGCTCCCGAACGCGTAAACACGGCTCCGACCCTAAAACATCGCCTTAATGGTGTTGCGCGATGGAGCTCATACGATGTTATCGATTGAATCAAACCTCGTGGGTCACTCGGCCGTGTAGTTCGACGAGCTTCTAGTCAAATGAATCCCGCGGTTACTTCTCCACCAACGACGGCCAACCTCGCCTTTCGCCGAATGCCCAGGTCCGTTCTCACGGTGTATCGGCCGTGAACATCGAATGACACCGCGCCGGGCGAACTAGAACCTGTTTATTTGCTGAATTTACTTGTAGCAATAGTTGGTCGTCGTCGCCAAGTTTTGTAGAATGCATCGATAAGCGTAAATACGATGTTCCACTGATATGCATGGCAGTTGTTGAACAAACGTTGTGTCGAACAAACGTGACATCAGAAATGCATGCTACAATCGTAGCATCTTTCGCGGATGTCACAAGATTACACGACCGAAATGTTCGTCCCGGGGCAGACACGAGTTCATTTTCTACGGCCGACAGCGCTACACGCTCGCTGCTCCACTGACAGTTTCATCATCACACGCTATATTGCTGGCATAATATTGAATTATGAGATTATCGAGATGAGAGGATTGCATAGAGCGATGGCAGTATTTTTGTTCACGGGAGAGTACGGGTGTTTCATTAGCATGTTCATCGCCATCGGAGGAAAACATGACAACAAAAACAGGCGCAGCGGTGCGCACGAGGATGTAAACTAGACTAGACAACGTTTTACCAACTCATATCGTGTTATTCAGTAGCGCATTAATCATACTAAAAAGGTAATGTGCGCAGCATCAAAGGCAGGCTCAACATTGCCACGTCCGCAAGTGGGTTTTACACGAGAGAATCTGACTCATTATCCGACAGGGTCTTCTACTTAACGTGAATGGTTGCACAATTACGGGACATTAGCATTCTGCTCCGGCTTTGCTGGTGATCGAACAGCGCCTTTGATGACGATAGGCAATGGGTTTCCATACGCGGGTGCTGAGAGCATTGTGGTTTGTTGAGTGGTGCTGCATGGTAACAGTCATTTATAAGTTGTATTTGACATGTTGATGGGTTATTGTCTTGCCTCAATATCATTGTCTTTCATATGCTGCAAGGTATCCAAGTGAAGCACGTCGGTGGTCGGTTGGCAACGGTGACGTAGGCGACACTACACAATTGTTTTCTATTGAAGAAACTGTAGTAAATCAACTGAATTGAATCTAAATACAATTCTGTCTTCATCATCATCATTGTGCAGCCGCAGTGTCCCATGGTTGGGCGAAGGCCTCAGCATGGCGTTTACAAATATGCCTGTCTTGCGCTATCCTCTGCCAGATGGTGCCCTTCCAGTACTCGTCTAGTTCGTCTCTCCACCGTCTCGCCGGTCTTCCTCTAGATCGTTTCCCATTGTAAGGTCTCCAGGTTGTGATACGCGATGTCCATTGGTTATCTCGTAGTCTGCTGATGTGCCCTGCCCAGGTCCACTTCTGTCTTCTGATTTGTTCTATCACGTCTGACCTTTGTCTTCTGTCTTACCCATATATTTACTTTGTTTCTCCCGATAAGTGATGATTAACATACTTCTTTCCATCTTTGTTTATGTGGATGCTAGCTTGTTCTTTGGCTGGATGGTGAGTGCCCATGTTTCCGCGCCTTCTTTCATCGCTGGAAGTACGCATGAGTTGAACACTTGTTTCTTCATGCAGTTTCCAAAGTTACCATTGAAGATGTCGCGTTGTTTGGCGAATGTTGTCCAGCCGGCGGTGGTTCTTCTTTGAATCTCCTTGTCGTGGGTTTTGTTTCTGATACTGCATCGCTGTCCCAGATAGACGTAGCTTTCAACCTTCTCTATCTGCGTGGCGTTGATATATATTGGTGTGTCATTTTCTAGCATCACTTTTGTCTTCGAGATGTTCATCTTCAGACCTTGTTTTTCACTTTAAATAGCTAGCTCCTGCGGCATGTTTTGTAGTTCTTGCGGTGTAGTAGCCTCTGGTTTCCCAGGTCAGTCTTTGGAATATGCTTTCGAGTGTTGCCGTAAACAGCTTGGGCGATATGGTGTCACCCTGTGGTACTCCTCTCTTGATGTTGATATTGTTGCTCTTTTTGCGTATGTGGACTGTCACCGAGCTGTTGGTTTATGTCTTTCAGGAGTTCGAAGTACACGTTTTCTATCCCCTGTTCTCGAAGGGAGGTAAGTTTGCTTGCGTTTGAACCGAGTCGAAAACCTTCTCGTGGTCAACGAAAGCGAAGCAAAGCGGGATATTATATTATTTTCAGCACTTCTCTGTCAGTTGGTTTATGACGTGTATGTGGTCTGTCGTTGAGTACCTGCTTCTGAATCCTGCTTGCTCTCGTGGTTGGTTTTCGTCGAGTGTTTTCTCTAGCCTATTCGTTAGTATCTTTGTGATTAATTTGTAGATGTTTGATAACAGACATATCGGTCTATAGTTCTTTAAGTCTTTCTTATTTCCCTTCTTGAAGATTATCACCACCTTTGCGTTCTTCCATGAGGTGGGTATTCGTCTTTCTGATAAGCATTTAGTGTACAGCTTAGCCAGTGTCATCGAGATGGTATCTTCTCCTGCTTTTAATGTTTCAACGTTTACATGGTCGTTGCTTGATGTCTTCTCATTCGTCATATCTCTTAGCATTACTTCCACCTCCCGTGGTGTTATCTCTGGTACCTCTTTCGGGTCGGTGTGAATTATGGTATTCTGTTCACTGTCGTATAGCTCGGTGTAGAATTCCTCTATTCGTTCTATGATCATATCTTGGTCTTGTATAACTCTCTACCTTGCTTGTCTAGAAGTGTAATCAGTCTGTCTCGGCCTAGTGTCTTTGTTTTTCTTGCTTTCTTCAGGCTCTTTGGTGACATAACTGTTTCTCGTGTGATCTCTTGTTTGTACTTCCTGATGTCCTCCTACGCTTTCTTTTTGATGGTCTTGCATATTTGTGCGTACTGTATTGTTTTTTTACGGTCGTCGTTTTCTCGTCGTTTCTTTATTAGTGCTCTTGTCGGTGACGATATTCTCGTCACTACATGCCTGTTGATTGCTTTGGCTACACTTGTCGCACTTAGTTGGATCATCTCAGTGATGTTTTCGCTCATGGTGTCGATGTCGTCTAGTTCTTGTAGTGTCTCGAATCGATTTCGCAGTTCGAGTTGGAATTCGATCTATTTGTGTGGTATCTACACTTGGTGGTCTCTTGTTTATCAACTTCTTCCTTTCCGCCTTGACATCCAGTTTGATGTTGTTCATTGCCATTCTGTGGTCACTTCCGATGTTGACTTGGTTGATGACAGTTACGTCAGTGACCATGTCTGGTCTGTTTGTCAGGATGTAGTCAATTTTGTTCTTCATTTCTCCATTTGGGCTTTTCCACGTCCACCTCCCCCGGCTTTCTTCTGGAACATGGTATTCATGATGTTGTACTGTCTTGATGTTGCCCGTTCTACCAAGGTGTTGCCTCTTTCTTTTCTCATCAGCCAAATTTGTCTGTTGCCGTTTCCGAAATGTTTGTTTGTTTCCCTACTTGCGCATTAAAGTTTCCCATCACTATCGTGTAGTGGGTTGGCTTTTCTAAGGTCTCATCCACGTCGTCGTAGAAGTTGTATGGGTCTTCTTCTGAGTATGATGTTTTAGTGCATATACTTGTACTATCTTCGGTTTATAGCGCTTTGTTAAGCATAGAACAAGTTCTGCTACTCTGGGGCTGGTGTTGTTAACCCTCACTATATTGTCTTTCCATTTCTTGTTTATGAGAAAACCTACTCCTGCTTGGCCGTTGTTCGGCGTGGTATGGTATAGTAGGTGGCCGCTTGATAAGGTAGTGAAGCATTCCTCTCTTCTTCTGACTTCTCCGATCACATCCCATACCAACCTGGTTTCCCTAAGTTCTTCCTCCAGTTCTTGTATCTGTTTATCTCTTAGTAGTGTTCTTATATGTTGCTATCTTCAGTCTACTTACCTTCTCTCGGCGGCCCTTCTTGACCCAGAGATTCTTAGCACCCCCTGCACGTAGCCCTAGTTGACCCGAACCGCCTCCTTGGTCATAGACTCTTTCGGGGACTGGAAGCCTTGGCTTCATTGTACTTTGCAGGCTGGTGTTGTTGGCCTATCTGTCCATGCTGGCTGGTGCGGGTTGGAAGGGGGGCGACGTAGGGTGAACGAAATTGCCCAAGTATTGACACGACGGCCGAACCAGTACCGAACTACCGCCCAGCCGGCTCCGGGATTCGAACCGGCATTCTAAGCACTCGGCCACTGCGCCCCCTCTGTACCCAATAATAATCCGAGTTTCAGTTTATTCAGCCAGATTACTGACGGTCATTTATGTGAATTAATCACATGCTCCGTCGCCCATTGCCCCGTTATCAGCCTTACAAGGAAATTAAACGCGGCCGACAAACTACACCGACACAATATATCGGCTCATGTTGGAAATCACACTTGGGAGATTTCCTTGCCACCTAATTTGTGTAATGTGTGCAATGGTTAATGTTAGTCGGTCTTTGGGGAATGTTACACGGGGCTGAGCACATCATTGGCCCCTTAGCAACGTCGTTTTACAGCAAAGTTATGGTTGTTTCTATAAATAGTATTGTAATAGTGACTTAATCCCTACACATTCTTCGGCCTCGTAACGCCGCGACTGTGACCAACCTTATTAGCAGAAGATTTCCTATAGTATGCCTTCCTAAGGTTGGTGACCCCTCGGGTGTTGATTCTGGTGCGGGTCTAGTCAACAAGGCAACAGAGGCATTCATCGTATAAGAACAATAATTGGACGTCGCAACCATTCCTCTCTCCAACGTCCCGCCAAAATGTGATGATGATGATGATGATGATGGTGATGGTGATGATGGTGATGGTGATGATAATGATTATGATGGTGGTGATGATGATGATGATCATGATGATCATGGTGGTGATGATGATGATGATGATGATGATGATGATGATTATGATGATTATGATTATGATTATGATTATGATTATGATGATGATGATGATGATTATGATTATGATTATGATTATGATTATGATTATGATTATGATGATGATGATGATGATGGTGATGGTGATGATGATGATGATGATTATTATTATTATTATTATTATTATTATTATTATTATTATGATTATGATTATGATTATGATTATGATTATGATTATGATTATGATTATGATTATGATTATGATGAAGTTGGTGTCGAATGGATATGATCATGATGACAATGACCATGAGGACGATGCTAATTACCATAAAGAATAAGTAAAAAAAGAAGAAAATGATGATGATGATGACGACGACGATGATGATTACGTCGACAAAGAAGTAGATGATAATGATGATGATGATGATGATGAAGAAGAAGATATTTGTCTTCGAATTGGCATTTTCCAGGTAACACAGACATGCATTACGTCCACACTTGTCTCTGATCGGAAACTCTTCCCGCAACGACGTAATTGTGTCCGGGAAACCCGTACATCTGGTCTGAGACAGCTCATTTGTGGGAGTGTATGAACATGATATGTCCTTGTAACCTGATAAGCGCAAATAGATCGATATTTTGTAATATGTCCTGGCACACATGATAGCAATACTTTGTACTCATTCAGCCACCTTCGAGGCGGAATGATAGGTGAAACTGAGCAATGCTGGCTAACAGAAAGAAAATATTTAACGTAGCATGGAATAACAAGCTGAGTCGTTGTTCGAGAAAAAAGGTAGTCGTGTATTTTCTAATTTAATTTAATGCCCACCCCCGGACGAATTTCGAAATAAATCTACGAAACACCCCAGATCACATTCAAAATTTCAGAGCCCGTACATTCAAAACACACGGAGGTGTGACTACACAAAGAATCAGACAGAGAACCGCATTGTTTTACAATGTAGATCATTTAAAATTTATAATGTACCAACATGCAAACATAATTGAACGATAAAAAAAATGTGTTTGTGTGGTGGCGATACCAATGTGTTAAAGGTTTGTTGGATGTGTCACTTTTTGTCACAGTTTGGCTTGTTTCGAACAAATGTGTACTATTTTAGAAACATCAGATTGACGAAATAGATATGTCCCGAATCCAGTTTGTGTGGGAAATGAAATGGACAATGTATTGCATCCGTCCGATACATTTATTAGTTTAAATGACTGTCTTAGAACATATATTTTAGTTTAATTTTCATGATGTATGATGTATTTTAAAGCGCCACGAACAATTGTGGATCTGGCGCTATAATAAATTCAATATATTATTACTATTGTTATTATTATACATACACTGCTGGACTCTGGATAAGTCACGGGTTTCTTTGCCCGCTACCCATCTGGAGCTTGTAAAATAAAAATTAATAAATGCACAGACTTGTAGCTTTGGGTTGCAATCTTGTTACGTTGAAAGTACAAAATACGCGCTCTGGGAGCACAGAAGATTCATAGGGGGTCGTAGTGGAGGATGGAGATAGAATTAGCCCCCCAATAATTTTGCAAACGGATGCAGTTGCAGGTTTTTGGTGAGCCTTAAGGCGGGTGCAGCTGGAAATGTTTGGTCATTCTCAGTTGGTGCAGTTGGAGATTTATGTGAGCTTCAAAAATTGTGAATTTCACGGCGAATGTTTTATCCCCACCACCACCTCTTCCGATGTCACGGTCCGACAGCGGAGTGACGCCTCACCCATTCGTTCCGGCGCCTGTGAGGTTAATACATGATTTGTTATCAAGTGTACACCCGGACCCACTGGTGAGGGAGAGAGCGATGATATAGCATACGTTAAATACTCGCAAAGTTGTGTCATTCGTGTTGTTGGTTCACGACGTCGAACAGAATGATGCCGTTACGGCCTGGATGTGTCGTATTTCATGGACACTTCGATAATCGTACGCTGATACGAGTCATAAACTGTGAGGACTTTATTAGCTAGGGTGAACGAGGATCGTTACGCAATCGTATATCAGTTTCGAAATAAGTCATATGATGCACCGAGGCTTACATCGATATGTGACATTTCCAAGCAAAAGTGCTATGGCAATTTATATTACTCCCTTGGAAACTATCATCGAAATTTCAGGGCGCTGTTTTACGAGTTGTGGCATCGTATTAGACGTGTAGTATGAAACAGTAAACAAATAGACAGATAATTGCAGGGTTAAACGGTACAGGATATTGTGCCCACGCTGCTTATATATTTAAACTGTTAGAGAGAGGTAGACGTGCCGAAAACCTTTATAATTCAGTGTAACGCATGAGCGTTTTCAGTTCACAATAAACATTTTTGATGGAGATCATCTTTAATATTTCGCACTCTACAACAGATGACACCTTCAAATTCGACCATAGCTGCTTTGCCATTACCTGATTACAATCAACGACGTCAAGAGGTACAAAATAAAATATTTCAATAGTTGTTCGTAAGTAGGCCTCAATCCATGCAAGTTCTTAATTATTACTTCTTCTCTTCATATATCGCCCTGGGCGTATCATGTTCACTGCCAGTCTGCTCCTGTCTGATATGTCTTCTTCGGTGAACAGCAGGGTCAGTAAGCGAATAAGCGGGGCCACGCCATGATGTTGTCCAGCCAGTCTTCTGTTGCCCTCTACTGTGCCTTGCATGATGGACAGACCCTTAGCCAGAGATCCGCTGTCCCGTTATTTAATTGGAACGGCTTTTTAGAAAATCGCAACGTTTTTTTTTCTTTTTCAAATAACGGGTCTTTTGGTCTATGGATAACGGGGTTTTTATTTTTCAGATACAATGATCTTGTATTGGACCATAACATGGTTTTATTTTGCCAATAACAAGGTCAAAACTGTGTTTGTGCTTTGTTAAAACGGGCCTTGTATTAAGTGTGAAAGCGAGCGCAGGAATGTTGTTTGACATTTGAGTATTTTTGGAGACCTTCAGCCCCGAATATGAACCATGTTCCGACGGTAATGTCCAACGCATGTATAACGGCGTTTTTTCTTGAATATAACGAGATAAAAAATGAGAACGGTTGTACCGGAAAATTTCACAATCCTGACTAAAGGCCTGATGATGGATATGGTACTGAGACGGGTGATGCTACCAACCAGATAAGCTTCCGTTGCTCTACTGTTGACAGCGAAGATTAAACCTGTCACCGATAATAACGCTGTTTGACTTCAATACACGGAAGGACTGGACAGCCTACAATTGTCAGACGGATGACCACAAATCTAGCTGTCATAACACGAACTTCTGCGCCGGATGAGCCGTCTGCTTTCGATGATTTGATCATCTGGGATCAGGTGGTGGGAGCTTATGAACCGATGGTTGACCAATTGCCCGAATATAGCCTGGCCGGGCGCTCACTAATGTGAGGACGCCCGGGCGTTGCGTGGATACAGACCACAATTTCTGAAGAATCGAGCGACGGGCAAACATGAACTGTTAGTGTAGCGCTGTGGTGCAGTGGCTAGAGCTTCGGACTCTCAATCGAGAGAACCCGGGTTAGAATCCTGTGCGGCGGTGTCGAACCTTGGGCAAGTTCGTTCACTATACGTTGCTCCATCACTTTGCCTCTATTGAGATAGGCTGTGGAGTGGAGTGCCGCCGTAATTAGAGCACAGGACTCTCAGTCGAGAGAACCCGGGTTCGAATCCAGTGTCGAACATTGGGCACGTTTATCCACACTACTTTGCTCCAGTTTACTCAGGTGTATGATAAGTCGAGATGGTGTTCGATTGAACAGATCTGCCAAGGAGTAAAGTGTAAAGCGTTTTGAGTAGTCCCTAGGGCTGGATACTGCGCTATATAAGGACTTACCTTTCCTTTTTACTTTCAACTGCATTAATGATATGATATCGAAGGACGACACCGCCACTTAAGACTTTGCATCATATAATGTGTGTGTGTGTGTGTGTGCGTGTGCGTGTGCGTGTGCGTGTGCGTGTGCGTGTGCGTGTGTGTGCATGTGTGTGCGTGCGTGCGTGCGTGCGTATGTGTGTGTGTGCTCCCATAGATTATTTGAAGCATGTCAAAGAACTGAAGAAAATTAAAGTAGCACACTGACCAAGACGCTCTGTGCTGACCAAACTTCCAGTATGTAGATTCACATAGTCATGCCCCGTAGACCTTTGGAATGTGCCCCCGTTTAGGTGACTCTCAACGGAGGTTTTTGGTGACCTTCCGAAATTGTGAACATCGCCGCGAAAGATGTTCATGTGTCAGGACCCGACAGCGTAGATGTGGTGAAGCTGTGGTGAAGCTGTGGCTCAGCCCACCCAGTAAGAATGTGGTTCGGCCGCCAAATGGATGTTTTGGCGAGCCTCAATGGAAGGTGCAATTGGAGGTTTTGAGCCACCCTAGAATACCCTCTCTGGATCCGCCCTGGATTCCTGTATCATCCACAACAACTCTGCGTCAAAATATTAAAGCGAATGTCCTCCTGCAAGAATTATGCCTCACTAGACGATATGATAAGTGTGTGTCTATCGATGGCGACTACAATGTCGATAACTCGTACATCTAATTCCCATTTGATATGTTTACCGATTCAGGAACCGATGCTCTACACAACTAAGCACAGTAGTACCGTGTCACGAGTGATTGCATCGGAGTTTGTGGCAGGTCCGCGGAAGAAGATTCACCAGTACGTAATGACATTGGGGAGAGCGGGTGTGATTGACTTCCGAGGTCGCAGACAGGTCCTATGTGTATCAGCTATCGTTAAAAACGGATTAGATGCTTGGTTAGTGTTTGTTGCTGTCGCATTTCTGGTGGTCTATCGATTCTTATGATGATGATCTTGTGATGAACGTGCACTGGTCGAAAGCAGTGCGCATGGTTGTCGGAAACTTTCGCCGCGGGAGTCTGGCTATGTTACAGCGGAAGTCAAAGACTGTCGCAGCGGGGGACAGGGTAGTTAGATTCCGTAACTCTCTCGTGCAACTCTCACGCCTACAGTACCAGAACGAGATTGTGTACAAATGTAGTATTGCCTTATCATGTGAACATCAGGAAAGTCCACCAATGACTGCTGATATACTAGTGGACGTTATGCATTGGGTATAAAACGATCCTATGGTGGAATGATCAATACGAGAATGAAAAACGCCTTATATCAATAAGTTTTTAAGCGTGTATTGCTTTTATTGTTATCTTGCCTGGCGTCTTTGATATGTCTATATCATGTGTTGTATATGGTCTTCGCAAAGAAAAACAAAAGTATTATCCCACAGTTTATTTTCTCAACACTTGAAAGTATTTGTTTTCTTAATAATGAATATAAGAGTTGTATATTTCATTTTTCCAAAATTATAACTATTAGTGCCAAAAATATCGTGAAACATTACGATTCTTCAAGTTCACTTCATTTCAATTTCTTTGCTGTTTTAACAAAGTGAAAATGGATCACTTCACAAAAAACAAATCGGGCCTATTCACTGCCCACTACAACTAGATAGCTCGTTCGTATACATTTGGTATTTAGTTTTATAACAATAATTGGACAATCTGTAAAGTTATTTTTGATTAAGCCTCTTCGTAATTCGGCGTAAAGAGGTAAACGATATCCCGCCTCTATAGGTATATTATAACATAAGGCCATTCTCCTATTTCGCAAGATCTAACGATTAAAGTCAAATATTTTAACAAAATAGACGCAGTTTGGTCAAGTAGCACAATTACTTGTCTGAATGCTGTGTCGGCTCAACGGAGCTTTCGACACCCTCATAATGTCATCATCGGCGCTCTAATGTGCCGATCTCAGTAGTCATGTGACGTTATTGGTGATTGTCACATGATAGTAGTTTTAAGAATATCGCGGGAAGATTGTAGCCGCTGTCTTTGTTAATCTCTGGTAGCCTCTCTCGAATCTCAATGGCTTCGCTGATCTTTCTTCGCCAGAAGTTGTTCTCTCTGACGAGCTTCTTTGGTCGTGAAGTTATGGCTCTCGTTCACTCGGTGTTCATCTACAGCTTCGAGTTGGGCCCTCGTGTCCTTGTTGTTAGCACTGCTTTCGTGTGACAATCACCAACAACGTCACATGACTACCGAGATAGATATATTTCTATTACAACGTTAATGGGGACACCGTGAGGGTGCCGAAAATTAAAGTATAACCTAATCTGCGACGTACTGTCTACGTCATAATCAAAACCGTGCCCGTGACCACCGTCGAGCTGTCTTTGCCACCAGTGTTCATAACAGTTACGTATTATTACATTACTATTGCTGGATGACATTTCATAAATAAAACAATCTATCATGCATTGTCACTTTAAAAACTTTGCCTTATGTCTTTGTTATAAAGAAACACTGTTGGGGCCAGAACTTCAACAAAATATACGGCGAAATACATGAACGCACCGCGTGTTTGGCGTCCATTTTCGATGGCTTAACGGAGCGTTTGCTAGCTCATGTAATGGATAGGTGATGTTTCATGCTGGAAAATAGTCGCACTGTTCTATTAAACAAACTGCGCACGTTATTTAAAGTATGCATACATTATACATATTTGAACGTCAGCCACCTCGATTAGCGATGGGACAAATAAAAAGCTGCCAAGAAAAGAGCTACAATTGCTTTAGTGCGAGCGCCACTAAACTATTTATCCACAAGCGGGAGAATGACATGCCAGTCCTGAACTAAGCGGCGTTAGGTATTAAACCGTTCTCTCTGGGGACTAAACACGATAAGCTGCTTCGTTTTCTATATGTTTAATCATACGTTGGGACTTAGGATTCACCACCGTAGGAGTTTAACACGCTAAACGGTTGTTGCTCTGATGCACCGCCAAATGTTCAACGGTAGATGCGTAAACACGCTGGAAGCAAACACGTAGACATAGTTCAACGTTAACTCTACAGAGTGTTTAATTTGACGTGCATAATCTAAACTCCTGTTTGTACAGTAGATATTATTCTAATGATGCATATAAAACTATATACTACTTTTGCTGACACAGATCGTCGTTTGACTTCGTTAGACATTTCGTGTATCTGAAAAGTCGTCATTAATATGTCCCGAATATTTTCTCATGATTGTCCATCATATCATGAACTAGACGTATCGTTGACAAGGCGTATCAACCAGACATACGTTCCAGGGGACTCTTAACACAATAGTAATGTAACCTGGAAACCCTTTTAATTGTACACAATCACTTAAGCTCTTACGACATAAAAAGGAACATAATTATTTATTAACGACTCTATAACAATCCAGGCATATGTAAAAAACATAATCTTTGTCGTTCGATCCAATATCTTGCAGTCAAACTACCGGAGAGGTTTTGTGCTGATATTATTCTGAAGAGTGTATTACTGATATCGTCAAAACAATAAATCATTACCAATAAAGACTCAATCAAACGCCTATACCTACACCCTAAAATATCCTTCAGGAATATGTTAGTAGAAAGACCAATTCTACATATATCTACCAAAATAGTTTAAAGCCAGTAACAGGAAACACAGATATTACTCTGAAACCCTAAGCGCCGTATTTGTTCACTGTATCCAGCGATCTTGTGAAGTTCACATTTTGCTAAGAGCGTTCTTCCTGCATTGTCTGGTGCCTCGGGTCGTGTCTCCTACACTGTTTCCCGGTGATCGGAAAACCCGCTCGCTTCAGGAAGATAATCCTCTGAAATTGTGATCAAGAGGATAAAGATCACATAGGCCAATATTTTGCCGGCTACGAAGAGTACACTGTTGCCTGGAGTTACAGAAATCTGACCACGTTTCCTTGTTTTTGACCAGAGAAGCGCACTCCCGTGCTGTCAGATTAGATGCTTAGCAATCGACGTTCTCCGACCGGTATAAGGTCTCGTCATTGCAGCAATTAGATTGGACCAGACATAGCATGCAACCTTAACGTGCGTTCGACGAAGCAAAATAATTTGACTACAATTGGCCATCTTTGTCATAAGGGGCAACGGAAACCAGAGAAACCATTGGCGCGCGCTGGGTCCCGCGAATGTCTGAACTGCACAGACAGTCTAGTAATTGAACACGGCAGAACGTTACTTTGTTTTGGCGCTGACCTTCTTGTACGGGTAGGCATTCGACATAAATATTTTCCATATTCCTCATAGAGTTTCTTCAAGTATATGTGTTAACAAGCTAACATCCTGGACACGTTTTCGCGAACCATAATTCACCGGTTTCTGTGAAAAGTATGTATTTCTGGAACTACCGCTGTAATTACCAATGCGCATTCTCAGTACGGTTTCAAAGGGATTATTATCTCACGGAGTATTTAGAGCATCAGATGCACGCAGTCAACATGCATTTGTAGGTTGTCTTTAATCGAACCCCCAGGCGAATAAGCTCAGCCTGGACATGATGGTTGTCTTGTCACTTCCACGCGGCTTAAGCCGCAGAGACATGTAGGATAAAAGTGTCCTAACATATCTGGGTAATCTATTTCCATTAGAAAGCTTCGTTTTGATTCTTCGCATTCCATAGCTGCGATGAGAACGTCAATGTTCTACTTCTTCTTCTTGGTTCTTTGCTTAATTTGTTATGTTCTCTCGACAAGTCGTCCTCATCTCTCACGATCCTATGCCGTTGTCTCCCACTTTCGGTTCGTCAACCTGACCGTTCGAGATGTCTCTTAATTAATTTCTCCATCGTAATGTTGGTCTTCTTTTACCACCCTCTTCTTTTTTTCAACTATCTTTGTCAATCTCTCCTCGTTCATGCACTGCATCCTGCCCGCCGCTGTCTACTCCCAATGTTTGCTTGCCAATTTCATCGTCAAAATCCATACAATTTCACAATAACTAGGAGGGATTACTGAGAATGTCCATTTAGCAAAGCGTGTTACAGTGGCGACGTAGTGTATTCCACAGGAGATGTTATTATCTGGACATGTTAATAGAAGAGATGGCATTCCTGTGATAGATATCGGAATGGTTATAGGGGGGTGATTTATGTGAACTGACATCGAGATCGACGTGGGACCGATGCGATTGATGGGACTGGAGATTAGACGTCTAACAGCAACGAAACTGGAATATTTTAAACGTATTTTAAGACGTGGGCCAAACATGCAGGGCAAGATCATTAGCGATCAATAGCGCGGGCTAAAAGAAAACCAACAAATGTATATAAAGCAGATTGAATGATTACATTGACTAATGCACCACGATAAGCTAACTAGTAATTCAATATCTAACAAGATTTGACCGGCTCTAACCTATCAGAGGGAAACATCTAATCTTACACACATAAGTGTACGAAATGTATTCAAAAATAAGTACGAATACATTATGGATATAGTTGGAATTGTATTAAGAGGAGACAAAATAGGAATTTCTATAGATTGTTGACTGGTCATTCAAAATGTAAACAGGATAGCAGGCACAACAAAGAGCACGAAATAGTGTTAGTAAGCGAACCGTGTATAATATTTATATGAAAGCGTATTCAGCCACACGCAAAACGATACCTATTAAGAACAAAGTATCGACTGATAATTTAAATGTACGTTTATGAAAATATGCAAGAGTGTAGTACCTAGAAGAAACATTGTTAGACTTTCAATAAGACAACGCCTTCCTTGTCTATGGGGCTTTGGTTGGCAATATTATTGTTAAAACGTGGGAAACAGAAATATAAATAACATGTGCATCGTGGGAAGTTCCCACTGTAGATGTTCGTCTGGTGGAGTACGCAATATGATGACTTCGCGAGTTTAACAGATGGAATTGTCTGGGCGGGTATAATTGGATGGATATAATCATCAGTCGTTCGTCGGACCGTGTCAAACTCGCCACGGAGTAACAAGCACCAATATAACACTGGCCCCGTTGATGGATTGAACGCGCATTTGTTACGATGCGGTTCGGCGCTGGAATTATTAACACCCACGTATTTATGTGCGCGGCTCACATTTCCAGGTCGTGTTCTTAATCTTGTAAGACATACCCTGTTGATGCGATTCGCAGCTGCTAAACGAGTCCTGATTGGTTACTCATTTGACAATTATCTAAAAACTAGTTCTCGTTACGTGGTAATTAGAAGAGTTTGTTGTTGTTCTCCTCATCGCTCCCTGTCTTCAGGGGTTAGGCTGGCTTGGATACGTCGACATTTTCTTTTCTTTCTCTTCTCTTGTTGTTTCTCTGTCATTGCTATAGTTTCTAGGCCATACAGGTAGGCTGGTGTCACACATGTGCATAGACCTGTCCCTTGAGTTTTCGCGATATGTGCCTGTCTCCCATCGCACCTTCTACTTTTCTCCATGCATTCGCCCATGTCTGTATTCTCCTGCGAATTACTGTTTTTGAGGAACCATCCCCACATACCGCTCCGCCTAGGTATACAAAACTGTCTCTTTGTTTTAGTTTCTTCCCCTCCAGGTGTATTTCCAGCTCGTTGCGTTGTTGTCCAACCCACAGCACCTGTGTCTTCTCCAGATTCACTTTCAGTCCATGTTTGCTGAAGATAACTTTCCACTCTATCAGCTGTTCCTGTAAATCCACTTCCCCGTCCCCTACCACCGCTACATCGTCTGCATACAGTAGTTTCTGAAGAATATAATAATAGAATGCGATAAACAGCAGTGTGCTCAGCGCAGTCCCCTGTCTCAAGCCAACGTTCACTTTGAGATTTCAGGTCCACACATCACTGTGCCCTTTGTTTCTTCATATGTTCTTCCACCATCCTGACCTCTGCCTCTGGGACCCCAATCCATCTCAGTGTCGCCATTGCCATCTCTCTCGGTACCGTGGCATAAGCTTTCTCCAGGTCTATAATACCCACAGCCATAGTCTCCTATCCCTCCAACTTCTTTTCGATCAGCTGCCTCAGTCCAAACATTCCATCGTACCTCTTCCTCTTCTGAAGCCCTGTTCTTCTCCGATTTCTCCTTCCACTATAATTGTTCTTATCCTTCCATCCAGGATTCTCTCCAAAATCTTCAACATGTGGCTCAGCAATGTGATGCCTCTGGGTCATGCATGTATCCTTTTCTTCTCCATACCGGAACTATTAGTCTTGTTCTCTACTCCTCTGGGATCTTTCCCTTTCTCGTGCAGGTATTCAACAATCTTCTTGTCCACTAGATTCCAACGCGATTGGCCACCGCCAACATTTCCACTCTTACTTCATCCATACCGGTCGACCGACCTTTCTTCATCTTCTTCATTGCTCTCTCTCTCTCTCTCTCTCTCTCTCTCTCTCTCTCTCTCTCTCTCTCTCTCTCTCTCTCTCTCTCTCTCTCTCTCTCTCTCTCTCTCTCTCTCTCTACCTCTTCATCCACAATCTCCTTCACCTATACTTCCGCCTCTATTGCACTTGGTAGATCGAGTTCTCTGCTTTCTTTTTGGTTCAGCAGTGCATTGACGTACTCTTCCCAGACCTGTAGCACATCCTTCTTGTCCGCAACTAGTTTTCCATTCTTGTCCTTAATCACTGTTCCAGTTTTTAAATCCTTGCTGTCCTCATCCCTCTCTCGAGCCATCTTATAGATCATCTTCTTTCCACTGTCCTCATCTGCCTTTCTATATAGCTCCTCTTAAATTATTTCTTTGCTTTATCCACAGCTCTCCTAGCTGCCTTCTTGTTCTGTCCATACAGCTGCTGTATGGCAATGCCTGGTTGTCCTCCATTCCCCATGATCCCTTTTATTTATTTCCATACCTCTCTCCTTTCTCCAGTTGTTTTCGCTACTTATTCGGTCCACCACGTCTGTTTTTTTTCTTCGAGGAATCTTACTCCCTTACCAGATGTTCTGCGACATAATTCCTCTGCTGATCCAATGAAAGCATCATTAAAGTGCTTCCAATAATAGAGTAGCGGTGTGTGTTTATGGACTTCCGGCTTGCCATAGACGTTTTCTAGCATACTACACGCATGGAATTTATGTGTTGCTGTCTATTCAGTCACAAATGTGAATCTATCTAATGTATATAATTCTAACCTAAGTAACATATTTAACCGTTCGTATATGACATAACTGGTGCGTGGATACGCAAAAACGCATACACCTACGCATGCAAACCTTTTCTCGCTCTCGCTTACACACGTACTCACGCATATTCACACGCACATCCACAGACACGCGCTTGCACACTTTCGTACATTTATTACGACAACTCGACGTATGGCGAAAAGTAGTAGACTTCGACTAGCGCCGTATTGCAGTGGCTAGAACTTCGAACTCTCAATCGAGAGAACACTGGTTCGAATCATGTGCTGCGGTGTCGAACCTTGGGCGTTCGTTCACTATACGTTGCTCCAGTTCACTCAGCTGTATGAATGAGTACCTGCCTATAGACAGTGGTGGATATTTGTGTATGAATAGTCTTCGCGCATTAATTGCAGCGTGGCTGGATGTTTCCCAGAGAAGTCGATATGGTGTTCGATTGAACAGCTCTGCCAGGGAGTAAAGTATAAAGCGCTTTGAGCAGTCCTGAGGACTGGATACTGCGCTATATATAAGAACTTACTTTTACTTTAACTACAGCAAGAAATACACTTTCCCTTGGAAATACAATTGACAGCGGGAGACATTTACCCGCCAAGGAGACGGGTCATTTATCAGGCTAAACAGAATTATGTCAAATCATTTCGACAGCTAGTTGGTTTAACACACATAGATGAACGAATGATTCTATTATACCTAATTCCATTTTCTTTTTAAATCCAACCATCTGCAAGGCGACGACACAATTCTTTCTTATCATATCTACAGACGGACTGGCAGGCGGATAGATATGGACATATATATTATATGAACGGTTATACCCACTAAATGTTACTGTAATAATCATATAGCTCTGTACGGTGTACGTAATGGAATCAGCGGCCTTCCTATAACTAGTTATGTTAATATAAAAGTTATGCAAACATAGAGTAATTGAACAATATGGACATTAATCTAATGCAGATCATTTGATCTTTAATATCGCCAATGTCTGACACAATTTACACCTTTGCGCATACTATTACGGTGAACTTGAACAATTAACCATGTTTCAGATTGACCTGTATAGCTTCACCCAGCAAGAAACCGCGGCTGTTGACTTCTAAGTCACAGACGCCACGCTTGTTGGCTTCGTTACGACGACCGAATCGACAGTGGGTCACAAGCACGGCCGTGACAGTTTGCAAACACGCTCGCAAAATGGAACGACAATACAGCAACACACGCGCACGTGCACGCTCAGACCGATAGCGTGTTGGCGCGCACACACGCACAGATGAGTGAGCGAGCGAGTAAATGTTTTGAAAGTTATGAATGCGCGTGTGCACAGGTGCGCACAGATCATCTGTGATGAGTGACTGAACTAATTAGGTTATAGCAAGCTCTTATTGATCGATGTGCAGTCGGGGTGTTGTGTCAAACGCATGGGAATTGCAGCTGCAGGCAAGTCCATTGTGGCGCCTGGACGCGAAGTCACAAGTGTCACGCATGTCCGCTACTTGGCGAGCCCTCGACAACACTGTAAAGATTACTACGTCGACCGCGGAACAGACGCGCCGACCAGAAGCGTCGAAAACAGATGGGTAATCCTACTCGTAGTGAAGCCCTCACGCTGCAACAATCATCTTTGTCGTGGTTACCTCTGTTTCTTTTCCCTGCCACTATTTCCTCCAGAGTCATGATTTCCAACTCATCGTGCAATAAATCCCCTAATATCGCCAGCAACAAGGAATATTGAAAGGACAAGATACAGATGACTCCAGAGAATACAAATAATAGATATTATGTCAACGTGGCGTGGGCAGAGCACAACAATACTGCTACAAACTACAAACGGCCATGCTGTTTGGAGGGCCACGATCGCCAACGCCTGTGACAGACGCGACATTTAGACGAAGAGATGATCGCCAATATGTGACAGTGTTTGTTAATATGGCAAACTCAGTGCTCGGGCATATGCATTTCGGTCAATACTGAATTACTGATACATGTATGCTGAGCGCTACCAATGTTATATTGGGAGACATAAATCGACGACAACCAGAAGAAATCGTTACCACACACGCTAGCACGTACGGATTATGTGTCGCAAACTGAAATGCTTAAATGTGTTTCTAACGAAACGATCCTCGGTCATCTATTAACATTACCATAAGGGTATAAATGTACAGCTTTGCGCCGTCAACACGGCATTAAATCTATCTATGCAGTGCTGCACGGCATGTCGTTTACATATTGCCAATCAGTATATTAAAGCCCATGACGTGACCGCGTGTAAGCCTATTGCTTGGATTAATACGTCCACTTTCTTCGACCGATTCCGAAGCGTCAACTAAACTAAGCGTCTTGTAGCGATGTGAGATCATTTCACCAATAACTTACATATTGGCAATAGTGTATAATATGTAGATATACCTCAACTATGTTCATCAGCCACCTCGAAATATGAAAATTAAATTCGCCTGACATCTTAAACCTCCCTCGTCGAAGTCAGTTGACCTCTATAAATCACTCGCGGCGGGTGAATGGGGAACGTTGTCATTCTGTTTACGGAATAAATCGTGATGATAATTATGACGATTTTACACCTTTATATACATCCGGAAACACACGTTGTTGGTGAAAGATGGTGGAACTGTAAACCCTGGCCAATATTTCTATGTTCAGCGACCATCTCTATCCATGAAAACCAATGCATTCCCGATAATGGTAGTGTAATTACACGAAAGTGGTAATTAAGACTGCAACACATCAGCCACTAGACGTTGTCGATTGCTAGACATGATAACAGCATTGGACAGAGTGGTCGAGTCGAGACCAATATCAGTTAACTGGCGTCAGTATTGGGAGCGGTGGTCTACACCTGAACCGAAAAACTGGTATCAGCAGGATCTTCAACTTTGTTCATTCTTGGTCCCACTAAAACGTTTATGGGCCACTTACTAACATAAAAGTAAGCAACATTTATGTGGTCATTTTGGGGTGTACAATTTTCGATATCAACTTAACAGTTGGTACTATTTAAGATCTGCCAGTTCGACCGAAAAAGTGACTGTTTCGAGTCTGTGGGCTGGCAGTAATTTCGACTACTGCCTGATCGACCTGTAGAACGGGGACCTTAGCAGGGCTGGTGTGAACAGCCAATAATGGAAGGTCGTAGCGGACAACATATAGAGATGGAGGGAAATAACGAGGAAAGCAGAATCTAGTGAGTGAAGTGGACTCTCCACCCCGCAAGGGAGCAAACGGAAAACGAAGAAGACTGGTAGACCTGCTGTCTCGTCCACTTACCGGAGTACTGGTCGCCCACCTCCTCCACTAGCGTCGTGTTGAGCCACGCTGAGTACTTGTCCTTCTTCCAACTGACCGTCTCCAGGCGGTAGTAGTCAAGACTGATGTGTGTCTTCGGTATGCCGTAGACGAGTGCCTCGCTCGCCAGGTGACAGAAAGCGCTCACGATCTCGCCACGTCCGTTCTTCTCATACAGCACCTTTATCTTGGTCCACTTGTAGTCATCCATGAGGCGGATGAAGGACTGTGCGAGCGTCTGCAGGTTGGCGGGCCCGGCGCGTGTGAGCAGGGGGTAGGCGGCTTGGCGGCGGGTGAAAAAGTCGAGCGCCATCGCCCCGACCGACACCATGGGCACGTTCCAGAAGCCGATCTGACGGGCGACGGGCGCCGCGGCGTAGTCGCACACCGGCCCGAAGAAGACGCTTGTGCGGCCCTCGACGAAGAAGTTGATCGCCTCGTTCATGCCGGCGGCCTCCGAGCACTTGGAGTCCTTGTAGTGGATGTCGAGGTGGCATGATGAGGAGAGTAAGCCACTGGCGTGGACGCGCTCGATGGCGATCGCCGCCGCCGGGCGTACCTTCCCGATGGAGAAGAGCCGGGAAGTGTCCTGGGGCAGGACGGCGGCGATCATCGCTTGGCTACGGTCGCCGCCGGTCGCGCCGCCCAGGCCCCACAAAACCCAGATGAAACAGCACAACAAGGCGCACAACATTGTCAACGTATTCGCTGCACAATTAATTATGGCCGGGAAGTTACCGCTGGTTCGATTTCGTTGTCCTCGCTCGTGTTTCCACTACAGTGTAGCGTATCAATGTCACGATGCTATACAACGCGATGATGGTTATTATAGAACCGCAACCTTTCAATGGAGAGCCAGTGCGGGAGTGTGATTAAAGCTTGAAGCCCGTTCTTCTGTGCGCATGTGTGCGCGTGTGTTCGACGCAAAAACGCGCGCGTCAGCAACATACGTTGATATGTGATGTATGCCACGCGTCGTTGTCGCAGTCGTTAAACCTGCTCGCGACAGCAACAGAACGACTGCGTAAGAGTAATCGGTTTAGTGATCATGAAGCGCGATGCGATGTCCTTCAAGGGGCACTCAAGTGTTGCCGGTTTGCACACATCGGTCTGTCGAGAGATAAGACAAAGCAACGGCGACAACGCGCAAGGCCGCGACTGGACACTCGAGCGGGGATCAACACGCGCCGCCGAGCCAGTTAAGTGCAGCAAACCATCCGCAAGATAATCCCTCTTTTGAGTCCAATTGCATCTTCGCGTTGGCAAATGGATCTGGCTTTCTTTAATTGAAATGTAATTCGACCAGACAACGGACGTCTCGTACGAGCGACATCGGATTCGATAATAACGCAAGTTGTATGACAGCAATCTGATTTCTTGCGAGCTCGCGTTCACAATCGATGCCTGCACGCTATCGGTGCGTGCTCCGTATTCCTGCAGTGCCTAAAGTTCCTAGCCACTAGACCAATGATAGCACACGATACTTCCGCTTCCGGTAATGGTGAATCGCATTCTATCACATAAATAATTGACGTCTCGCATTCATAAAATATGCTTCTTCAGAAGCATCATCCTTGAGGTGCAACGCTACTATTATGATCTGTTATAACACTATGCAATTTGTAAACTTCAATATGAAATAACAAGACACATGTTGAATTTGGGTTGTATTGCTACTCCCGGTATCTTGTAATCTGTTTGCTCCCTGGACGGATCAACTGAAGTGCCAGTGCTTCATTGCTATAACAAAACAATACTTGCGTCAAATTCCGTTGTTTTCTGTGAGCGGCGCAACTTCTTAAAACACGCCTTACGCTCTCTTCTCTTTCACTTATCCACGCAGCAGAAACCAAATGGACTAAGCGCGATTATCGCTTGTCCGTCCCCTCTGTCGCTCCCGATTTCCTCACCCGCTTCCCCTCGGACGTGAGCGGGGAAACAGCAAGAGCAGGTCGTCCGACTCAGCCTGAGAGATGTCGTGTGTTCGAGCGTGTACCCGCACGGCTGCGTCCGATAGACTGACTAACGCACTATGGCCGCATCATTCACAGCTGACGAAGCCGATGTCACCGCCGCCCCACCGCAGCCTCCGTGGCCGTGCGGCTCCGGCACTTAGAGGTCCACTATTCACAAGACCCACCGGTCGCCGACAAGACACGGTGTGGGCAAGACAAACACGCCCGCATCGGTGTGCCTCGTCAACGAAGTTCTACGCCCTGACATTATAATTTACTCTATCAATTAGGTGCCGGTTCCGTGTTATAACCGACTGTAGCAGTGTCTACCCGAGGAACCTCGTCTTAAAAGATAATGGTACGCTCCAATCCGACGCGGCGTCAAAACGAATCCAATCCGACGCGGCGTCAAAACGAAACCAATCACGGCGCGGTTCAAACCGTCTCAGATAACACCAGTTATCATCTTTTTCCGTCGGGATTTTCCGAATAATAGCACATTTCCAATTACAGCGTTAAACATATGGGTCGAATACGACCGCTCCATAATGTGGGCCATTTGCGGTGATATTGATCCGCCGCCGGGATCGCGAAATCAAAAATAACCGTAGTAATATCGCGTTAATATCGCTGGTTATTAACGGTCACCGTTCTTGATGGAAAACATCCCCGATGCGTGTGATGTAATCGCCTTATAAACCCGTGTAACACGTATACATATCTACACTGACGACACATAGTACCAGCCAACCAGCAGCATCACCACGGGAATTCTGCAGAGTATTGCCAGAAGGGGAAACAGCCAAACACTACATGCCATATGTCTTACTCGACGTCAGTTGATAATAACATGGATAGACGGCGCAATCACGGAAACAAACTATGTTGCGTTACAAACATCTATTATCCGGCGTTTACACTGATGAACAGGATTGCAAACGCGATCTTCCATTTGTTAACCACAACATATGAAATCATTGATCGAATCCTGTTGAGGCTTAGCTGCGAACTAATCTCGGTATACTTGCAGGGACAGGATGAGAAATTACTTCAAATATCGTCGTGCTGTGGTAGTCTTGGGGGCACTTCTGTCATCCGACGTTGTTGAATGATTGCACAACAATTTACTGCTTGATGCAGCTGTGGGTGTCGTGGTAAGTGTGCTACGCTTTAATGCCTCCTGCAATGTCATCTGGTCTTCGTATTAGATGGCGTGATAGTACGATAGCATTAATGATTCTCCTGTTTTCGTTGAGTCGTTGATATCCACCACGGGAATGCATGTTTTCAAGTCGGTGAAATTGGGAGTCAAGGTTAGTGCCGAAATCACATAAGCAATGACCGTGGATGCGCTCCACGGAAAGGTTCGACTTCCGTCGCTAGGCTCCAACAAGCAGCGGCCGACATAACTGCGTGCCCAAGGCCCATGAATCTTCTGTGTGATCTGCAATTGCCAGACGTCAATGGCACTGTTGACTCCTGAGATTTTTTGATGTGTTTACCAGATTTCGCGGGCGGCAACGGACCGAGTTTGACGATTTGGAAGATCAATGTTTATTACCAACGGGACGTCAATTCTTCTGTAACAGTTTCGGTTGAGTCTTGACCACAATCTTCATATTTGCAGACCAGTATCACGAACTTAATTAGCATTGGTCTTTTTGTAGATTTACTATTCTTGCCGAAGACTGTATATAGACGTTAACAACATATAAAAAAGCGATTCCTGTCATGTTGCAGTCACGATAGAACTCAATCTTAATTTCGTAAAACAGATAGTTTAAAAAATGACGGACATTGATTGATCCACGATGCATGGATTGTTGTTGCTAGTAACTATAATTAATTTGATTGAAGCTCCGTTGTTTGGCATTTATCATAATTTTATACTGTGAAAAACGTTGGCTGTTTATATCATTTGACAAGGTATAATGTGCCAATATATATATATATATATAATTATATATCCACTGTATATATATATATATATATATATATATATAGAAGCGTACATATATGTATATATATATATATATTATGTGTGTGTGTGTGTGTGTGTGTGTGTGTGTGTGTGTGTGTGTGTGTGTGTGTGTGTGTGTGTGTGTGTGTGTGTGTGTGTGTCTCTCTCTCTCTCTCTCTCTCTCTCTCTCTATCTATCTATCTATCTCTCCCACCCCCCTCTCTTTCTCTCTCTCGACCTTCTTTCTTCGCGACATGTATCGTATTATCACCGGCGCTAAATCACGCATGGTTTGGTGAGCTCAACAGACGGATATTGCTTTGCTGTAAAAAAAAGGTAAGTTTTTATACAGCACGCCATCTGCACGAGGATTCGAAACTCTGGCCTTTCGAATGAGACATACCTTCTAACTAACGCCATGTTAGCGCACCGTTGAGAGCCGAGGATAGGAAGAGCCCGAATGTCTGTCAATATGACACCGCGTCATAGTAAGCGGCTTTACCATCGTCACGAAGGGACTGTTTACCTCCACGATTAGGCGCAATGTATTTTGCAACCGCCGCACGTTCCTGACGATATCCCCCGCTGCAAGATTCGCACAGTTGTGTCGTTATTATGAGATACTGATCGATCGGTTCTTATATTCTAAATATTGGCTGATTGACCTTCTGTTACAGTTCTGAGAACGTCGGTATCCCGTTTTACTGTATTAAATAAACGGAAAATCACAGTCTTTGCAATTTCCATTACCTTGTTAAATTAGTCGAACAATGTGGCTTTTGCTGTGCGACTGTGAAGCCAATAAAGACGGAAGGGAGCGATTACCCAGCAACATCAAGTCAGAAAGACGGACAGAGTGTGTGGGGGGCTTCCGTCGAATGCATGGGAAACTTTAAGGGGGCGGCTAAATATGGTCGGGTTACTCGTGTAACTGTCGTCACATTTGTCAGCCTTACCACTATGTTTCTAGAGCAAAGAAGCGTGCATATCGTCATCTGTATTGCGAGCGCCGTGTTATTTGGCTGTGATCATTGCTCTTCCCATTTCACGTTATGAAAGTAAATATGTCTCCCAGTTAATATCGAGTATATGTTACGTGGTAATGCCAGAGTTCGTGTCCGTTGTGTCCGGCTGTTTGGGTGAATTAATGTGAAATTACGACATATACTAATTCCCGGATAGCGGCCGCTGTCTATTATGTCCGTGGCGACAGCGGTGTTTGTCGATACCGTGTTGGCGACTCAGTAACACGGCTTTAAGGAGCACACTCCAACCAAAGATTTGAACTTGATACGTCAAAATTATATAAATTATAAATCTTCATCTGATTAAAAGGGAAAAGTTCCACATAACTGTTGATATGTATAATGCACAGCGCTGTAGTCACACCTGTCATGTCGGATGCTACCAGGGACGCAAAGATCAATGCAACCTGTATATATCAGCGATTTTAAATATATTTTCAGATTTAAAAATAGGATCGATGTGATTTCTATATATCTGTTTTTGTTAATTATTCGTATAGCACGTTTTTGTAAAATTTCTAACTTTCCTTCTTATTGTATTTCCATTGCCCCATACTTGAACACCGTAAGTTAAATGACTTTGAATTAAAGTATAATAGAGAGATTTTAAAGCATTGTGTGGCAAAAAAAATGTCATTCTATTAATTGCAAAAAATTGCTCTAGAGCGTATATTAGAACTGATTATGTTGATATGTTTATTCCATGTTAAATGTTTATCAAATTGTATTCCTAAAAACTTGACCTATTCTTCTTTGTTATCCTTTGCAACATGATTAATGATTTCAGCGTTTATTTTAATACAACTATTTACCTGGTATTTGCTATTCGGTGGGCTAAATATACAAAAAGTTAGTTTTTTAATATTTAATGACATTTTAATGGCACACAGCCAGTCGTACCCATGTATTAATTATTAGTTTATGGTGTCAATTAAAGTGTTAACCTGATTGGTATACAGTTGTGTCATCCGCAAAATATTATAAATTCAAAGACGTTGAGTTAATTACGGCATTAATATAAATTATAAATCGCGCTAGCGTTGTCACTTCTGCCGGAAATTACCTTCCTACCTCCACCGCGGTTTCACGTGACAAACCATCATACATTCAAATAAAATATTAAGAGATCAATATTAAAACAAAACCTCAATGTCCTTTTATCCAAAAGGAAACTGATTAATGAAAAGAAAATGTGAACAGGTGTAAATGTCATCATATTATATTGTTATATATTATATAGAATATATAACATACATATATATATATATATATATGTATATATATATATATATATATATAAAATCATGCGACAGATTATGGCCTTGCAACACACCGAGAGGTATCGATTGGTTAAGAGCGTATGGTCTTAGAGAGAATGTGTATGTTACTGTGTACGATAGGCATACATAATTTAACTGGTAAAACATTTCCCGACGGTCATTGTCCAGGGAGAAACGTGCTGCACGACAGATTAAGAAAGCAATCTATTTAAACGCCGTGTATGACGCTACCTGAGATTAACACAACACGACAGGCGCCGTTATCAGATGTGTCCAGGGATTTGACGTGTAGAAACAAACGGCGCAGAAACCACCAATAACTGCATGGCGACCAGCTGTAATCACAATGGTTCAGCTCTCCGCATTAACAAACTGAAATAGAAACCATCATCTTCGTGTTTGATTCTGTTTTCAACGGGTCTTAGACCGAGTTTGTCATGCAACTAAATTGGTCAGATCATTTGTTTCTTACTTCTTCTTCTCGACAAACAATAACTTATTTTGGGCCGTTTTTGTCGTAACACCAGCTATATGTCACAAGTTATTGGTTTTATTCACGAACATGAAATTTAATCGATTAACTGTTGCTTTCTGTTTGCGTGCGTCAGCACTGTTTCCTGACGTGGGGCGAACTCTGCCGAGCGTAGCCAGGAATAGCGGGGAGTTGACTGATGGTGTCGTCCGTCTAACGAGGAAATATGTCTTGTTAACGAATGTCAACGGCTTTAGCGACACTTTGAGTTACGACGCTAATTACGTTGAATCAATCTATGTCAGTATTTTGGTGTTATTGTCAGAAAACAATATCGGTTGTGCTTCCGCTGTGCTATAATTTTATCATATATAATAGTGCGTGCACCATTTATTGTGGTCAATATCAATAGGCAATCTGGTGTAAGCATAAACAAAATATACACTGTATTATCTCATTAACATTAAATTGCAAAAATCATATAAGAATGTTCTATTAAAACTAGACAGTTACTAATAATCGGACGAGTTCCGCAAACGTGACCTTCATCGTTATACAAAATAAGGAAAACTACTGTGAGAAAAATAGCGCATTATTGCTCTTGTCAGCGAATGCTCTTTGCATCGTTCCTCTGAGAATAGGTAACTATTTCACATTGTATTCGTCATAAGGTTTAATATAGGTAACGTTTTTGATCAAAACCAGGGAGATCGTGAATGAAGCTAACTCTCATCTCTCTAAGGTAATAAGGAGACTTTCTAGATCACTTACGAGTGAATTATGCGTTAGCATCACATACTTATATGTAACCATCATCTTCGTTAGCACTGGTTGGCCAGAACCGAAGCATTGACGTGTCTTTGACACAGAAGCCGGGTACTCATTGAAGGAGGGAGATTATCCACTTCGACATCTCAAGGTCTTGGCATGCCAGTCTGGTGTATGTCTTTGGTTTTCCCTACAATGAATGGCCGTGCATAAGATGGATCTTGACAACGGTGGTCTTGAAGGCGGTTCATCGAAGGAGGTCTGTGTCTCCATAACGTTCTGCATTAGTCAACATATTGTCCCAGTGAACATTTAGAATATTCCTGATTATTCAAGTGAGCTTCCTTTCCAGTTCTTTTAGGAAGAGTTATGTACATGGAGAGGGCTTCCTGCTAACCCTCCCGTACAAATGGTTGGTTTGATGCGCAAAAGGAGTTATTTGTGTTTAGGATTAAGGTTAGGATTAGGTTGAATGTTAAGGCTAAGATTATGGTTAGCGTTACGTTGTAGGTAATAAAAAAAAATACATGAGGCGTTTACATGCATTTGTGCGTGACGAGGTCGCAAGAAACGCGCTCCTAAGTAATTGTGCTATAGCGAGTTAATTGAAGCTGGTAAACGTCTTTTGCCTATGTTTGGTGTACAGAGGAACCTAGATGCCGGACATCGTTTACGTCCACAAGTATTTCACCACTAACAGTCTGTATTACGCTGTGTCATTTTTTTTTATGGTGATGGAGATGGTATAGAATAATCTGGAAAAAAACTGTGAGTGACCTAGTTTTAGTACATCTCGAAAGGTATATTCAAACGATGTTGTGTCGTGCAACGGCAGCATTCAAGACGAAGACGGCAATAGCACGAAAAACACTCAACCAACCAAACAAAATATGGAAATCTACACTCCTACGTAACATTAAGCTGCGCTTATTCAAAGCAACGGTGGAGTCTCTGCTCCTGAATGAATGCAAATCGTGCACATTAACAAAACCACAAGAATGCATCTAACCGTATTCAATATCCGCTGGAAGTAACATTTCGATAATACTGAGTTCAGCAGCAACAGAAAGAAGATTTAAATGGATTCAGCATGTACTCATAAAACATGAAGACAGCCACAGACGTAACACGCAAAGGGAACCAAAATGGGCTGCCACAAGACAACAAGGCGATTCGTTGAGGAAAGAGACCAACTCTCTATCTCCCCCTCTCCCTCACCCTCTCCCTCTCCCTCTCCCTCTCCCTC
>CM034532.1:6421259-6448587 GCA_020002185.1 Paraescarpia echinospica | reverse complement strand
TCTATCTCTCTCTCTCTCTCTCTCTCTCTCTCTCTCAAAACGTGTGCTGTTGCTGTTGTTGTTGTTATTATTATTGCTGCTGCTGCTGCCTGTTATAAATTCGACGTTGTAGGTCTCTCAAAATAGATATATGATAGTCTCAATTTATCACTTCCCCATGCCCAATCCAACAGTGTATAGCTATAATTAAATTATATATTTGGTGCATTTTATCCATGTTGGTCAAGAGCATAAAACGAAGTGTAAGACAGCTGCAAGACAATGTTAATATCGTATTGTTTAAATCAGCCGAAAACCTGTTTCATAGTATTGACGACAAAACATGCCGACTAATTAAACCTCCGTCGCGTACCGTATCCAGCACTTGCGCGATTGCTTTGGATCTACGTTTGAGAAAAACAACTTGGTGGACATGACAAATGGTAAGATAAATGAAGTGTACTGATCATACAAACAGCCTCCAGTCCGTATAATGCTGAAAACGCGAAAAAGTAATGCATCATGCAGCCGGCGACAATTTATTACTGATGCACGACCGGATAAATGTGAATTTATTCGCGAAAAAGCTATTTTATTTATGTATCCAGAGAAGGTGGTAAATTGCGTGAAAGCGATACAACTGACGTCGCTGTCGTTGGCAGCGGGGTGTGCGTCACACACAATTAGTCAAGCAACAATGGCGGTGTGTTCACAAAGAAGGCAAGAAACCCCGTCTACATTAGACACAATTAATTCTTGTCATGCAATCGATGCTTGTGCGCGAACGCACGTGTATGTGATTATGCGCAAGTGTCGGCGTCCGATGGTGATGACTCTGGTAGATGATTGCACCGTGTATGTCACTTTGTCGTAATTTTGTTTCTCGGGAGTCTGATCGGTGTTGTGTTTTTGCAAGTCGGCCGGAGTAATCAGCTCAGCCGTGCTGAAATGGCACCACGCAGCCGACAAACAACGCAGCGATGCAGCGATGCAGCGATGGTGTATTGGAACAAGACTGCAAGAGAGGGTTAATGCCATAGGGCACCATTGTGTAAAGTGTAGGCGGACTAGTAAATGCCACAGTGCATCCGTGTGTAATAGTGTATAGCAAACAGCGCGCTGCTGCTGAACTGCATAACAACGTACTGGCGAATAAGTATCTAAGCTTGTACATTTCTCGCTTTACTGTTATTTCTACACTGTTACGCTTCTTCTCTCCACCATCTCTCCCTAACCAAGATGTCGGTAATGCAAAGCCACCGCTTCCACCCATTCCTCGATCATCCACTCCCAAAATCTGCGATCCGACAGATGCCCAATTATCGTGTACGCGCGATGCGCAGGAAATGCGGAATGCTACTCAATGAATGTTGTGAAGCACAGGAGGGGAATTTATTAGACAGGTGGCCGTCGTACGAGGCTGTGATTGCGATCGTAACTGGCTTGGCCCGACGAACTGCCGCTGATGCTATCCCGTAGTATCTCGCACGGATTCGCCGGTGTCACATGTCACAATTTAAACGACAATATCGATTGGCGAAATTTACAACATTTCACGAGTGCGTCACTGCGATGTTGGCAACAGCTTCCTTTCGAATATCCGGGGGGGGGCAACGTACTCACATTAAAGCAAGGCAACCATTGTTCGTATAGCCGACGGAATTAATCATGTCTCTTCCATTGGACGCCGCCAGCACTAAACAGAAATAAGACGCGTTGTGCAATATCCATGATTGCCGGACGCTGGCGTAATGCCTAGAAATGATACAGCACCAAGAGCCGAAGACACACACGGCCTAATTAACAGTTCAGCTACGCGTGATATTTCTTGGGTCTCCTGTCGCTGCGAGTGTTCGAAGGACGACACTCCACATACTCAAGACTTCCTGTTGTGTCGTCGAATGTTGGTCCAATTATTGACACGTTTTGTGAGGACATTGATAAGTTGAAATTCCACTGAAATTATAATGCTAGGGTTAAATACAAATTGAAATTCCACGAAGAGGTAATAATTCCAGGATCAAATCAAGTATAACTAACCGCACGCACGCAAGCACGGCCACGAGCACGCACGTACGCGCGGACACATACGTATCACTCGCATGCATGCACGCACGCACGAACGAAAGAACGAACGAACGAACGAACGCACGAACGCACGAACGCACTCACGCACACACCCACACACACACAGTCACCACAAACACACACACATGCACGCACGAACGCACGCACGCACACACATACACACACACACACACACTATGTGCAATGTGATAAACACAGATACAATTACAATACAAAGATGTCGTAATCCTCGGCGGTTTCAAGTCACACTTCAAGTCGTATTTCTATAATTTCTCGAGACTTCCTGTCGTTACTCTTGGTTACTCGCTCGTGAAGTCAACCACCACGCAACGAGTGAGTCCAAATGAATGGAATGACCGTCTCATTCGATGACAGAACATCGCTAAACGGGGGGATCTCGCGAGTATTGCTAGGAGCACAGCAAGTGGAGATTTATTGACATTCGCTGACATTTGGGTCAGTGCAGCGGACTAGATGAAAGCGAACTGTGATCCCAGGCAGTGATATTTTAACAAAGAAACATGTAGAACGGATAGTATTTCGTAAAAAACTTATCGCATCGCATCACGTGAAGATTTGTTTGAGTTACTCGGTATGGTTACTATTCGGGAACTAATAAACTATAAGTAAATTGTCCCCTGTGCCAGTCCACTGCCAACATCCGAGACGAACTGGGAAGTCAAAGCTCGCCATTTGCATCGATCAGCAGCCAGCATCCCGACATTGTTCTTTTCTTGTGTCGGCCATTTGTAGATCACGGTCGGTGGTCCGGTGCCAGTTGTTTCTCGGTCATCATCTGCTTCTATGATCACCTGATGTTCACCGCAATCCATGTTGGACAGGAAGGTCTGGTCTAAGGAAACCTCGTATCTTCACCGTGCCAACTCGGCCGTGTTTTGCTGATCGTGGATGAGATTGTCTCGACCGCTCTCTCACTTCTTTGTTACATACGTAATAATTTCTGTGGATGTCCAGGATATAGGCGGATATATATATATATATATATATATATATAGCGTCAAATGTATTAAGTTTCGCTTCTTGCCAGGTTTTGCATCCACAAAGCAGGATTGTTACAACGTTTGAGTTATATTCGCGGAAGTTTGTTTTGTGGTACATTTCTTACAGTTCCAAGTGGTTCTCAATTTACTGAAGACTGCTGACGATGTCCCCTTTCTGCAAGTTAGCTCATGATCGGTTGTTAGAACTGCCAAGCTATGTGAAGTCTCCTACTGTTTTCACTTTGTTCTGATTGACACAGACATCTGTGTGCTGTTGATGTTTCCATGTTTTTGTATTCTTGGAACTGATAACACATCCCATCTGTTAACTGGATGCCAAGGAGTTTAATTCATCAGGCGCTACCTACAAAGACACCAGTGTGATTGGTACAGTCGGCAGTATCACCCCTCCCGTCGAATTATAAAGTTCAGTTAGAATTGCTTTCTTCAAGATGCAGATGACAGCACAACATTTCCAACTTGCACAGGAAAGACTCATGAGTTGCATGACGGGTTGCAGATAAAAAAGCGGTAAATGATAAATGTTCTATCTGTTTCTTATATTGTAATATATGTTCATATGTGTGTGTGTGTGTGTGTGTGTGTGTGTGTGTGTGTGTGTGTGTGTGTGTGTGTGTGTGTGTGTGTGTGTGTGTGTGTGTGTGTGTGTGTACGCTTAAACGAAACAGAATAAAGTTAGCCAAAGCTTAATAAATGTACTCTCAAAAAGGAATTGTGTTTGGACCTCCATTTTGTATGTGTCAGAGTGAATCTACTTATGCAGCAGAGTAAAATAATCCAGAGCAGATAAACTATATTCTTACAAAGGAGTTTCTGTATTGAAATTCCTTTTTCTCTTCAGTCAGAGTAAGCTTACTCTTGCAGCAGAGTAAAGTTACCAAATCGCAGCTCATCCTGTCACATGACTATTGAGCATGCGCAGTTTGCCACTCCTTAGAATATCAACATCGCCATTTTGTTTCAAGCAGAAATGACTACGGTATCAGACAGATTCGATAGTTGATACCAGTAAGCCACTTCACAAGGAATCAAATGACATCCATAGCTAACTGACTATGTAGGGCCTATTGCTGTATTCACGTGTTTTACCGGGGGAGTTCAGTTCAATGTTGGCAAACAACCTTGCAAGAACGATCAGACCTATAATAGTTAATCTGTGTCGATATTACTCTGATACCAGGGTAGCAATATTCCTATTGTGGATTTGTGCAGTCATTCTGACACAAGTGCTCTACTCCTCGTGTGAATGGGATTGACATTTTGAAAGTGATCTACTTGGCCAATTGTGGGAGTTCATAGATTAATAATGTTTCGAAATTCGTCCGGGGGTGGGGATCTTAGGGGTCACAATTGTAAAATGGCATTTATCTCCGTTAGTTTTGCATATATGGTGCTAAAATTTTGTTCGCGATTTAGCGGGCCCACTGGGGTGGCTCGTGGATTTAGAATTTTTCGAAATTAATCTGAGGGTTACATACATAGGATTGCGTTCCCCCGGGAAACGCCGGGTAACCCGGCCAATTATTTATAATCGGCACTAAGCCTCAAGCTGTGTTCACTGAGTGGACAAAACTAACTACATTCTCAAGTGAAACGAATTGGGGCTATTAGATGCGCAACACGGGACATTGTCATTAGACTAGACTATAGTTCTAGATGCGACAATTTCCTCACACGCCCACGTTGGCTGCTCGGAGCAAGCAACTAGTTTTTGCCAATCGACGATCGAACATCGGGGGCGCAGCGCAGTGACATTCCAGCCAGATCGAGCGAGCACTACTCGAATTTTGGGACAACGTACTCATTCGGTTCAAGACAACCGCATCTACCACATAATGAAACGTCTGAATATGAGCAGGCGAAATAGATATATACATCTGCAAGAAAATGTGAAGTTCTTCGCTGGCGGGTTTACGCAACGTGTCGGGATTGATACACAACGTGATGAAATAGAACCGCTTGAGGCTTGGTGATATTTCTTATTTTACGCAGACACTGAATATATATGTTCGCCCACAGAAGACTTCGTCTGTCTCTACGCCGACCAACGGCACGAGTGAAAGATCGCGCTTTCATTCCGAATTACACTTTGTGAAATCACTAGCACGCACACACACACACACATGCACACGCACACGCACACACACACGCACACGCACACGCGCACACGCACACGACAGTAAACTTTGCGCACTACTAATGCAGCCGGCGGCTGGAGTGCCGCGGGACACGAAATGGCACAGAGACGGGATCCAGCTAAGTATACGTTTATCTGTGCGCGCGGTCCGAGACTAAGACGATCGATCCGGGCTAGTCCCCGTCAGTTCGGCGTTCTGCTTTGCTACTCCGTCGGTCCCTCGGGCACTCCGTAATAACACACGTTCATTCCGGGACGAGGTTTTGTTTTAGTGCGCACACGAACTGTCGTGAGGCGCCTACCAAGTGCCCGCCTGCAGTGAAAGCCTCCTCCGCGACGGATATGCAGATAAGCCGCCAAAATTATAAGTCCGGCAAGTGTCGTTTTATTCCCCGAATTCATTACCGCAATCACCAGCGAATGTGATCCTATCGATGCGATATCGTCCATGTATCACGTTATTGTTCATCATTTTGAACACCGCATCGACGCGTGTGAACATAACAAGTCCCAGATGAAATACAGACGTCACATAGACAGCAATGGTGGCCTGATGGTAACGCTGACGACCAAATGACTGGATCTCAACGGCAAACCAAGACAGATAGCGACATTGCAGTAGGCGCCGCAAACAAACAGTAGATAGATCAAGACGATACGATATCTTCACTTGACGATTATGAATGCTTGCCATATAAATTTATATTACCATTCCAGTTGAAACACACTCTGCTCTAGTATGGCCATGTGGCAGGTTTCTGTGGTATCGATGATGTTCTTACTCATGAGTCTCTTTTTAACGTCCAACCTCGAATCGATTTTTCGCTAGCATTATTTCAGATTCATTTCACACCAAAATCAAATGTACGTGGATACTAGATAGGTATATTTGCATGCCGACGACGCATACGTTATGCGTGTTCGTGCATTATATGCTACACTTACAGAAACACGCACGCACAAACACACACACACACACACACACACACACACACACACACACACACACACACACACACACACACACACGTTATTTAGTTTGGGTAAAATCAACGGACAAATGTACTAAATATTTTAGCGGGTCCGGTCAGCATTAGGCAAAAAGTAACACTTCCGCTAGGTTCCCAATAAATCTGTCTTAGAAAATTATTTCGAACATTTTAACAATAGTACGCTCTTTTATTAAGCCTCTTACAAATTATAAACAATTACGGACATCAGCGGATTTGATTCACGATGGGCCGGATCTAGTACGGATGAAGATTTATTGTTTGCTCCGCCGACAATCGCGCACATAAGTGAGAATTTGAAAAGGTCGCAATTAACGTCTGCTATTTGAAAAATCGCACTTCCACCCAGCGGTATAAATAGTAAAAATGATCACGCATGTCTATGTTTATCAGATTGACCAATTTTAATGTCCGTTGTTTCCCAGCCGTCGCCTTAAATAGTTGGTCGACGGAGACTAAATCGGAGACAACTGATCTATCAAGCGCCGCTACCTCTGTCATGCAGATATTCCTCCGACTGCAGTCGTGTCACCTCAGCAACGCCTCGCCGAGGCATTGAGGTCCAGGAAGCTATTATTTATGAGTGTGTTAAATCTGCTAATTTAGTCATCGAGTTGTTGATACAGCTGGTCCGTTTTTCTGTCCATCGGCGAACCGAGGTCAGTGAGCGTGGAGGGCAGCCGTCGGCTCTACGGGAAATGTGCAGAGCGTGTTCGTGTGAGTGTTTGTGCAAGT
This sequence comes from Paraescarpia echinospica, assembly GCA_020002185.1. NCBI lineage: Eukaryota > Metazoa > Annelida > Polychaeta > Sabellida > Siboglinidae > Paraescarpia > Paraescarpia echinospica. Next base: position 6,441,616 of record CM034532.1, on the reverse strand, counting down.
ATTCACACGCGTTATTCGATATTATCGACGTTTTGTGTAGGGTTAAAAATAGCAACAAAGTGAAAGGTAACAAGAACATTGTGTGTGCTTGTATGCAAGAAAGCGTCTAAGACGCACGCACGCACGCACGCACGCACACATAACAGTTATGTAGACGCACGTGTAAGCACACACACACGTACGCGCGCAAGCACATGCACACGCAAGCACGCACATGCACGCACACACACGCGCGCGCGCGCGCGCCCACACACACACACACACATAATTTACACGTCTGACTTGTGTGTAACCAGGTTTATCTGTATTTCAACGTCTGGTCAAATTCAGAAAGTATCTTAACGCGTCTCTTATTCTCACTTGACTTAACTCCTTTGAAAGGTCCACATTTTCTCGCACCGACATACCAGACATAGTAACCTTCTTTTCTTCTTACAAATTCATTAACTGGATTAATTTAACAAAATGTTTCCCAGTTGACCTATTCAAGCGACCCAACTAAAACTGTGGTCTGTGGATGAAGGTCATATGTGACCAACAGTCCGCCAACGCGTGTTTTGTCTCCACGGGGCGCGACCGCAAGTAATACAAAGGCCGGTGCCACGCGATAAACAGCGCCAACGTGCTGCGACCGAACGCGCAGACAGGACGGGCTCCAACGACTGAGGCCGTGCGCGCTGCGGGAATGAAACATTAATTTACTTCCAGTTCAAAGGCATATGAATGAAATGCCCGTCATTCTGACTCGGCAGCCTCTTCATGTGATTTTTGTGTTCCATCACGAACCGATTTTTTTGGAAACGGAAATTTACATGTTTGAGAAACATAATGTTTATGCTCTACAGAAGGTTAATTTTCTGGTGTCTGTTTGGCATCCCTTCATGGGAAGAAGGTTTTGTGTAACGGATCAAATAAAATCGTTTTATTTAATTTTGTAGAAACGTATAGACAATATATAGAAGTCTATTGCAATGTTATAACATCTATGTAGAATGCAATAGCAATTGAAGTGACAACATAAATTCTATATCATTCCATTGATTAGTCTACATAATTCTATCGATTTGTTATTGCCAGTTATTTCTAAAAAATTAAAGAAATTATTTAGAATGCTTTAATGATAATAATAAACATTTCAGAATTGGGTAGACCTTAGTCAATTAATTCACTTCCATAGAATGTCTTCCACAAGAATCTTACAGAATACATTCTATAAACATTCCATAGAAGGTTTTGCTAACGGTAATGGAGAAATAAATAGCCCTACTGGACCGACCCCCGCTGCTCGGTGTCCCGTAGATCTCCTGCAGCGGAACAATAAGCACAAGGCGACGGTATGAACTTGCTCGGAGACAGACCCGGCATCTTCGTGGTTAATGACAAGCAGCTTATGTTGAAAGGTCGCCCTCTCTCGCGGTAACCATGAGGAATATAATGAGACAGACAGCCGAGAATGATGAACGAGAAGAAGACGATCTGACATTGTTGATTATTGTGACAAGGGCATCTTGTGGTACAAACAAACAGCTTCTTGCTAAAAACGGTAAGTTCTTATATAGCGCAGTGTCCAGTCCTCGGGACTACTCAAAGTGCTTTACACTTTACTCCCTGGCAGACCTGTTCGATCGAACACCATCTCGACGCTGCAGTTAATGCGCGAAAACTACTCGTTAACAAATATCTACCAATGTCTGTAGCCAGGTACTCATTCATGCACCTGCGTAAACTGGAGCAAAGCAGTGTGGATAAACTTGCCCAAGGTTCGACACAGGATTCGAACCCGGGTTCTCTCGACTGAGAGTGCGATGCTCTAACTACGGCGCCACTGCGCGCCACAGCCTACCTCAATAGAGACACAGTGATAAGATGCATCACATGTCCAATGTTACGTATTAACAGTAACCAATCCTTTTGTCTTGGTGCCTCTCTGAGCGTGGTTTCCGGGTATTTTGGAGAAAAAAACAATTATCCTACTATTAGTAATATTAACGTATGTAATGTGTCCTTTGATTTCAGAATTGGATGAATCACAGTCAGACAGCGACGTGTTCTCGATCCACCAGTGCTTATCAATGTGCATTATATCCCAGGGCTGTATACACATTGAACAGACTACAACCACCTGCTGTCGTACGCATAACACCATCACTACCGGCCTTCCCGTGTGTCGCTGTGTCAGTCATGTTCTACACATAATACCATCACTACCTGCCTTCCCGTGTGTCGCTGTGTCAGTCATGTTCTACACATAATACCATCACCACCAGTCTTCCCGTGTGTCGCTTTGTCAGTCATGTTCTACACATAACACCATCATTACACCAGCCTTCTCGTGTGTCGCTGTGTCAGTCATGTTCTACACATAACACCATCATTACACCAGCCTTCCCGTGTGTCGCTGTGTCAGTCATGTTCTACACATAACACCATCACTACCGGCCTTCCTGTCTGTCGCTGTGTCAGTCACGTTCTACACATAATACCATCACTACCGGCCTTCCCGTGTGTCGCTGTGTCAGTCATGTTCTACACATAATACCATCACTACCAGCCTTTCCGTGTGTCGCTGTGTGAGTCATGTTCTACACATAATACCATCACTACCAGCCTTCCCGTGTGTCGCTGTGTGAGTCATGTTCTACACATAATACCATCACTACCGGCCTTCCCGTGTGTCGCTGTGTCAGTCATGTTCTACACATAGTACCATCACTACCAGCTTTCCCGTGTGTCGCTGTGTCAGTCATGTTCTACACATAATACCATCACTACCAGCCTTCCCGTGTGTCGCTTTGTCAGCCATGTCCTCACATAACACCATCATTACACCAGCCTTCTCGTGTGTCGCTGTGTCAGTCATGTTCTACACACAACACCATCACTACCGGCCTTCCCGTGTGTCGCTGTGTCAGTCACGTTCTACACATAACACCATCACTACCGGCCTTCCTGTGTGTCGCTGTGTCAGTCACGTTCTACACATAACACCATCACTACCGGCCTTCCTGTGTGTCGCTGTGTCAGTCACGTTCTACACATAACACCATCACTACCGGCCTTCCTATGTGTCGCTGTGTCAGTTATGTTCTACACATAACACCATCACTACCGGCCTTCCCGTGTGTCGCTGTGTCAGTCACGTTCTACAAATAACACCATCACTACCGGCCTTCCTATGTGTCGCTGTGTCAGTCACGTTCTACACATAACACCATCACTACCGGCCCATGTGTCACGTGTCAGTCACGTTCTACACATAACACCATCACTACCGGCCTTCATGTGTGTCGCTGTGTCAGTCACGTTCTACACATAACACCATCACTACCGGCCTTCCTGTGTGTCGCTGTGTCAGTCACGTTCTACACATAACACCATCACTACCGGCCTTCCTGTGTGTCGCTGTGTCAGTCACGTTCTACACATAACACCATCACTACCGGCCTTCCTGTGTGTCGCTGTGTCAGTCACGTTCTACACATAACACCATCACTACCGGCCTTCCTGTGTGTCGCTGTGTCAGTCACGTTCTACACATAACACCATCGCTACCGGCCTTCCTATGTGTCGCTGTGTCAGTCACGTTCTACACATAACACCATCACTACCGGCCTTCCTGTGTGTCGCTGTGTCAGTCACGTTCTACACATAACACCATCACTACCGGCCTTCCTGTGTGTCGCTGTGTCAGTCATGTTCTACACATAACACCATCACCACCGGCCTTCCTGTGTGTCGCTGTGTCAGTCATGTTCTACACATAACACCATCACTACCGGCCTTCCTGTGTGTCGCTGTGTCAGTCACGTTCTACACATAACACCATCACTACCGGCCTTCCTGTGTGTCGCTGTGTCAATCATATTCTACACATAACACCATCACTACCGGCCTTCCTGTGTGTCGCTGTGTCAGTCATGTTCTACACATAACACCATCACCACCGGCCTTCATGTGTGTCCCTGTGTCAGTCACGTTCTACACATAACACCATCACCACCGGCCTTCCTGTGTGTCGCTGTGTCAGTCATGTTCTACACATAACACCATCACTACCGGCCTTCCTGTGTGTCGCTGTGTCAGTCACGTTCTACACATAACACCATCACTACCGGCCTTCCTATGTGTCGCTGTGTCAGTCACGTTCTACACATAACACCATCACTACCGGCCTTCATGTGTGTCGCTGTGTCAGTCACGTTCTACACATAACACCATCACTACCGGCCTTCCTATGTGTCGCTGTGTCAGTCACGTTCTACACATAACACCATCACTACCGGCCTTCATGTGTGTCGCTGTGTCAGTCACGTTCTACACATAACACCATCACTACCGGCCTTCCTATGTGTCGCTGTGTCAGTTATGTTCTACACATAACGCCATCACTACCGGCCTTCCTGTGTGTCGCTGTGTCAGTCACGTTCTACAAATAACACCATCACTACCGGCCTTCCTATGTGTCGCTGTGTCAGTCACGTTCTACACATAACACCATCACTACCGGCCTTCCTGTGTGTCGCTGTGTCAGTCATGTTCTACACATAACACCATCACTACCGGCCTTCCTGTGTGTCGCTGTGTCAGTCACGTTCTACACATAACACCATCACTACCGGCCTTCCTGTGTGTCGCTGTGTCAGTCATGTTCTACACATAACACCATCACCACCGGCCTTCATGTGTGTCGCTGTGTCAGTCACGTTCTACACATAACACCATCACCATCGGCCTTCCTGTGTGTCGCTGTGTCAGTCATGTTCTACACATAATACCATCACTACCTGCCTTCCCGTGTGTCGCTGTGTCAGTCATGTTCTACACATAATACCATCACTACCAGTCTTCCCGTGTGTCGCTTTGTCAGTTATGTTCTACACATAACACCATCATTACACCAGCCTTCTCGTGTGTCGCTGTGTCAGTCGTGTTCTACACATAACACCATCATTACACCAGCCTTCCCGTGTGTCGCTGTGTCAGTCATGTTCTACACATAACACCATCACTACCGGCCTTCCTGTCTGTCGCTGTGTCAGTCACGTTCTACACATAATACCATCACTACCGGCCTTCCCGTATGTCGCTGTGTCAGTCATGTTCTACACATAATACCATCACTACCAGCCTTTCCGTGTGTCGCTGTGTGAGTCATGTTCTACACATAATACCATCACTACCAGCCTTCCCGTGTGTCGCTGTGTGAGTCATGTTCTACACATAATACCATCACTACCGGCCTTCCCGTGTGTCGGTGTGTCAGTCATGTTCTACACATAGTACCATCACTACCAGCTTTCCCGTGTGTCGCTGTGTCAGTCATGTTCTACACATAACACCATCACTACCGGCCTTCCCGTGTGTCGCTGTGTCAGTCATGTTCTACACATAATACCATCACTACCAGCCTTCCCGTGTGTCGCTTTGTCAGCCATGTCCTCACATAACACCATCATTACACCAGCCTTCTCGTGTGTCGCTGTGTCAGTCATGTTCTACACATAACACCATCACTACCGGCCTTCCCGTGTGTCGCTGTGTCAGTCACGTTCTACACATAACACCATCACTACCGGCCTTCCTGTGTGTCGCTGTGTCAGTCACGTTCTACACATAACACCATCACTACGGGCCTTCCTGTGTGTCGCTGGGTCAGTCACGTTCTACACATAATACCATCACTACCGGCCTTCCTGTGTGTCGCTGTGTCAGTCACGTTCTACACATAACACCATCACTACCGGCCTTCCTGTGTGTCGCTGTGTCAGTCAAGTTCTACACATAACACCATCACTACCGGCCTTCCTATGTGTCGCTGTGTCAGTCACGTTCTACACATAACACCATCACTACCGGCCTTCCTGTGTGTCGCTGTGTCAGTCACGTTCTACACATAACACCATCACTACCGGCCTTCCTGTGTGTCGCTGTGTCAGTCACGTTCTACACATAACACCATCACTACCGGCCTTCCTGTGTGTCGCTGTGTCAGTCACGTTCTACACATAACACCATCACTACCGGCCTTCCTGTGTGTCGCTGTGTCAGTCACGTTCTACACATAACACCATCACCACCGGCCTTCCTGTGTGTCGCTGTGTCAGTCATGTTATACACATAACACCATCACTACCGGCCTTCCTGTGTGTCGCTGTGTCAGTCACGTTCTACACATAACACCATCACTACCGGCCTTCCTATGTGTCGCTGTGTCAGTCACGTTCTACACATAACACCATCACTACCGGCCTTCATGTGTGTCGCTATGTCAGTCACGTTCTACACATAACACCATCACTACCGGCCTTCATGTGTGTCGCTGTGTCAGTCACGTTCTACACATAACACCATCACTACCGGCCTTCCTGTGTGTCGCTGTGTCAGTCACGTTCTACACATAACACCATCACTACCGGCCTTCCTGTGTGTCGCTGTGTCAGTCACGTTCTACACATAACACCATCACTACCGGCCTTCCTGTGTGTCGCTGTGTCAGTCACGTTCTACACATAACACCATCACTACCAGCCTTCCTGTGTGTCGCTGTGTCAGTCACGTTCTACACATAACACCATCGCTACCGGCCTTCCTATGTGTCGCTGTGTCAGTCACGTTCTACACATAACACCATCACTACCGGCCTTCCTGTGTGTCGCTGTGTCAGTCACGTTCTACACATAACACCATCACTACCGGCCTTCCTGTGTTGCTGTGTCAGTCACGTTCTACACATAACACCATCACCACCGGCCTTCCTGTGTGTCGCTGTGTCAGTCATGTTCTACACATAACACCATCACTACCGGCCTTCCTGTGTGTCGCTGTGTCAGTCACGTTCTACACATAACACCATCACTACCGGCCTTCCTGTGTGTCGCTGTGTCAATCATGTTCTACACATAACACCATCACTACCGGCCTTCCTGTGTGTCGCTGTGTCAGTCATGTTCTACACATAACACCATCACCACCGGCCTTCATGTGTGTCGCTGTGTCAGTCACGTTCAACACATAACAACATCACCACCGGCCTTCCTGTGTGTCGCTGTGTCAGTCATGTTCTACACATAACACCATCACTACCGGCCTTCCTGTGTGTCGCTGTGTCAGTCACGTTCTACACATAACACCATCACTACCGGCCTTCCTATGTGTCGCTGTGTCAGTCACGTTCTACACATAACACCATCACTACCGGCCTTCCTGTGTGTCGCTGTGTCAGTCACGTTCTACACATAACACCATCACTACCGGCCTTCCTATGTGTCGCTGTGTCAGTTATGTTCTACACATAACGCCATCACTACCGGCCTTCCTGTGTGTCGCTGTGTCAGTCACGTTCTACAAATAACACCATCACTACCGGCCTTCCTATGTGTCGCTGTGTCAGTCACGTTCTACACATAACACCATCACTACCGGCCTTCCTGTGTGTCGCTGTGTCAGTCATGTTCTACACATAACACCATCACTACCGGCCTTCCTGTGTGTCGCTGTGTCAGTCACGTTCTACACATAACACCATCACTACCGGCCTTCCTGTGTGTCGCTGTGTCAATCATGTTCTACACATAACACCATCACTACCGGCCTTCCTGTGTGTCGCTGTGTCAGTCATGTTCTACACATAACACCATCACCACCGGCCTTCATGTGTGTCGCTGTGTCAGTCACGTTCTACACATAACACCATCACCACCGGCCTTCCTGTGTGTCGCTGTGTCAGTCATGTTCTACACATAACACCATCACTACCGGCCTTCCTGTGTGTCGCTGTGTCAGTCACCTTCTACACATAACACCATCACTACCGGCCTTCCTGTGTGTCGCTGTGTCAATCACGTTCTACACATAACACCATCACTACCGGCCTTCCTATGTGTCGCTGTGTCAGTCACGTTCTACACATAACACCATCACTACCGGCCTTCCTGTGTGTCGTTGTGTCAGTCACGTTCTACACATAACACCATCACTACCGGCCTTCCTGTGTGTCGCTGTGTCAGTCACGTTCTACACATAACACCATCACTACCGGCCTTCCTGTGTGTCGCTGTGTCAGTCACGTTCTACACATAACACCATCACTACCAGCCTTCCTGTGTGTCGCTGTGTCAGTCACGTTCTACACATAACACCATCGCTACCGGCCTTCCTATGTGTCGCTGTGTCAGTCACGTTCTACACATAACACCATCACTACCGGCCTTCCTGTGTGTCGCTGTGTCAGTCACGTTCTACACATAACACCATCACTACCGGCCTTCCTGTGTGTCGCTGTGTCAGTCACGTTCTACACATAACACCATCACCACCGGCCTTCATGTGTGTCGCTGTGTCAGTCATGTTATACACATAACACCATCACTACCGGCCTTCCTGTGTGTCGCTGTGTCAGTCACGTTCTACACATAACACCATCACTACCGGCCTTCCTATGTGTCGCTGTGTCAGTCACGTTCTACACATAACACCATCACTACCGGCCTTCATGTGTGTCGCTGTGTCAGTCACGTTCTACACATAACACCATCACTACCGGCCTTCCTATGTGTCGCTGTGTCAGTCACGTTCTACACATAACACCATCACTACCGGCCTTCCTGTGTGTCGCTGTGTCAGTCACGTTCTACACATAACACCATCACTACCGCCTTCCTGTGTGTCGCTGTGTCAGTCACGTTCTACACATAACACCATCACTACCGGCCTTCCTGTGTGTCGCTGTGTCAGTCACGTTCTACACATAACACCATCACTACCGGCCTTCCTGTGTGTCGCTGTGTCAGTCACGTTCTACACATAACACCATCACTACCGGCCTTCCTGTGTGTCGCTGTGTCAGTCACGTTCTACACATAACACCATCACCACCGGCCTTCCTGTGTGTCGCTGTGTCAGTCACGTTCTACACATAACACCATCACCACCGGCCTTCCTGTATGTCGCTGTGTCAGTCATGTTCTACACATAACACCATCACTACCGGCCTTCCTGTGTGTCGCTGTGTCAGTCACGTTCTACACATAACACCATCACTACCGGCCTTCCTGTGTGTCGCTGTGTCAGTCATGTTCTACACATAACACCATCACCACCGGCCTTCATGTGTGTCGCTGTGTCAGTCACGTTCAACACATAACACCATCACCACCGGCCTTCCTGTGTGTCGCTGTGTCAGTCATGTTCTACACATAACACCATCACTACCGGCCTTCCTGTGTGTCGCTGTGTCAGTCACGTTCTACACATAACACCATCACAACCGGCCTTCCTATGTGTCGCTGTGTCAGTCACGTTCTACACATAACACCATCACTACCGGCCTTCATGTGTGTCGCTGTGTCAGTCACGTTCTACACATAACACCATCACTACCGGCCTTCCTGTGTGTCGCTGTGTCAGTCACGTTCTACAAATAACACCATCACTACCGGCCTTCCTATGTGTCGCTGTGTCAGTCACGTTCTACACATAACACCATCACTACCGGCCTTCCTGTGTGTCGCTGTGTCAGTCACGTTCTACACATAACACCATCACTACCGGCCTTCCTGTGTGTCGTTGTGTCAGTCACGTTCTACACATAACACCATCACTACCGGCCTTCCTGTGTGTCGCTGTGTCAGTCACGTTCTACACATAACACCATCACTACCGGCCTTCCTGTGTGTCGCTGTGTCAGTCACGTTCTACACATAACACCATCACTACCGGCCTTCCTATGTGTCGCTGTGTCAGTTATGTTCTACACATAACACCATCACTACCGGCCTTCCCGTGTGTCGCTGTGTCAGTCACGTTCTACAAATAACACCATCACTACCGGCCTTCCTATGTGTCGCAGTGTCAGTCACGTTCTATACATAACACCATCACTACCGGCCTTCCTGTGTGTCGCTGTGTCAGTCACGTTCTACACATAACACCATCACTACCGGCCTTCCTATGTGTCGCTGTGTCAGTCACGTTCTACACATAACACCATCACTACCAGTCTTCCCGTGTGTCGTTGTTCTGTCATGTTCTACTCATAACATAATTACTACCGGCCTTCCTGTGTGTCGTTTTCTAACCTTCAAGCAAATGCAACCCTGCACGGCGTCCTCGTCTTCTCAATTTAGTCATCTCTGTATATATTGCGCCCTTTCGTTTATTTGCTTTTCTTTTCCTTTTTTAATATTGATTGCCTGTCTACAATTATTTGATACGTCTGGCTGTCGATGTCGTGCGCCCCATCAATCCCAGTTTAACTGTGGTCAGCGGTTTATAGAATCAAGCATGAAACACCAAGTCGCAGGCTGCTGATCTAAATAAAACAACATCGCATTCGCATGTGACATAGTGGGTCAAACGAAGGCTCAAATATCGACTCTAGAAAAGCCAATTAATATATTTAGTAAGCTGACATTGAAAGATTGGTTTTACGTAAAGGAAAAGGGGAAAGATAGGGTCTTATGCAACACACTATCCAGTCTTTACGACTGCTCAAAAGCGCTTAACGTTTTACTCCTTGGCAGACATGCCATATTACTATACTACCTCGTCCTGTATATTCTGGCCCTAATAAAATAATTCATGCATATTGTGTACGGTACCTTAGTCAGATAAAGTGGTAGAAAAATCATAATGATCTGGTCAAAAGAATATGTGATGCTTAACAATGTGATATCTAGAACAATTGTTGTGTTTGAAAAATATTCATCTAGGGGTGCGGGTGAAACCATTTCAATGGTAAAACCGAGGAAGCCGTGTTCTTCTGTCTGATTCAAGTCACATGTTATTATTTAAAAAAATATTTAAATGGGCCAAAACTGTCTTAGTTTGGAGAAGGAAATAAAATGTCCCGCTCGAAATTGTATTCGTCGGTAGGCTACTGTTGCGTTGTTTCTGGTACACAATGGATGTACCTTGTGATCGCTAGATGTCTCTACCATAAGCCCATTTTCTCTCCGGCGGCTCTTTCGTGTTTATTGTATGGAATTGCTTTCAGTACTCGGTAAACGGCACCTGTTACATACACTGCATTCTTATTGTCAAATGTCAACTGCAGTTTTTAAGATGTTACCCCAGTGACGCTTTCAATGTTTTTGCACGGAATTAAAGCAATGTATGAGTCGCTTTATTTATGTATTTAATTGCCGTGTTTGAGCATTGAAAATGCCATTTTGGGATCTTGGTTCCCGTGGAAGTTCACTAATAACGTCGTGATCGCGACTATTAATGCTAAAAAATTATGAAATCATAGTAACGCTAAAGAACGGATGACGCACAGTTCGGTGCTGCCGTCTAGCGTATGGGATGAAATCAATTATCATTGTAGGTTTTATCGTGTTTGTTTGCTCGCGTGTGAATGTGCGCGCGCTTGTGTGTGTGCGCGCGCGCCTGTGTGCGTGCGTGCGTGCGTGCGTGCGTGCGTGCGAGCGAACGAAGGCAATATTGATCTTTGTAGATATTGTAAGTGCATCATATCTTACTTATGGTTCCCGTGAAATTCACAAGAACATAATAACAAAAACAGTAACATTTCTCACATTTCCTCAATTTGAAAGTCGAACTTCGGGGATTAGAAAGATATAGTGTTTTACCACATACGAATTGGCTATCAGGGAGATTTCTTTGCGGCCAACAGGTCGAAAAACCCAAGCGTTAACATACGGGATGCCTTGGTAGATGACAGTCGTGGTAGTAACATTTACCAAAACACATAGCATCGTTACATAAACAGCATAACGCGTTCGATTCTCATTGTTTGTTCAAAATGACGAAGGAGAGAATGTGAACTTCACGTTCATCAGTAGGCCCTAGTCGTGATAGTGTAAAATTGTTAAATAAAATCAGTATTGCTATGCTATTGGCATGAGGATAGACATAAGCACGTAAGCATTATTGTGTCAGCGTCTATTCCGTGATGCCCAGTCTATGACGCAGGGGCCGATTTACCGAAATATATGCCGCGTGCGCGTAGTTTCTGTGTTATTTTACGTACTACGCGCACATTACGGTATCGCTGTGGTATTTTGACAATATTTAGGCCGTAAGTCCTATTCTACAGGTCATAGATCAATCCCTGAAAGTTTGGCGCTCAAGGTTCAAGCCGTCTAAGAGGAAATCGTTAACCTACCGCGCATGAGCGATTCAAGGTAGATGTCGGAGATCAGGTTGATTTGTGTGTATCATAACGTATGCATCCTATGGTTGAAATGTGTTTTATTTTGAACAAAGGGGTAACAAAAACTTAAGTAGTATATAAATAATAAATTCTTTGTTTTAATGTAACATGAAACAAAAAGACTGCTGAAGTTATACAGATAAAAGACACACTTATGAAAATGATTCAATCTAAGAAATGATAAACCCCAGAATTAGTAAAGCTCATTGCAGTGATGCGACACTGGATTATATAAATCTATTATACCATTACAGAAAAAACAGGACTTTCACAAAATGCCATCAACTATGAAATTAACAAAAGCAATAGTGAGTCGCAAACATGTATTAAAGTAAAATATACTACTGTCTCACAGCCTCAAACATTTCATAAAAGTAATTGCAAACATAATATTATCCTGCATGCTAGATGAAAGTCGACCAACAGAACATGATGACATTTTGACACATTACCTATCTATTAACACTAAATCAAATGACTGCGAGAACCACCGCGGAATACAAGCTTCCACGACGATCATAAACCAATCGGTTGACTCGTTAGGTCAACAAACGCATACACCACCAAAGCATTTTCAGATCATGGGTGACTAAGACTAAAAAGTACAGGGAGAGGGGGAAAAGATAGAAAGAAAGGGGTAGGGGAAAAGAGGAGGTGATATGTTTGAGAGAAAGAGAGAGAGAGAGAGGGGGAGAAGGAGAAGAGAGAGAGAGAGGGGAGAGAGAGGTGGAAAGAGACGGGGAGAGAGAGAGAGAGAGAGAGAGAGAGAGAGAGAGAGAGAGGGAGGAGGCGAAGGAGGAGAGAGAGAGAGAGAGAGAGAGAGAGAGAGAGGAGAGAGAGAGAGAGAGAGAGAGAGAGAGAGAGAGAGAGAGAGAGAGAGAGAGAGAGAGAGAGAGAGAGAGAGAGAGAGAGAGAGAGAGAGAGAGAGAGAGAGAGAGAGAGAGAGACAGAGAGAGTGAGGAGAGAGAGAGAGACAGAGAGAGAGAGAGAGAGAGAGAGAGAGAGAGAGAGAGAGAGAGAGAGAGAGAGAGAGAGAGAGAGAGAGAGAGAGGTGGAAAGAGAAGGAGATATTGAGTGAGTGTTGGAAATAGTTGGAGGTATGGAGGCAGGTAGGGAAAGAGTTGTAGTCGAGAGGGAGGGGAGAGATGGGAGAGAGATATACTGGAGTCATGTGCAGACAAAACAACAATTTTGTTTTATAAATTAAAAAAAACAATAATCTATATATAATCATCGTTATATATCTATACGAAAGCAATCTGGTCTAAAGAAGGCGAATTGACTCGGATCAGGTGCAGACGCTCACAGTGATTGCATTAAACTAGCGTTCCCGAATGAAGGTCGATGTTAATTATTAAGTCAGCGTCGTCGTCTCTGTTTGCCTTGTCTTGTTTTTACCACCGCATGTTATTCTTGCCGTAGTAGTATCTCTGTCGTCGCTGGCGTCGTCGTTATCTTCATCTCCGTCGTCACCTTCGTCGTCTTCATCGTATTGCTGTTATTGTTGCTGTTGCTGCTGTTGCTGCTGTTGTTGCTGTTGCTGCTGTTGCTGCTGCTGCTGTTGTTGTTGCTGTTGCTGTTGTTGCTGCTGTTGCTGTTATTGTTGCTGTTGCTGCTGTTGCTGCTGTTGCTGCTGTTGTTGCTGTTGCTGCTGTTGCTGCTGCTGCTGTTGCTGTTGCTGTTGTTGCTGCTGTTGCTGCTGTTGCTGTTATTGTTGCTGTTGCTGCTGTTGCTGCTGTTGTTGCTGTTGCTGCTGTTGCTGCTGTTGCTGCTGTTGCTGTTATTGTTGCTGTTACTGCTGTTGCTGTTGTTGCTGCTGTTGTTGCTGTTGCGGCTGTTGCTGCTGTTGTTGCTGCTGTTGCTGTTGTTGCTGTTGCTGTTGTTACTGCTGCAATTGTTGTTGTCGTTGTAGTTGTCGTTGATGTTGTTGTTGATGTTGTTGTTGGTGGTGGTGGTGGTGGTGATGCTGTTGTCGTCGTTGTTGTTGATGATGATGATGTTAGTGATGGTGATGGTGATGATGTTAATGATGGTGATGATGATGATGACGATGATGATGATGTTGTTGTTATTGTTGATGTTATTGTTGTTTATGATGATGTTGTTGTTGTTGTTGTTGTTGTTGATGATGTTGTTGTTGGTGGTGGTGGTGGTGATGATGATGATGTTGCTGTTGATAATGATGATGATGATGCTGATGTTGTTGTTGCTGTTGTTGTTGCTGCTGCTGTTGCTGATGATGATGTTGATGGTGATGATGATGGTGATGATTATGTTGTTGTTGTTGTTGTTGTTGTTGTTGATGATGCTGATTATGTTGTTGTTGTTGTTGTTGATGATGATGATGATTATTATGTTGTTGATGATGAAGGTGGTGATGATGATGATGATGATGTTGTTGTTGTCGTTGCTGCTGCTGTTGTTGTTGTTGATGATGATGATGATGTTGTTGTTGTTGTTGTTGTTGTTGTTGTTATGTTTGTTGTGAAGGGCCTGAAGGATGACTGCCAAGAGATCCTCGTGATGACCACACTGAAGGCTGTATCTTCATGGTGTGTGCGCCCATTCCACGCCTGTTAGCGATAAGAACTATAACTGCGCCACCCAAAATGACTAACGCAGCCCCGTTTGTCCGCAGCAATGCATAGGTTAGGATTTTGTCGAAATGCTGACAGCAAAACAAGTAACGCGTCCGATCCATGATCACTGATACAAAAGCTACACGTCTATGTCACAAATTGTTCATTTCAGGTGTGTGCGACGATGCTATATCAGACGATTAGGACGAATGTCCATCGGTACCAAAGACAAGATGATTCGAACACAAGGCAACAACGAATGTAGTTAGTAATGTAAGGAATTATTTAAAAGTGTGAATACAATTGATGGTTACGATGATACGAGTAGCGCACGATATTAATCATTTCAATATATAGTTATGGTGCATTCTCTAAGAGTTCATTGAAGTGTTCCTACTTCTGGTGTTTGGACTATAATCGTTAATGTTGAATTATATCCGCGTGTGCGGCTTCTTGTATCGCCCCAGCATTTACTAACTAGCTGACGTTTTAACACAGTTCTTTCTTTTGTAACAGTGTGTAGTGACGGGATTGACTGATTGCGCTGAGTATACAAATCATAATTGTCGCTCAAGTCAACATACTGCGTAATTATGAAGCCACGATGACTAGATGATCCTGGCGGAGAACGAATGTGCGCAGCAAGTCGCATCGCAAATGAGGTAAATACATTTATCTCATACGAGCCCGTCAAATATAATTATGCCTTCCGTATGTATACGTCTTTGTGTGAATGTTCTAAATATACGTGGCAACCACTTATCCCTCACTCGCCTTAGACTGACCTTGTAGTTTCACCCTGCCCACGCCGTGGTTACCGCCGCACAACCATCGTTCCACGGTAACGGATTATCAAAGATTCGCAATACTATTATGGATATCAATTGACTACACCACTCACAGTGCTCAGTACGTTACGGTTCATGTGATGGCAACATTGCGCCCTGATATAAGAGCCACTGACCTCGTTCGTTTTGAAAGCAAAAGCTTTAAAATGTTTTAACAATTAGGGTTTGATATACTGGTTATGTGACACGCTCATATGTTGGTGTTTGTACATTTGCATTCATATATAATGCGTATAATATATTTTGCATGTTTGTCTGAACACATGTGCCTAATATGCGTATGGTCTCTTTTTATATTATTTGGGGTAGCAAATGAACTTTTTATGTTGTTGTTGTCGACGTCATTGTTGTTGTTGTTGTTGTCGTCGTCATTGTTGTTGTTGTCGATGTCATCGTCGTCGTCGTCGTCGTCGTCCTCCTCCTCCTCTTCCTAATTGTTGTTGCAGTTGCTGCTGCTTCTGCAGCTGTTGCAGTTGCTGCTACTGCTGTTGTTGTTGTTGTTGTTGCTGCTGCTGCTGCTGCTGCTGCTGCTGCTGCTGCTGCTGCTGCTGCTGCTGCTGCTGCTGCTGCTGCTGCTGCTGCTGCTGCTGCTGCTGCTGCTGCTCTTTCGATTTCGTGCAGTGCAACATTTGCCGGAGAATGGACAGGAAAACGTGCGGTGCGTAGGCGCGTAGTGAATAATGTGTCCATTCATAACGGCGAGTTCATAACGAATGGCGTGATCCACAATCTATCTAGTGGACACGCAATCACTCAACAGGAAGATTTCCATATAGTTCATTAGAGAACTATCGAATATGTAGAGATGAACGGGCGTCGGCGCTAGTTAATGTGATAAGGGCTTAAGTGTGTCGGTGTCACTGGGCCGATTGTGTGCGTAAACTGGACGCATTTGGTTTCATTCGACGGCGATCCATTAATTATATAACGTCTGGGGAATTGCAGCATATATCAGGTCATAGGATCCTTTATGAAGCGGTTTTAAATATACCGACTGACATAATACGACGATCCAGATACATGTCATATATTATATATAAACATACGTCAAACCTGATAACAAGTTTACATTAACACAACAGACCAAACAAATAGTATGTCTAAAATGAGCTTTGAATGAATGTGTCTTCTGTCACATAAAGTCTTCTTTCTGCAACTTATCACATACACTAAAGTCTGCCTGCCAGCCAGCCAGCCAGCCAGCCAGCCAGCCTGCCTGCCTGCCTGCCTGCCCGCCCGCCCGCCCGCCCGCCCGCCTGCCCGCCCGAAATATACTGCCTCCTTTAAAGACAGTACCCAAATAAACTGGGTTCTCTGTCAGTTTCCGGGAACGACGGAACTGCGCAGAGACGCTTCCGCTTTGCGGAGGACAGCCTCCGCTAATTGGTGATTCGATTGACATTTCCAGCGAATACCTGTTAGCGCGTTTAGCACTTCTGTTCTCGCACGCCAACCTGTCGAGGCCGTGAGCGCCAGAGAGTGTCTTGTGCGAGACGTTTCGTCAATTAGCTCCGCCCAGTAACGTCGTAACGACAATACGCCCGGCTGTAAATGTGTTACTTCATTAACGCGATTGCCCTTTCGCCACAGCCATTCGTCAGATGTTTGTTAATTTGCAGAGGTTCCATTCGTTCAATGTACTGTCGGGGAGGGTGGAATTCGAACCGCTGCGACGTGTTGTTATGATTGAAAAACAAAGCCAAGACTGCACTGTCCATGACATTTACGAATCATAACAAATTGGTGGTCTTGCAGTGTAACCTAGCAACTGAGGAATAATTGGGGAATTGTACAACAATTGCCTGTTGTTCCGTCGTAAACAACATTTGGAACACCAGTAAGCTTAACTGTGTTTAATAATAATAATAATAATGATAATAATAATAATAATAATAAAATTATTTCTTTAGCGCCAATATCCTCGAAAAAACCCACAAATATCTCAAAATATTGACTTACTTTACACATGGATACACAAAATGTTGGACTCTCGATAAACCAAAGGCTTCCTTGTTCACTTGTTACAATGGTTTTGCCGTGGGTGGTGGTATTCTTGTTCAATTATGCTAAACACGCAGACTATCTTACAAATGTAGGCTACATCCATAGCCGCTATGCTACCTTTATTATTGACGCATAAGTCCCCTGGTCCCTATTCTTGAGCCCTTTGATTTTGAATTATTAATCAACAGAAAAGAGAATATCGCTCATGGCGTTTTCCTTCGCGGAGAGCTGGTGTCGTGTTAACACACCGAGGTCGTTCACTTGCACACGCATAATTCGACGATAGTATTCTCTTGTATACTGTTTGTCTCTTGAGCCTGGAGCTGATGTCGGAGTTTCAACAAAGTAATGAATACATTAATACTATCACGGCTGATATCATGGCTGAACGACAAATCGCCTTAAGCTGAGGCGCCCGTTAGACGAAGGTCACGTTACACAGCAAATCGAGATTGTCGCTGGACATTGTCACGAACAGATTGCATTCACCAAGGGTCGATGTACGTTAATTGGACTTGTATATTTTGCAAGCAATTGGCACCATGGCTGAGCATCCATTACAGTGCAATGACTTCTAAAAGCTGTAGATGGACTTCCATTGTTTTGATTCTGCAAGAGCCTATGGCGTTTGTGATGCATATAGAATAGAGGCACGGAAATGGGGCGGTTTAGACGAACATTTTTGACAAACGTTAACTTAAGGCACTCCGTAAATTTTCCCGGTAGCCAACACAAAAACACCACTGATTATCGATGTTGCATTTGATGTATACGTCTTTGGTCATAGCCGTGATCCAGATAGGGTGGGTTGGCCCTCGAGTCCGCAAGATCAAGTCTACCATCAAAAGTCAAAAGAGAAGACAGGGCTCTCCGGGGAATTTCCACAGCCGACCGACGAACATGTTATGACTACTTGTCTCGGATATAAATATATTCCACCAAATCTTGTTCATTGTGAAGCGGACATCGTCTCTCAAGCCGTCCCACCGGAATTAAACGGCAGTATATCGTTGTCTCTGCCGCTGCGCATGAAATTACAAGACTGCGAAAGAGTGAGGGGAAGGGAGAGAGGGGGAGTGAGAGAGAGAGAGGGGGGAGTTAGCGAGAGGCGGGAGGCTGGAGGCTGGAGGCTGGAGGCTGGAGGAGGATACGAGATGAAAGGGGATATGTGGAGAGAGGGAGAGACATAGATCTCGAGAGACCGATATAGAGGAAGACAGAGAGAGAGAGAGAGAGAGAGAGAGAGTGAGAGAGAGAGAGAGAGAGAGAGAGAGAGAGAGAGAGAGAGAGAGAGAGAGAGAGAGAGAGAGAGAGAGAGAGAGAGAGAGAGAGAGAGAGAGAGAAAGAGGGGGAGAAAGAGAGCTGTGGCACCTAATCCTGCAATACCGAGAAGAAAATGGCGTCATATTGACAGTTTGTCGTCATTACATTTTGTATTTTTGTCGACTATTGAACCAAAGAACGTAGCACACTTCATGGCCTCCTGTGCTTTGCACCAGCACGTTTAGTCGCCATTAGTATTTTGTCCCGCAAGCCTGCTGTTAAGCTGTCTTCATGGAATACCTTTATTGCTTCGACGAGTACTGACATGGATGATGTACAACAGTTGACTGTAGTGTCGTCGTAGCTGTGATCGCCAATTTATTAAAAGATGACTCGGAATAAATGGTTGACAAAAAATTCAAACAGTGCATTTATATACTTATTTGTACTGAGTATAGGAAACGGTGTACAGTTTTATTTAACAAAGGACACACTAAATCATCAATTTGTAGTTCTCATGCATGTTTCCTTATGATGAGATGACTGTTCTTGTAATTCGGTAGTCTCACAATGTATGTATTTATGCCTTAGCAGTAAACACCAGCGAATTGTTTGTAGGCACCGTTAATGGTCAAGCATTTGCATGTGAAACACCCTCTATGTTCTTCCGGTGATTGACGATAAAGATTTATATTCCGGCGTGCTACTGTTGCGGCGCGTGCTTTCTTGGCACCATTGTTTGTCTTTGTGAGCATACCTTACGAGTCGTTATGGTAATTTGTCTTGCCACCCATCCGGTCGAGAGAGTCGTCAGATCGTCACCCGTGGGGCAGGGGCGTGTGGCGTTGCATGTATATTCGACTGTTTACCGCTTTATGTGTTCAGTGCCCATTGTGCGACCGAGTGTTTACAGCCAACCAGTCGAGTCCCGCCGCGAATACACCTACTCCAACTCGCATTCGGACAGTGTTGTCGATGTCACTTGATTGATGCTAAATCACGCGACAAAGGTGCGCTTAGTGAACCAGACCCGCGCTTATCAGCGGGGGAACTCGTGGATGATGGTATTGCCAAGTTGGCGGCATTCCTCGTTTACGGCACATCATTGAGCTCCGTATGACTGCGGGTGCCCTTCAGATGTCCTCGGTGGCATCCAGCCACTGGTTCCATGTTGGCAAAAACTGAGACAAATAGCTGGGTCTATGTTGGTTTCTATTTTCGTTTGTGGTGGAATTGGTAAATTTGACAGTCAAGTTATGTGGCAAAGTGTTCGTTCCAATGTCGTAAGCATTTTCCGACTGTTGGTCGTGCCAGATAGGGTGTTCCAATGTTGCACACACCTCAACCCTTAGATCATCCCTGCAATGTGTTCTTGGTAAAATCCTGTGTACGTCATTTCATGAATATATGCACAAAAACAATGACGTGATTCGTTGTTAAAATGAAATTAAAATTGTGAAGCCCGACTCAATCTTACACGTGGAAAAGTAA
>CM034532.1:6389258-6420259 GCA_020002185.1 Paraescarpia echinospica | reverse complement strand
AGAGAGACAGAGAGAGTGAGTGAGAGAGAGAGAGACAGAGAGATTGGGAGAGAGAGAGAGAGAGAGAGAGAGAGAGAGAGAGAGAGAGAGAGAGAGAGAGAGAGAGAGAGAGAGAGGTGGAAAGAGAAGGAGATATTGAGTGAGTGTTGGAAATAGTTGGAGGTATGGAGGCAGGTAGGGAAAGAGTTGTAGTCGAGAGGGAGGGGAGAGATGGGAGAGAGATATACTGGAGTCATGTGCAGACAAAACAACAATTTTGTTTTATAAATTAAAAAAAACAATAATCTATATATAATCATCGTTATATATCTATACGAAAGCAATCTGGTCTAAAGAAGGCGAATTGACTCGGATCAGGTGCAGACGCTCACAGTGATTGCATTAAACTAGCGTTCCCGAATGAAGGTCGATGTTAATTATTAAGTCAGCGTCGTCGTCTCTGTTTGCCTTGTCTTGTTTTTACCACCGCATGTTATTCTTGCCGTAGTAGTATCTCTGTCGTCGCTGGCGTCGTCGTTATCTTCATCTCCGTCGTCACCTTCGTCGTCTTCATCGTATTGCTGTTATTGTTGCTGTTGCTGCTGTTGCTGCTGTTGTTGCTGTTGCTGCTGTTGCTGCTGCTGCTGTTGTTGTTGCTGTTGCTGTTGTTGCTGCTGTTGCTGTTATTGTTGCTGTTGCTGCTGTTGCTGCTGTTGCTGCTGTTGTTGCTGTTGCTGCTGTTGCTGCTGCTGCTGTTGCTGTTGCTGTTGTTGCTGCTGTTGCTGCTGTTGCTGTTATTGTTGCTGTTGCTGCTGTTGCTGCTGTTGTTGCTGTTGCTGCTGTTGCTGCTGTTGCTGCTGTTGCTGTTATTGTTGCTGTTACTGCTGTTGCTGTTGTTGCTGCTGTTGTTGCTGTTGCGGCTGTTGCTGCTGTTGTTGCTGCTGTTGCTGTTGTTGCTGTTGCTGTTGTTACTGCTGCAATTGTTGTTGTCGTTGTAGTTGTCGTTGATGTTGTTGTTGATGTTGTTGTTGGTGGTGGTGGTGGTGGTGATGCTGTTGTCGTCGTTGTTGTTGATGATGATGATGTTAGTGATGGTGATGGTGATGATGTTAATGATGGTGATGATGATGATGACGATGATGATGATGTTGTTGTTATTGTTGATGTTATTGTTGTTTATGATGATGTTGTTGTTGTTGTTGTTGATGATGTTGTTGTTGGTGGTGGTGGTGGTGATGATGATGATGTTGCTGTTGATAATGATGATGATGATGCTGATGTTGTTGTTGCTGTTGTTGTTGCTGCTGCTGTTGCTGATGATGATGTTGATGGTGATGATGATGGTGATGATTATGTTGTTGTTGTTGTTGTTGTTGTTGTCGATGATGCTGATTATGTTGTTGTTGTTGTTGTTGATGATGATGATGATTATTATGTTGTTGATGATGAAGGTGGTGATGATGATGATGATGATGTTGTTGTTGTCGTTGCTGCTGCTGTTGTTGTTGTTGATGATGATGATGATGTTGTTGTTGTTGTTGTTGTTGTTGTTGTTATGTTTGTTGTGAAGGGCCTGAAGGATGACTGCCAAGAGATCCTCGTGATGACCACACTGAAGGCTGTATCTTCATGGTGTGTGCGCCCATTCCACGCCTGTTAGCGATAAGAACTATAACTGCGCCACCCAAAATGACTAACGCAGCCCCGTTTGTCCGCAGCAATGCATAGGTTAGGATTTTGTCGAAATGCTGACAGCAAAACAAGTAACGCGTCCGATCCATGATCACTGATACAAAAGCTACACGTCTATGTCACAAATTGTTCATTTCAGGTGTGTGCGACGATGCTATATCAGACGATTAGGACGAATGTCCATCGGTACCAAAGACAAGATGATTCGAACACAAGGCAACAACGAATGTAGTTAGTAATGTAAGGAATTATTTAAAAGTGTGAATACAATTGATGGTTACGATGATACGAGTAGCGCACGATATTAATCATTTCAATATATAGTTATGGTGCATTCTCTAAGAGTTCATTGAAGTGTTCCTACTTCTGGTGTTTGGACTATAATCGTTAATGTTGAATTATATCCGCGTGTGCGGCTTCTTGTATCGCCCCAGCATTTACTAACTAGCTGACGTTTTAACACAGTTCTTTCTTTTGTAACAGTGTGTAGTGACGGGATTGACTGATTGCGCTGAGTATACAAATCATAATTGTCGCTCAAGTCAACATACTGCGTAATTATGAAGCCACGATGACTAGATGATCCTGGCGGAGAACGAATGTGCGCAGCAAGTCGCATCGCAAATGAGGTAAATACATTTATCTCATACGAGCCCGTCAAATATAATTATGCCTTCCGTATGTATACGTCTTTGTGTGAATGTTCTAAATATACGTGGCAACCACTTATCCCTCACTCGCCTTAGACTGACCTTGTAGTTTCACCCTGCCCACGCCGTGGTTACCGCCGCACAACCATCGTTCCACGGTAACGGATTATCAAAGATTCGCAATACTATTATGGATATCAATTGACTACACCACTCACAGTGCTCAGTACGTTACGGTTCATGTGATGGCAACATTGCGCCCTGATATAAGAGCCACTGACCTCGTTCGTTTTGAAAGCAAAAGCTTTAAAATGTTTTAACAATTAGGGTTTGATATACTGGTTATGTGACACGCTCATATGTTGGTGTTTGTACATTTGCATTCATATATAATGCGTATAATATATTTTGCATGTTTGTCTGAACACATGTGCCTAATATGCGTATGGTCTCTTTTTATATTATTTGGGGTAGCAAATGAACTTTTTATGTTGTTGTTGTCGACGTCATTGTTGTTGTTGTTGTTGTCGTCGTCATTGTTGTTGTTGTCGATGTCATCGTCGTCGTCGTCGTCGTCGTCCTCCTCCTCCTCTTCCTAATTGTTGTTGCAGTTGCTGCTGCTTCTGCAGCTGTTGCAGTTGCTGCTACTGCTGTTGTTGTTGTTGTTGTTGCTGCTGCTGCTGCTGCTGCTGCTGCTGCTGCTGCTGCTGCTGCTGCTGCTGCTGCTGCTGCTGCTGCTGCTGCTGCTGCTGCTGCTGCTGCTGCTGCTCTTTCGATTTCGTGCAGTGCAACATTTGCCGGAGAATGGACAGGAAAACGTGCGGTGCGTAGGCGCGTAGTGAATAATGTGTCCATTCATAACGGCGAGTTCATAACGAATGGCGTGATCCACAATCTATCTAGTGGACACGCAATCACTCAACAGGAAGATTTCCATATAGTTCATTAGAGAACTATCGAATATGTAGAGATGAACGGGCGTCGGCGCTAGTTAATGTGATAAGGGCTTAAGTGTGTCGGTGTCACTGGGCCGATTGTGTGCGTAAACTGGACGCATTTGGTTTCATTCGACGGCGATCCATTAATTATATAACGTCTGGGGAATTGCAGCATATATCAGGTCATAGGATCCTTTATGAAGCGGTTTTAAATATACCGACTGACATAATACGACGATCCAGATACATGTCATATATTATATATAAACATACGTCAAACCTGATAACAAGTTTACATTAACACAACAGACCAAACAAATAGTATGTCTAAAATGAGCTTTGAATGAATGTGTCTTCTGTCACATAAAGTCTTCTTTCTGCAACTTATCACATACACTAAAGTCTGCCTGCCAGCCAGCCAGCCAGCCAGCCAGCCAGCCTGCCTGCCTGCCTGCCTGCCCGCCCGCCCGCCCGCCCGCCCGCCTGCCCGCCCGAAATATACTGCCTCCTTTAAAGACAGTACCCAAATAAACTGGGTTCTCTGTCAGTTTCCGGGAACGACGGAACTGCGCAGAGACGCTTCCGCTTTGCGGAGGACAGCCTCCGCTAATTGGTGATTCGATTGACATTTCCAGCGAATACCTGTTAGCGCGTTTAGCACTTCTGTTCTCGCACGCCAACCTGTCGAGGCCGTGAGCGCCAGAGAGTGTCTTGTGCGAGACGTTTCGTCAATTAGCTCCGCCCAGTAACGTCGTAACGACAATACGCCCGGCTGTAAATGTGTTACTTCTTTAACGCGATTGCCCTTTCGCCACAGCCATTCGTCAGATGTTTGTTAATTTGCAGAGGTTCCATTCGTTCAATATACTGTCGGGGAGGGTGGAATTCGAACCGCTGCGACGTGTTGTTATGATTGAAAAACAAAGCCAAGACTGCACTGTCCATGACATTTACGAATCATAACAAATTGGTGGTCTTGCAGTGTAACCTAGCAACTGAGGAATAATTGGGGAATTGTACAACAATAGCCTGTTGTTCCGTCGTAAACAACATTTGGAACACCAGTAAGCTTAACTGTGTTTAATAATAATAATAATAATGATAATAATAATAATAATAAAATTATTTCTTTAGCGCCAATATCCTCGAAAAAAACACAAATATCTCAAAATATTGACTTACTTTACACATGGATACACAAAATGTTGGACTATCGATAAACCAAAGGCTTCCTTGTTCACTTGTCACAATGGTTTTGCCGTGGGTGGTGGTATTCTTGTTCAATTTTGCTAAACACGCAGACTATCTTACAAATGTAGGCTACATCCATAGCCGCTATGCTACCTTTATTATTGACGCATAAGTCCCCTGGTCCCTATCCTTGAGCCCTTTGATTTTGAATTATTAATCAACAGAAAAGAGAATATCGCTCATGGCGTTTTCCTTCGTGGAGAGCTGGTGTCGTGTTAACACACCGAGGTCATTCACTTGCACGCGCATAATTCGACGATAGTATTCTCTTGTATACTGTTTGTCTCTTGAGCCTGGAGCTGATGTCGGAGTTTCAACAAAGTAATGAATACATTAATACTATCACGGCTGATATCATGGCTGAACGACAAATCGCCTTAAGCTGAGGCGCCCGTTAGACGAAGGTCACGTTACACAGCAAATCGAGATTGTCGCTGGACATTGTCACGAACAGATTGCAGAATGACGCGTCTGACTAACGTAGAGCGATACAGAAGTATAAACAAAGTAGGCTGATACTTACTGGAAACTGCTATAACACAATGCTGAAATTGCATATCTGACCATGCTGTAGACATACAACTGTTTTGGGTATGCAAATGGGGGGAGACATGTCCAGAAAGAAAACTCGACGGGAGTTACACCAGAATGTTAAAGAAGTGCCCAAGTGTCCACTGGAGCGATAGGATTACATGGACATGCAGACAAACTGACAAACAAGATTCGCATGAGGCGCCTCCAACTAACTGGCCAAAGCTATCGTAACACCGAAGAACCAGTGTCAATATTCACCTTGTGGATACCCACTTATGGCAGGAAAAACAGGAAAACAGAAGAACACATATCCTAAGCTGATCTGCAAAAAACATGTCGTTGAAATAACAGACCTCTAATCCCTAATGAACGATCGACCAATATGGAAACGGCTCACCAACGCTCCGGCCACATACGCCCAATAGTGATGATGAGAATGTCTAGATACTAACGGTGACCTAGATATTGGCTCGCGCCATTCCCGACTTGAGCTTTGGTGACAGCTTACGACAGGTACGCCTGAGGTCGATCGCTGATTGATCACTGCTTTTTTAATTGCATCCAACTGTCGGCGAATTTGGAACCAGTCCCAGTAATCTTCAACACACTCATACCACAGATTGGCCTCGCTAAGGTCACACGACCGAGTCCTCCAGCGTGTATGTCACGCGACACCGCGTAGGCTGACAAGTCGGAGAGATAATTAATCGTGTAAACCGGCATTTCGACTTACCTGCACTGGACCTTGCTTGGTGATGTTCGTTTCAATCCCTGTACACTCAACAAAACATATCCGGCGGTATCAATCACAAAGCCAAAAGAACAAAACAATAGGCAAGTATTTGTACAAAGTTCTGAAACACATCATACAGTTGCAGGCTTCAAAAGAACTGAGGTTGTACTTACCAGAGTACATATTGCCGATCTCGGTGGTAAATTTCGCCTGCATGTCAGCGAAGTACATGAACTTGTAGTAATCCTGGGTGAGGTTTTTCCCCCGCCTCATCATGGTGCGGTGCAGACTGTCCGCAGCCAGGTGACAGAACTTCTCGATGATGTCGTTATGTCCGAACGGGTTGTAGATGAGCTTGACCCGCCGGAAGCCGTAGTGGTCGAGGACCTGCAGCAGGAACTTGGCGAGCGAGTTGAAGTCCGGCCCGACGCGCGTCAACAGCGGGTAGTGGTCCTTCTTAGACGTGCCGAAGTCGCCTGCCATGGCGCCTGCCGTCAGCATAGGCAGGTTCCAGTAGCGTATCTGGCGGGCGACGGGCGCTGCGGCGTAGTCGCAGCACGGCCCTAGGAACACGTGCACCCGACGGCGTAGGTAGAAGTTGAACGCGGCGTTGATCGCCTCCGAGATGTCGCACTTGGAGTCGGCGTAGCGCACGACGAGCCTCCTGCCGCCGAGCTGAAGGCCTCGCCCCTCCAGGGTCTCAATAGCCATGCTGATGGCCGGCGCGACTCGCTCGATGGCGAACCGCCGAGCTGCCATCCGAGGCAACAGCACCGCGATGTTTACATGGTTCGCGGGCGCCGCCAGCTTCCCAGAGGACGCTATCGTCGGCGTCACGTGACACGCTACCGTGACCAAGAACAGCAGCGCCGTTTGCATTTTGGACGCCCCAGCCCAGGACATCTTCATGTGGTGCGGTGTCATCTCGGCGGCTGGTCGAAATACAAGAACGTATCACACAGTTCACAAAGCAGAAACCAGCACCAATGGCTGCTGTTGACAACGTCGTTAAGGTGTTGTAAATCCACCGAAGAATAACGCCGTTCGGATGGATATCCGACTTTGGTGGAAGCGTCAAACGGACAAGAACAATTATCGCTGTTGGCACTCTTGTTTACATGTTCATGTAATCGTGATATTTATTGTCGCCTCAACACATAATTGAGATATATTTAATAATGCGCGATATCGCAAATGTCCCGGTGTCGTAAAACCTAGTAAAACCATACGTCACCTTCTCAGCGTTGACAAGCGAGTCGAGCGACAGACGTACGACAGCGAGCAAGCATCCTCGCGACGGTCTCTCAGTCCGCGGCCGGAAATCGGGTGGGTCCGGCATTTCGCGTGAGGCGAATAAACATCGTTTCAGCTGTCATCGCAAGATCGACGCCGTGCCGGTTAGCTTCGACGCCCGCCCCGGTAACCATCAGCTGCGACGTCAGCGGGTTATTGTTCGGCACAAGACGATCATATTTACCATTAATGCGATTCATCGCCTCCGTCAGCAGTCGGCCGGATGTCGAGGTACCGTGACGAGTCGGGTATTGTCACAACGACGCGCGGGTTGCAGCCATGACTGCCGCTGTCGTTAGGTCGGACTTCACGGACTGGACAAAGTCCAACTGCTTGACCGATTTAATTCCTTCTGGCTCGCGTAATAGATAACGCCACGCGTAACGGCAACGCACTCGTCGCGGTTCCTTCTGGCGAGCAAAACACCGACAAACATCGCTAGCCTGTCTGGCGGGAGCGCAGACTTGTCAGCCGTTTTATGGATGTATTCCAACCGGCTACTGGAGTGACATTCGGTGACTAACTACCTATTTCCATGACTTTGAAGCGAACGCCATCAGTATTCGCGTCATCGCGCTAACAAATTGCGTATAAAGTGATTACAAACCAGTCAGTGGTAAATATAAGATTCGTTTTTTGCCAGTCTGTAGCGACGCGCAAGACGACAGTGACTTTAATACGTGTTCCAAGTATCGTCCTTACAGACTCACAATGATAGGTGATTATTGCGTGTCGTCGATGTCCATCGTCATCACGAGACCACGCCTAAAGGAGGGACTGCGGTGTCCATTAGTGGTGCCACATCGGAGACAACGGCTACTCCCGGTCCCTCTTCTCCGACGTCCGTCCCGTCACGGTCACAACTGAAAGCGCAGAATCAACAGTACTTGCGGAGGATTGCCACGCGATAATATCGACGGAAGGAAATTCATAAATCACGGGCAATCACGTCTGCTTTCACTTTGTCTTCGCGCACATGGCGATTATTTAGATTCTGTCCTTATTTTCTTTCATTAGATATCAGATAGACGAGGCTGAGTGGACCGAGGGAGTGTGTGGGTCTTCCGGGGATAATTTACTGCCGCATACTATTAACCTAACCAAACGTTTGCAAGGCAATTTATATCTTCCGATATCGCAAACGTATTAACATACGTTCACTCGAACGAAAAGACACGCCCATTAAAGGGCACTCGCCGTTTTAACTGTAACAACAATCTTATGGTGTTATAGTTTAATACTATAATTTACGTTATAAATGCAACGTGTATAATAATAGTAAATAAATAAATAAAAATAATCATAATAATCAGCACAACTAATGGCTACTCTTTAATAACATAGCAATAATGACACAGCGTTACGTGTAGTTCAGCGGTTCTTAACCCCTGGGTCGCGACCCAGTATTGGTTCGCCAAGCCATCTTGAGTGGATCGTCAAGAGTCTCCAGTGACTGTCCGCATTTTCCTTTATTAACAGTCATATTTAAACGTATGTGAACTCTGTGTAGTACTGTTGTATTGCACGGCGCGTGCTGCGTGCATGTGCGACATTTTGCATAGATTGTTCAACTCGCGTGCATCTGTTATGGACGCGTCATACTCTGATTCTGTTCTTCCCCTTTTCCCATTTTCTGCAGGGGTGAGGGTCAGGTATAATATTGTTGTATGTCACTCTTTCAGTTCTTTCTCTCCATTGTTTTCTTTCAGCAGACCCCTCTCTCCATCTTCGCTCCTCCTCTGGCCTCCCATGTCAGTTGTGGTCTCCCCTATTCGTGCGTCCCTGGGGCCGGTTTCATAAAGCGGCTAAGAACGTTCATAACGCTAAAGCTAGGATTCCATATGTACGGATGCGGCATGCGGAATGCGTTTTGCGTGATTCCATGCGTGCGGAATGCAGTGCGTTTTCTCTTTCCGCTTCCGTCTAGACGGCGTGTACATTCAGCATAAAAAATCTAAAATATGGTGATGACGCACTTCCTCCACCAATGCTTTTACTTGAACTGTTGGAAGTTTCCGACATGTTTAAATCCTCAATACCTACGCCGCCATTTTGAAAGTTGGAAAAATACCTCTATAATGACGTCACTCCTGGGAATTTCCTGTCCGATTCGAGTGCGGACACGATTTGAATCGCTACGTGGAGCAATTCAATTTGCCGCATCGGTATCCGCACGACAAAACGCATCCGCATCCGCACACATGGAATCACTCCTATGGATTCCCATTATAGCCCTTTGTTGTCGCATGCCACGTCCGCACGACGCATCCGTACATCTGGAATCCTAGCTTAAGATGGTTGTCTTAGTAAATATAACTAGTATAAATAAATAGTAAATATAAGCGAACAGAGGAGTTTACGCAAATACGTGACGCTAAGTAATTGCCTAACTTTAAGTACGCTTCATGAAACCGGCCCCTGGTGTTTTTCTTAGCTTCTGTCCTGGTCGTTAATTGTTTTGAATCCATTCTTATCAAATGGCCTGCCTATCTTATCCGGCTTCTCTCCAATTTTTCGTTACCCCCTACATCATTCATCCTTCATCGGTCCACCATCTTGATTTTTCGAACCCACTTGTTGTTCTTATATACAGGCAGCTAATGTTGTTGTTGCTTCATCAGCGCCATTTCTCCAGATCATACAGACATGCCGGTGTAACACGCACGCGTGGCTCTCCTTTTCAATCTCTTCGAAATATTTCTGTCCATCAAGCCTCCCTTCACCTTTCTCCAAACATTCGTTGCCGCTTACACCTGACGTCGCACCTCTACCTTTGAATACCCAGCCTCCGTAACCATTCATTCCTCCAAGGTATACAAAGCCATCCCCTAGCTTTACATCTGTCCCATCCAACTTGGTATTCAACGTTTCTCTCGACATGTGCCACCGAAAATTGGGTATGTGCGCAACGGGCGAAAAACGGTGCCGTTTTTATTCACTTCATTCACTCGAAACCTTCTGTGTAAACTTTCCCAAAGAAATATCGCTTGAATCAACATCTCCAGGCGCATTAAAGTAGTCTTGTCAATGGGATTGTTTATCGTCATACTATCACCAGTATTAGCCTAATATCCTTCAATCATTGTCGAATTGGTACGATCTCATCGGTTCTGCCCCCATGTCTGCTTTCGATTTGCAACGGATGCCCTCTTTGTACGGTGATAAGCCAAAGTGGCGTTAAAAGGATGTGTCGCTGAGCAAGTTCCGGCACCGGAATTTGGGTCGCAGCCCAAAAAGGTTAAGAACCGCTGATGTAGTTAATCACACACTGTTATATACGCACGCGCGCGCGCGCACGCACGCACACACGCACACACGCACACACGCACACACGCATTCACACGTACTTGAAACGCGACGAGCTGTCTCCGGTAGTCCTCAGAAACTCGCGGATTATTGTAGAATATTATGAACTCCCGGTCATTTCCGAGCGTGATGTCTAGGCGCTGCGAGTGCTGTGTGTGTCTGCACGCGTCGTCATTTGGCGACATTGACTTGATTCACGCTCGGCGGGTCAATGGTTTGCTGTGCTGCAACCAACAACGGAGTTCTGCATTAATGTAAGAGGAGCCGCACATCAACACCATCTCAAACAGACTAATTAACACGTTGATAACTACCGGTTCAGCCGGGGGCGACAGATGGTAACGTGCATTACATGCGAATTCGGAAGAGCGTGACTGCGACTGCGTGCGGAGGGATGGGGCGAGTGGAGAAAGAGAGGGAGAGATGGGGAGAGTGGAGAAAGAGAGGGAGAGATGGGGAGAGTGGAGACAGAGAGGGAGAGATGGAAAGAATGGAGAAAGAGAGGGATAGATGGGGAGAGTGGAGAAAGAGAGGGGTAGATGGGGAGAGTGGAGAAAGAGAGGGAGATATGGGGAGAGTGGAGAAAGAGAGGGATAGATGGGGAGAGTGGAGAAAGAGAGGATAGATGGGGAGCGTAGAGAAAGAGAGGGATAGATGGGGAGAGTGGAGAAAGAGAGGGAGAGATGAGGAGAGTGGAGAAAGAGAGGGAGAGATGGGGAGAGTGGAGAAAGACAGGTATAGATGGGGAGAGTGGAGAAAGAGACGGAGAGATGGGGAGAGTGGAGAAAGAGAGGGATAGATGGGGAGAGTGGAGAAAGAGAGGGATAGATGGGGAGAGTGGAGAAAGAGAGGGATAGATGGGGAGAGTGGAGAAAGAGAGGGAGAGGTGGGAAGTGGAGAAAGAGAGGGTTAGATTGGGAGAGTGGAGAAAGAGAGGGATAGATGGGGAGAGTGAAGAAAGAGAGGGATATATGGGGAGAGTGGAGAAAGAGAGGGAGAGGTGGGAAGTGGAGAAAGAGAGGGATAGATTGGGAGAGTGGAGAAAGAGAGGGATAGATTGGGAGAGTGGAGAAAGAGAGGGATAGATGGGGAGAGTGAAGAAAGAGAGGGAGAGATGGGGAGAGTGGAGAAAGACAGGGAGGGATGGGGAGAGTGGAGAAAGTGAGGGAGAGATGGGAAGTAGAGAAAGAGAGGGAAATGTGGGAAGTGGAGAAAGAGAGGGAGAGGTGGGAATGTGGAGACGGGGTGCGGGATCTGTGACGGGAGGAAGAAAATAAAGCAATATCATTGCCCAGTGTCGATGAGTACATGGCAGAGACAACACAGGTTCTCATTGGTGGCCATGTTAACGTTTTGTTAGATTAAAAAAAACTGTTCCTGAGAAAATTCTTAAATTTCTTCACAGGCACTGTCAAAGTGTCGCTGATTTGTTGATCAAATTTCATTAAAATCACATACCTCCACCTCTTTTAAGACGCATCCACGCATAGCATAGTATCTATCAATATTTACTAAAATAGTCAAGTGTGTTTACATGCACGTGTATTATGTGAACAAAATGGCAAAAAATCACTCCGTTAAACTAACTTTTCCAAATACACGTCATTTCACTGCCAATCCATTCTAGCACTGTGCTTGCTGATTTGTTTGGCCTATTGCGGTCATTTCACCTAAAAAAAAGTAGGTTTTAAAATATCACAATTTTCTACACACTGTTTTCTTTAACACCACAGAAAGATTGATTGTGTTCTCACCTCTGCACGAGCAAAGAGGAGTGCATCAGTATTGTGTGTCTATCGCGGCACACGCGACACGGAGATCATTAGTGACCGACCAGACGTTGCCAACAATGCAAACCGCGTTCAACGTCGACGTGCCAATACCGTATGTGTCTGCCTTCCTTTCAACCTTCACACCGGTGAGTTGCATGTGTTGGTACATGAATACACTTCACGACCACCTTTCTTAGAATGTAAGCCGTAAATATGATAGTAAACTATCGCGACAGGTTTCACGACGGTGCGCACCGCACCAGGCAAAGCATTTGAATTGTGATCTCGAAAACAGTGTGACTTTATTACAGATTTTATTATTATTGTCATCATCATCGTCATCATTATCCCTAACATTATCGTTATTATTCTTATTGTTGTTATTACAGGCAGAGGCAGAATGCAAAAGAAAAAAATTGGCCAAGTAGAAGTTATAAGGATAACACTATAAAAGAAGAAGAAGATATAGAAGAAAGAGAAGATGATGATGATGATGACGATGATAATGATGATAATGGTGATAATAATAATGATGATGATGATGATGACGATGATAATGATTATTATGATGACGATGATGATAACAACAACGACGACGACGACGACGACGACGACGACGACAACGATGACGATGATGGTGATTATGATGATGGTGGTGATGGTGGTGATGGTGGTGATGTTGGTGATGATTATGATGATGATGATGATAATGATGATGATGATGCTGATGATGACACTGGGTGGCGGAAGAAGATGATAATGATGTTAATGACGACGACGACGACGACGATGATGATGATGATGAGATTGGGTGTACGGTTGAATAAAAAACAATATAGACACCGTAAGAAACTGATATTGTCCGAGGAAGCACTAGGTATCGGCGGTCCTTAACCCCTGGGTTTCAACTCAAATTTGGGTCGCCAAGCCGTTTTAGTAGGTCGCCGAGAGTCTCCAGTGATTATCGGAACTTTCCTTTAATATGATACCGCTTGCTCGTACCAGGTGCATAATAATTTACAAATAATGTGTGGCAACTGTTGCCTGAAGTTGAAACGCCGCGTCATAATATATTGCATGGCATTTCAAATCTACGTGACGTTAAGCGAAAATTGTTCTTCTCGAATGCATCTGTTATGGGCAAGTAATTTATTATTCTGCTGCTGCTGCTGAAAATACCGGGCGAACATCGTTTTTCATTCACTCCATATTGAATCTTTCAAAATACGCTTTCACAGAAAAATAAGGCTTTGATAATAATCACCAGTATGACGTAAATTAGAGTAATATCCTTCAAACACTGTCGAACTCGTGCGATTTTCCTGACTCCAAGAAAGTCCGGCGACCAAAAAAAAGGTTAAGAACCGCTGCAATATAGGAGCTAATTCAGAAAATCGATGTTATCGTGGAAATACATTTATAATATAGTAACGCAAAATACAATTGTACGGTGTTTGTTTATTGTTAGAGAATATAGGAGAGCGCGGCTAATGTAGTGGTTGGCACATCCGCCTGCCATGGCATGCCAGCCCCCTGAGTTCGAAACCCGGACCAGGCAGGCATGATATTTGGTGTAAAAACCTGGCTCTCAACGTTGGGGACTGTGTATTCCTCATGACTCGGAGATCACGTTAATGTCGGTCCCGTCTCAATTTCGGACGTAAAAGAACCACTGAGGATGACAAGCACCCTGGGAGTGACCACCCTCAGTGCCAGCATATAAAGGTCTGTTTGGCGATAATGTTCTGAAAAAGGCTGACTAGTTGAATGAGACCTCATAAGACCATTACATTGTAACCACAATAATACAGACTAGTCAGTTATTAGAACGTTGCCGAGCGCTGGAAACAACTAGAAAGTGATATATCAAATGACGAGACAGTCACGCAAATGCGTGGTCTTTGCAGTTGGCAAAGAACATTTCCTGGTATCCCGTTTTTCTATTGTTCGTGGTAACAAACTATTTTATGTAATTGAACATAATAATCAACCCCTCTATCTTGCACGCGAACACCTTTCATTCGTGTGCACTCGGCATATTAGTAATTCCGCTTCAATATAGTAATGACAGTTCGATGGTCGAATTGTGTCTGTGGGCCACAGAACGGCTCTTGAATGACATTCGCTGCGTTCACCCAAGATCTCTGCAGCGTGTGTGTCTAATTCATAATATGTTTAAAATTCGCGCGGCGTTCACAGCAGGAAGCAAACTGAAGGAATCTACGAAGCACACACACACACTGCTTGCGTCGAAATTGGAACAATTTAATTTGTTGCCATCGACGTTGCTGGTGTAGCCTCACCAA
The DNA here is from genome assembly GCA_020002185.1 of Paraescarpia echinospica. Classification (NCBI taxonomy): domain Eukaryota; kingdom Metazoa; phylum Annelida; class Polychaeta; order Sabellida; family Siboglinidae; genus Paraescarpia; species Paraescarpia echinospica. The sequence goes on along the minus strand of CM034532.1, from coordinate 6,405,805 downwards.
CACGCAGTTGGCCTCTCTCTGCCAGGGCGTAGATGTTACCGCCGTTAATGTTATACCTACGTGACGGGGATATTAAGCAAACTATTCAGGTTTGTTTAGCCTAATGAGGCTGACGTCTCGGTCGATGAGGACAAGGCCACAGAGAACATGTGCGCCGGAGACTCAGTCACCGATGTTCCAAAAACTGAAACGAAGACATCGATGTCGTGGAGTGAAGGGATCAAGGCGACGAAAACGACGGAGAATGGGACATGGCCGGTTCGCACACACACGTACACGCATATATATATATATATATATATATATACACACACATATATACACACACAGATATATATATATATATATATATATATATATATATATATGTATATATATATATATGTATATATATATATATATATGTGTGTATATTACATTTGTGACTCACCCAACAGAATTATCAATTACACTGTTTCAATGACCCGATGAACGCGAGAGAGTATCTTCATTGTATGGGCTCCAGTCTCAGTAATGGATCTGACATTATCATCCGCGCACGTCGAAACCTTTTAGTAAGCAATTGTATAAATTAATCCCGTGGGTTTCTCTTCAAGAAAAACTGTTTAGGAAATGTATTGTTTACATGTTACCGGTAGGGTTTAATGGAGATGAAAGACCCCGCACTCCGAAGTCGTGTACATCAATTAATAGTTTAGGCCTTATATATTTGAATGGGACTTAACCGCAACGCATCAGACATGTTCTGCTTATGCCACAGCTCATCAAACATGTCAATGTGCATGTGATTGGAGTCATGTTGACAGGTATAGAAGAATTGAAGCGGTGACTTGAATTAACCGTAGATACGCTGTCGTGCCAGTTGGTGCGGTATTATAAATGAATGAATTCTTCGTGAAGCATGTTCTTAAGAAAAAGCTGAGTTTTTGTGTTTTATTAATGCAATGTAGGCACTACGTTATGTACAGTGATATCGAGATTTTTTATTTTTTTATTTTTCCTATTTTGTACACTCGTGATGTTCTGTGGGACACATGCACGTGCCTACGAACGAACACACACACACACACACACACACACACACACACACACACACACACACACACACACACACACACACACACACACACACACACACACACACACACACACTGGATACACACGTCACGCATACACACACTGCATAGACACGCACGCACTTACACATACGCGCGTACACCCACATGCACTCATACACGCACGCACACATACACGCACGCACACATACACGCACGCACACATACACGCACGCAGGCATACACACACACGCCACGCTTACACACATACACACACTGCATACACGCACGCACGCATGCACGTACACACGCACGCACACACGCACGCACACATACACACTTCCGCGCGCGCAAACACCCAATATGAAGTATTATTTGAGTTACTCGGCGTTGCCCGGGGGGAAAGGCAGCCATATGTGCCAGACACCCCAAACCCATCCCAAATGTTTCCAGCCTACCCGCATTACTAAATGGTAACTGATCACTGGCCTAGTTGTTAGGACAACCTTTTGCCAGAAATCTCAGTCTCAATCGCTCACTCATTTAACTTACGTAACCGGCAACAGCGGATGTTGGGTTGAAATTTCAGCCCGATACATACAAAGCTAACGGAGATGTGGGTGCACACACAAACAAACAAACAAACAAACAAACAAACAAACAAACAGAAAACGAACTGTTTTATAATATAGGTATGTCGTATTCCTAGTTATCCAATAACAGTTTTGTCACTCACTTTTTATAATACACTAACTTGACGGGCGATAATTTCGAAGCTAAATGACAAAATGACACATCTGTAGGAAATATATGAAATGCGAAAGAGGGCGGTACTTGTAAGTGTGCGGACGTGACCTGGTGCATGTTAAGCACTGTGGATTTTCAAACGTCAATAACTTAAAACTATTCAAAATTTCTGCATACGTCGAGCGACATATTTGTAGATGGCATAATTATCTTATTAAACATTAAATTCCGCGGCTGGAACTCCACGTACAACCTTTTGAATATTGAGCCCCCCATGTTCTCCACCCCCCGGACGAATTTCGAAAATGTCTAAATCTACGAACCATCTCAATGGGCCCGCTAGATCACACGCACAATTTCAGCCTGATAAATACAAAACTGACGGAGATGTGGGGGCACAAACAAACAGAGGACGAACGGTTTTATAAACATAGATTAAATAATATCATATCCGATTAACAGAACACTTAAGGCCTGTTTACGCGAACAACTAGTTGGCGGACTCGTTGGCCAACTCGGTGTTCGCCAACTATTCCGCCAACTAGTTGCTCGTGTAAATAGCGGTTTATGCACGATTTGTCACGGAGTCGACGGAGTCGTCAGGAGTCGTCCAAGTTGGGGCTAGTCCCAATCTGACTGACTAGTTGTTCGGAGTTGCGTCTAATTATCCAATCAGCGCACCATACGGTGATGACGTTGGTAGGTCAACGGCGCGTTCATACACAGACAAACAATTGCCCGCCATTTTATCTTCCACTTCGATTTAGAAGTTCATCGAAATAACGAACATAATGAGTACGTGTATGTGAAACATGCCCTCTGTGATATACCATGGCACAACCAAAACATGCACTCTGTGACCTACCATGGCACAACCAAAACATGCACTCTGTGATCTACCATGGCACAACCAAAACATGCACTCTGTGACCTACCATGGCACAACCAAAACATGCACTCTGTGACCTACCATGGCACAACCAAAACATGCACTCTGTGACCTACCATGGCACAACCAAAACATGCACTCTGTGATCTACCATGGCACAACCAAAACATGCACTCTGTGACCTACCATGGCACAACCAAAACATGCACTCTGTGACCTACCATGGCACAACCAAAACATGCACTCTGTGACCTACCATGGCACAACCAAAACATTCACTCTGTGATCTACCATGGCACAACCAAAACATGCACTCTGTGACCTACCATGGCACAACCAAAACATGCACTCTGCGACCTACCATGGCACAACCAAAACATGCACTCTGCGACCTACCATGGCACAACCAAAACATGCACTCTGCGACCTACCATGGCACAACCAAAACATGCACTCTGTGACCTACCATGGCACAACCAAAACATGCACTCTGTGACCTACCATGGCACAACCAAAACATACACCCTGTGACCTACCATGGCACAACCAAAACATGCACTCTGTGACCTACCACGGCACAACCAAAACATGCACTCTGTGACCTACCATGGCACAACCAAAACATGCACTCTGTGACCTACCATGGCACAACCAAAACATGCACTCTGTGACCTACCATGGCACAACCAAAACATGCACTCTGTGACCTACCATGGCACAACCAAAACAACTCTGTGACCTACCATGGCACTCTGTGACCTACCATGGCACAACCAAAACATGCACTCTGTGACCTACCATGGCACAACCAAAACATGCACTCTGTGACCTACCATGGCACAACCAAAACATGCACTCTGTGACCTACCATGGCACAACCAAAACATGCACTCTGTGCCCTACCATGGCACAACCAAAACATGCACTCTGTGACCTACCATGGCACAACCAAAACATGCACTCTGTGACCTACCATGGCACAACCAAAACATGCACTCTGTGACCTACCATGGCACAACCAAAACATGCACTCTGTGACCTACCATGGCACAACCAAAACATGCACTCTGTGACCTACCATGGCACAATCAAAACATGCACTCTGTGACCTACCATGGCACAACCAAAACATGCACTCTGTGACCTACCATGGCACAACCAAAGCAGGTACGAGTAGTAGAAGACATCGGTGTCTTTAGCACAAGATAACAGGTATTTTACATTTTGCGTAAATTTGTTTCGATATTTTCTGCAGGGTCGAGTCCGACCAACGAACCAAGGCGAGTCAACAACATAGTTTTATCTAATCTATCTATTTCATGTAAATAAAAAAATAAAAATTAAAGATATTATTTTGCGGTCAACTGAATGACGAGGTTTTAGCGGGTTTAATTTCCCACAATCATATGTTATGAAAGCAATATCGCATTGTTCACCCATGGCAAGCCTGCATGGGGTCAGGCCAGTCCACGCTTTAGCATATCCCCAATAAACCCCAATAAACAGTATGCTAATTAACTTCATAGACGATTAAAACTAATATTTAAAATGTGATATTTTAAATGTGTAAGCCTAAGCTAGAATACATCGCTACACAAAATAACCAGAATGCCAATAACATAACAGTGACATTTTGTTTTATAAACACTGGGAATATGTATATATATATATATATATATATATATACATATATATATATATATTATATCATAAAGGAATATCATGTTAGCTTTGTACAATTACACTGTTATTGTAATTAACTAGAAATGACATAATTACAACTCTGGATATATGTATATGATGCAGTAACAAAATGTGTATTATTAGGTTTCCGTAAATTGCTTGCATAGTACTTTAACATAATACATTTGATTTCAGGTCAAACAACCTGGATCGATCTACCAGAGAGTGGAGACAGGCAAGTGCACACATGTATGACACTGAAGCTACAATATTATGCGATGATCGACCCACTTCACCTGCATGGATATAATATTATACACAGGGACAGCAAACTGTGGACACTGTAAACAGAAGGATTTAGTGTCCTGTGTATGATTTCATGTTGATGAAATTTTAAAACATTGTTGTCCTGAGCCTGCAGGATTATGCGAACATCGATGCACTGCATTGGCATGGATTGTGTGACAGTGAACTCTGAATATTCCTTGGCTGACTGACTATGCGGATCTACGCCTGAGATGTATTGTGAATAATCATCCTGTGCTTTGCACACAGAGGGAGTAATGTAGAAACTGTCAGCAGTCCTGCATTTGACACAAGAGATGTCGGGTTCATCTACAAAATACTGTGAACATTCTATAAAGATTACCTAGTACTTCATGTTGAAGTGCTGGCTAACATTTTATGAAACTTTTATTTAAATTTAGTTTTATTGTGCATGCAGGAAATTATAAGTATCTCAGAATGTATAATGACATTTTGTGCACATAAATATCATAGACTTATCCAATAATTATATGTTAAATACACATGTTTACATTATGTCTAACGCCCAGGCTCTGCAGAAATATACACATTTATTTTTAATCATGAAATGTAAAGTACGAGTATGTTGAGTTTGCTTGCTAATTAGTTAATATTGACTATTTCATTGAGTTATTTTAATGAGAAATGACAGGATGATACATATTCAAATAAAAAAACAAATTGTTTTGTGTATTACAATATGCACCATCCTGTCATTATGCTAAAGTACTACGCAAGCAATTTATGGAAACCTAATATTACACATTTTGTTAATATATATATATATATAATTTTAATAATACCTTTGGAGTTAATTATTGTATATTATTTTTTTACATATTATAATAAAGATTAATAATGTAAATAAGTCTTAGACATTAGTTCATTTAGCTGTCATCTTTAATTTAAGTCATTTGCCACTGTTCTGTCATGACATTGTATTTAAGTGCCCAGTATACAATATGCGAGAAAACGCAGCATCATTGGGCGACGGAAATGACCCAAAGCTTTCACATAAAAGAAAAAGCATCGTTATTGGTAAAATGGCTTTGTAGTAAACAACGAAGCCACGTAACTCGTTGACACGGACTCTCCTGTCGATTTTTTTTCTGTTTCTTTTATCCGAGAGCTCAAAATCGTAAGTAGTCGCAGTCGAGGTCAAGGTCGCAGTTGTTCGCTGTGTCGAGACTTGTTACACGTGTAAACGCACACGTAAAAGTTGTCGGATCAGTTGGGCAACACCGAGTTGGCCAACTAGTCCGCCAACTAGTTGTTCGTGTAAACGGGTCTTTAGTTTGTTTAAGGAATCACGACGGCATGAACAAAAAATTCATCATCGTATGCGGTGCTGTACGCATGTTAATAAAAGAGAGATCACAGCACACTGAGAGGTATCGAATGTGCGGTCGCTTCAAAAGTAATCAAATTAACAGTGAATCGCTCTCGTTTGATGCGGCCGGCGGTGCGAGACGAAGCGACGCAACAGGAGATATACACACACCTCAATCGTCGAAGGGGCGCGATACTCTAATGATTAATCGTTGTGCTTTGTGTGTTCTTTGAGCTAGTTCATCAAGGATGGCTACCACGACCAACATTCTGTGTACCACACTCTCCGCGTATTGCGGGCCACGATATATTACACTTCTCTCCCTCACCAGGCGGCGTCGTCTCAAGAATGAGAATGGATAGTACATCTGTAGCCGTCGACACTCGGCAGCCAAACGGACACAGGGGAAGATCTCGTCGTTAGCACTCCACCGAACACACACAAAGAACAACGGCGCTATGTGTGTGTGTCACCACACAGACACACACACACACACACACACATACACACTACACACACACTCACACACACACACACACACACACACACACACACACACACACACACACACACACACACACACACACACACACACACACACACACACACACACACACACACACACACACACACACAAACACCATTCGTGTAACCAAAACGCTGTTTTTGTAATGGTAAAGCAAAAATGAAAGTACTGAATGCCACTGATATCGGACATGTAACCCTCTGGACATAATGTCGACGCAGCTTCCCCACTAGTGACAGGAAGAAAGAGGAGAGCAACAGAAGTAAAGCAAAGGTGAGTTCTTATATAGCGCAGTATCCAGTCCTTTGGACTGTTCAAAGCGCTTTACACTTTACTCCCTGGCAGACCTGTTCAATCGAATACCATCTCGACATCTATGGGAAGATTTCAGCCGCGTTGCAATTAATGCGCGAAGACTATTCGTGTACAAATGTTCACCATTGTCTCAAGCCAGGTACTCATTCATACAGTTGAGTGAACTGGAGTAACGTAGAGTGGACGAACTATATATATATATATATATATATATATATATATGTATATTGGACCCATATATGTCAACATAATTTATATGGAAAATAACAGTTGATTTGTCATAGATAATGTAATTTGTGACATAAGTCCGAATGCCAACTCAGCACGACGAGTGTGTATGGTAGGCCTACATAATTTGTCATAAACATTGACATCGTCTTGTAATTACAAATAGCAGTTTCGGCTGCCGTTGGCCGCCTTAGCCGGGTGGCCGTTAGTGAGGGGTGGTTTGTATTAGACAACGCTAATGCAATGAAAATTTGGCCGCGTAATCCGGGTGGCCGTCAGCGAGGGGGGTCTTATAAGAGGGGGACTACTGTATATATATGGGTCCACTATATATATATATATATACATTGTATATATATATATATATATATGTATTAATTTTGCAATATTTGCTAATTATTTTCATTCGATTATTATGGTGTATGTCTCAGTATATATACGTGTAATAAATAAATGTAAATTGTTTGATAAGTGTTATTTTATCACATATAGAATATATCAATATATATATATGTATGATCTTGGATTTTGCTTAAGGGGATTTTGTCCTAGGGCGGATAATGGCTAGAATAGGTATGGGAATATGATGTCCTTCTTTCCCACTTACAAAGTCGTTTCTATGCGCTGCAACTCTCCACATCACCACATCCACCTAAGCCTATCGTGGAATGCGGCGATAAAATCAGATTAGCAGTTTAATGTCAAACGGACACATATCAAACGCGCAACGGAGGAAGTGCGCCAGACTCGACAAAGACTCCAATCTTCATTGCAATGAACGCGCGATTCTGGGGGCATAACAAAAATATACGGCGGTCGAAGTATGCGCGTCGTAGGCGACGCATTACACAATGCTGACACGCAACGATAACACAACGGCGCGCGGTTTCGGTTGTTGTCTGAGCTACGAGGGTCCTCGGTGAACGGAAGATGAAGTGGTTATGCCGGCTCAGGACGCGACGGTTGGACGTTCGATGGCGGAGATACGGCGCAGCAAATAACTATTAAGTCGGACGCTTGGGCCGCACCTGCGTCCGGTCCTTCCGTCCGTTTCTGACCAGGCCGTCACTGACGCGGACAATGCCATTCATCTCGTTAATTGTCATCAACTATTGTAATCGGCGCAGCGACCAGAAGCGATTATTGGCTCCGTGTCCGCCGTCAATAGCGTCTTACGGTGCGCGGATGGCGTCAGTCGCATCATTGATGCCAGCAACACACGTCGCGTCATATTGTGTACTGTAATGTGACAGTGTTCGCGAAAGACGTGCGCGTTTTCAGCTTTGGATCTTTGCCAACACATTTGCCAATTACTGTTACTGTTCTGTATGAACGCATCAACAAAAGCCGTGCTGGGACGCTTGCAACTATGCACGCGAGTGCACACGTCATTGCATTCGATTTTGCACCATTACATTTTTAGATAGACCTAAATAAGATAAAACATGTTTTTATTAACAACTCAGCTCAGTTGGATTCACATTATACAGTCGATAAAAGAACACAATTAATACAGTGAAACGTTACACGTTAGTAATACAATCTTCTTTTTGCCATCTAATGTATATTGCCAGTTGTATAACCCCCGTGGTATTAAAGAGTTACAATATCCGTTCGTCCTGGTTCTTGGCAATGGCTACATATTACTCTCTCTTATATTATAATTGGTGTGTCTTTTTTCAGGTAGCAGATGGTTCAATTTGTGCGTTCTAATTTTCATCTTGGTGATTTTTTTCACACAGACAGTCTCGTCTTTTTTTCAAAGTCTGTAGGCCAACATAACTAAGTATCTCAGCAAAACTTGTACCAGGGAAAATGCATTGTAATGCTCTTTTCTGTATCATTTCAATAATAGTCTGACAAGTATTGATGTAAATTAGTATGCCACACGGGGCATGCATATTCAAGTACCGGTCTCACAACGCTGACATACAGTCACCATTTCATTCTGGGTAATCCAGCTCGTTTTAATTGATACAACATGTATAATCGTTTCCCAGACTTTTTCACAATATTCTCACATTTTTATTCCATGTAAGATTATGTGAAATTGTAACACCTAGTCGTTTGGCATTGTCTACTTGATCTACATCCATTCCATTGATCGTTATTTTTTGTATGGTATTCCGAAAATTACCATCTTGTTCAAAACTGGTGATCATTTCTTTTGATTTTCCTTAGTAAATTTTCATGTCATTCTGTTCTGTCCACCTGGCGGCATATCAATCGTTTCTTGCATAGCAGATGCACCTTTTCTATCGCATACTTCGAACAATGTACTGTCGTCTACATATTTATATAACGGAACAGGCGTTTCTAAATCGTTTATGAAGACTAGGAAACATTTAGGTCCAGATATGGTTCCCTGTGGTACTCCCCCGATTGGGTGACCAGAATGCGAATATACATTTCCTATTTTTATTTGTTGAGATTTGTCTAGTAAAAATGTTGCTATCCGTCTTATAATGTGTGGGGGCAAATCATACAACTGTAGCTTTTCAAGTAACAAATTATGATTAATGAGGTCAAACGCTTTCCTAAAATGTAGCATGACAACTCGGACATAATAATCCAGTTTATCAGTCGCCAGTGTACCATTTTGAAGAGAACGTCTGTTGTAGATGTTCCACCAAATTGCCTAGAATCTATTTCCTTCATTTTGTTCATCCACCCATTTCATTACGATTGACTGAGGAAGTGGCGACAACCTTCTAGTGGTCTCCCCTGTCAGTACTAACTCTTCGAGCTAGCTGATGCCGTCTACAAGTCTACAGCCAAACTGCCAACATGATGATGGTGAACCTGCGAGATCTAGATAAATATATATATATATATATATATATTGACTCAAACACCTTAGCAGCTATTGGAGTTAATTATATTGTAATTTTTCATAAATCCCATTATTTGTTTCAAAATCGTGGGGTCCTGATTAATTCATTGCTGCAATATGTGTTTGGTAAAAATCGCATCTATGTCTCGAAGCGGTGCGGTTAACCTTATTATGCAACATTTTGTGTGCCTGTGTGTGTGTGTGCGTGCGTGTGTGTGTGCGTGTGTGCGTGTGTGCGTGTGTGCGTGTGTGCGTGTGTGCGTGTGTGCGTGTGTGCGTGTGTGCGTGTGTGCGTGTGTGCGTGTGTGCGTGTGTGCGTGTGTGCGTGTGTGCGTGTGTGCGTGTGTGCGTGTGCGTGTGTGTGTGCGCGTGTGTGTGTGTGTGTGCGTGTGTGTGCGTGTGTGCGTGTGAGCGCGTGTGCGCGTGTGTGTGTGTGCGTGTGTGTACGTGTGCGTGTGTGCGTGTGTGCGTGCGTGCGTGCGTGCGTGCGTGCGTGCGTGTGTGTGAGTGTATGCGTGTGAGTGTGTGTACGTGTATGCGCGAGTGAGCGCGTGTTCATGTGCGTGCTCATGCGGGTGTGTATATAGGCGTATGTGTATGTTTACGAGTTTCAGTTGTGCGAGCGTGGATGCGAGCGCGCGCATGTGGTTTTTGTTTTGTGTCGTAATGTGTGATGAAGGTACTTTGATCTGCTGGTAATGTCATTACGAATAGAGACCCTGTGGAAATGTAGTGTCAGGCAACTGCTGTGCGCGAGTCATGTAACAAAAATTGACGACTCGGGTGTTTACCGGGCAAGCACGTACTCACAGTTGAAACAAATCGGCATGGTTACGTAAATAATACACATATGTACCAAAAATTATTTAATGCGAGAGAGGAGAGTGCGAAAAGGCTAGAAAAGCTCGGAGCATTTGTATAGCTACCCGCGTAGAAACAGAAAGAGCATTGCCTCGAGTCTTATCAGTTCTACAATAATTCTAGTGTTTGCAGCCACCGTTACAAATACCTGCCCTGTGCCTTAACACAAGTCCCGTAGATTATTGATATGTTCCCAAGTGAATGCTGTGGCCCTTGTGTTCGTGTCACCAGTCAGCACACAGGATGCGCGTAGACTAGAACCATTACGAACATCCATTTGTGTAGATGAATCCATTTGTAAAAGACGACGATGTAGGACTGGGATGTTAGATCAACCAGCAAAGTAACATATGTTGTCGTTTCACTTATTCATTCAAACATTGTATTCACTCATTCACACACACCTTCACTCACACACATTCCCCACTCACTCAACCACTCACTCTTTTGCTCACTCATTCACTCTTACATAATCTCACTCACTCATTCACTCTTACGTAACCTCATTCACTCATTCACTCTTACACAACCTCACTCACTCATTTACTCTTACGTAACCTCACTCACTCATTCACTCTTACATAATCTCACTCACTCATTCACTCTTACATAATCTCACTCACTCATTCACTCTTACATAACCTCACTCACTCATTCACTCTTACATAACCTCACTCACTCATTCACTCTTACGTAACCTCACTCATTCACTCTTACATATCCTCACTCACTCATTCACTCTTACATAACCTCACTCACTCATTCACTCTTACATAACCTCATTCACTCTTACGTAACCTCACTCACTCATTAATCTTACGTAACCTCACTCACTCATTTACTCTTAAGTAACCTCACTCACTCAGTCACTCTTACATAACCTCACTCACTCATTCACTCTTACGTAACCTCACGCACTCATTTACTCTTACGTAACCTCACTCACTCAGTCACTCTTACATAACCTCACTCACTCATTCACTCTTACATAACCTCACTCACTCATTTACTCTTACATAGCCTCACTCACTCATTCACTCTTACATAACCTCACTCACTCATTCACTCTTACATAACCTCACTCACTCATTCACTCATTCTTACATAACACCACTCACTCATTCACTCTTACATAACCTCACTCACTCATTCACTCTTACGTAACCTCACTCACCCATTCACTCTTACATAACCTCACTCACTCATTCACTCTTACATAACCTCACTCACTCATTCACTCTTACATAACCTCACTCGCTCATTCACTCATTCTTACATATCACCACTCACTCATTCACTCTTACATAACCTCACTCACTCATTCACTCTTACATAACCTCACTCACTCATTCACTCTTACATAACCTCACTCACTCATTCACTCTTACGTAACCTCACTCATTCACTCTTACATATCCTCACTCACTCATTCACTCTTACATAACCTCACTCACTCATTCACTCTTACATAACCTCATTCACTCATTTACTCTTACATAACCTCACTCACTCATTTACTCTTACGTAACCTCACTCACTCAGTCACTCTTACATAACCTCACTCACTCATTCACTCTTACGTAATCTCACTCACTCATTTACTCTTACGTAACCTCACTCACTCATTTACTCTTACGTAACCTCACTCACTCAGTCACTCTTACATAACCTCACTCACTCATTCACTCTTACGTAACCTCACTCACTCATTTACTCTTACGTAACCTCACTCACTCAGTCACTCTTACGTAACCACACTCACTCATTCACTCTTACGTAACCTCATTCACTCATTCACTCTGACATAACCTCACTCACTCATTCACTCTTACATAACCTCACTCACTCATTCACTCTTACATAACCTCACTCACTCATTCACTCATTCTTACATAACACCACTCACTCATTCACTCTTACATAACCTCACTCACTCATTCACTCTTACGTAACCTCACTCACTCGTTCACTCTTACATAACCTCACTCACTCATTCACTCTTACATAACCTCAGTCACTCATTCACTCTTACATAACCTCACTCGCTCATTCACTCATTCTTACATAACACCACTCACTCATTCACTCTTACATAACCTCACTCACTCATTCACTCTTACATAACCTCACTCGCTCATTCACTCATTCTTACATAACACCACTCACTCATTCACTCTTACATAACCTCACTCACTCATTCACTCTTACATAACCTCACTCACTCATTCACTCTTACGTAACCTCACTCATTCACTCTTACGTAACCTCACTCATTCACTCTTACATATCATCACTCACTCATTCACTCTTACATAACCTCACTCACTCATTCACTCTTACATAACCTCATTCACTCATTTACTCTTACGTAACCTCACTCACTCACTTACTCTTACGTAACCTCACTCACTCAGTCACTCTTACATAACCTCACTCACTCATTCACTCTTACGTAACCTCACTCACTCATTTACTCTTACATAACCTCACTCACTCATTCACTCCTACATAACCTCACTCACTCATTTACTCTTACATAACCTCACTCACTCATTTACTCTTACATAACCTCACTCACTCATTCACTCTTACATAACCTCACTCACTCATTCACTCTTACATAAACTCACTCACTCATTCACTCATTCTTACATAACACCACTCACTCATTCACTCTTACATAACCTCACTCACTCTTTCACTCATTCTTACATAACACCACTCACTCATTCACTCTTACATAACCTCACTCACTCAATCACTCTTACATAACCTCACTCACTCATTCACTCTTACATAACCTCACTCACTCATTCACTCATTCTTACATAACACCACTCACTCATTCACTCTTACATAACCTCGCTCACTCATTTACTCTTACGTAACCTCACTCACTCATTTACTCTTACGTAACCTCACTCACTCATTCACTCTTACATAACCTCACTCACTCATTCACTCTTACATAACCTCACTCACTCATTCGCTCATTCTTACATAACACCACTCACTCATTCACTCGTACATAACCTCACTCACTCATTCACTCACTAACTCATTCATGCAAACACTACCTTCATATACATACACCCAGAGCTGTAACAAGTACATTTATTTTGTACTTGAGTAAAAGTACAAGTAACTTTGGAAAAAGCTACTCAAGTAAAAGTAAAAGTACTTTTTTTTAATGTACTTGAAGTACAAGTAAAAAGTAAACAAATGTACTTGAAGTAAATGCAAAAGTACTTTTCTAAAAAACTGTTGACATGGTCACCCACTGCAAACAAACAAGTAAATTCAGTAGTGTGCAAAACAAACACTTTATTGAACAGGACAGGATCCTCAGCAGGATACAGTGACAGGCTCCTCAAACAAACTATACATACTATGCAAGACAGTGACAAAAGAAATAAAATAATGGTAATACCCTATTCAGTAGTGTGTACAGTGAACATTAAATATTGTCTACAACCAGGCCTGAGGGTCAATATGTGAGACAAAATATTGAAAACATGAACCAAGAATACATATAAACAACATTTATAGGCCCTAACAATACTTATTTTATTATTAAGATAAATCTGAGTAACCATTAGCAGTTTAAATTGTCACAGCTAAGGGAATGTTTTAGGGCGATAATGTGTGAATTTCGACAAGCGTTTATCACTAATGCAATTCGGGACGTTATTCAGGTCACTAATAGCTCAAACCTAAATCTAAGAACATATCTAAGTCTAACACTAATAATTTACCGACCACGTGTGTAAGGAAGGTTCGAAGGTGATCAACAGATCTGACATATCGGCGCACACAACAGACAGATCAACTTAACAGTAGCCCCGTGAACTGACTTAATCTCAAACATACTGGATAAGTATGGCAATGGATGCTGCAAATGATCGTTTTCAGCTGATCCTTCCATAATAAATCTTTGAACGCGAATGATATCATATAATCTTGGCAATATTCACGCCACCTGGTGATCATGCCTGGTAATGGCAATGATAGGCCAATCAGAAAAGACTACCAGTTGTTGCTCCGGCTGATATCTATTTATAGATATATGCTGGGGAAAACCAGTTCCGGGCTTCAGGCATTATCGTTCGTTACTAATATTTTTGGAGCTCCAACTTTTCAACTTTAAATTATGGATACTTCGTTACATTTATGAAAAGTACACACATTTGTACTTCGTTACAAGTAAAAGTACTTCTAAAAAAATGTACTTCGTTACTCACGAAAAGTAAACTTTTCTACTCAAGTACAGTAACGAAGTACTTGTACTTCGTTACGTCCCAGCTCTGCATACACCCTATCACCCTATAGCTCACGCAGCCACTTACCCACTCACTAACTCATCTACTTACCTTTCACCCACTCACTCACTCACCCACCCGCTCACCCACTCACCCGCTTACTCACCCACCCACCCACTCACCCGTGCACACATTCACCCACTCACTCACTCACCCACCCACCCACCGACCCACCCACCCACTTACCCACGTTACAATGTGTGGCTGTTTGAATCATGGTAGTCAATGCGTGTGCGTGCGTGTGTGCGTGTGAGCGTGCGTGTGCATGCGTGCGTGCGTCCATATGTCTATGCGCGCGCGCGTGTGTGTGTATGTTCCTGGTGATGTGTGCTAAACGTTCCCTGCAGTGGTAACATGTTGAACGAACTTTGGATGTAAACGACTAATCGGACAGTGCAGATGTTAAACCAATCCGCGCGAGTGCGTACTAGTGTACACTGCCACATTTGTTATGGATGCAATTCCTCCGCTAAATTATCTCAGCCCGAAGAAACAGACAGAAGACGAGCGCACACAGCACGATACCCGAATGAAGACACCGCAGACTCGCAGCCTAGACCGGAAGAACAAACGTACAAAACGAGTGAGCTACTTACACAAACTCGGTGTTCCTTTAACGACGACCGTCCTCGTGTTTATGATATGCGGCAAAACCGGATCATCATCTCTGTCCGTTCATCTCCTCGTCTCTAAGCGGTCCTGCTTAATTCTCGGCACTTTGGTCCTGCTGCTTGCACCTGCAGCAAGATATTGGTGAATGAAACGAGAGTTTGCCTCAACAGTCTAAGTGGCACGCATCATGTGCATACCTGCTGCCAAATACAGGTAGCTATCGGAAGAACATGAGCACGCGTCTCTTGTGCGGTGTAAATCAATCAGGGACTGACATGAGACTGCGTCGCGTGCGTGTCACGTGACGCACGCTGCGCACGTGCAGTCACAGTGTTGCCGGGTGGTGATTTCAGGTTGGCAAGATTATTTCGCGTCAGTTCGCGTCAGTTCGCGTCAGCTACACTTTAGGCGTCCAGAAGAGAAAATGTTGCCGAACATTTTTGGCGCCACTTCATCTATAGACTCGGGACATCTGGAAATGATACAGGCCTACATTTCCTCTCGGCTGCATGTTCGGCATCTTCTCTACGCTTCACACACAAAACACACAAACTCGTACCGATGTAGCAAAGAGCAGCGACGATCACAAGTGAACGTCTGTCAGTCTCGACACATTTTGATGTGGTATAATGCAAATAATTAGGCCACACAAACAGAAAACTAATTGCCATCCTCATACCTATGTGACTCTCTCTTTCTCTCTCTCCCTCACCCCTCTCTCTCTCTCTCTCTCTCTCTCTGTCTTTCTCTTTCTCCCTCTCTATCTCTCCCTCCCCCTCTCTCTCCTTCTCCCTCTCTCTCTCCCTCTCTCTCTCTCCTCTCTCTCTCTCTCTCTCTCTCTCT